>JAODAL010000244.1:0-57500 GCA_025379985.1 Phyllomedusa bahiana
TTGCGCAATTTACATCCAGGGGTTAATGAAGCTTGTTCTGCTGCTGTGGTACTCCAAGAAACCGTCTTTTTCACCGCCAAAAATTAAAATTTTTCCCTTTTCCATAATTCATAAGCGAAGGTTAATTACAATTTTTTCTCTTGTTGTGTAGCGTAGAAAACACGCCATTGTAACACGCTACAAAGCTCGTAGTTTGTGGTTGCTCAATTGATTGGCGCAATTTACATCCAGGGATTAATTAAGCGTTGTTCTGCAGTTGTACTCAGTAATGAAACTTTGTTTTTCACTGCCACAGAAGAAATTCTGTAGCATAATTATATCCGAAGGTTAATTAAGCCTGTTTGTGCTTTTATATTCAGTAAAATACACAGAGTTTTTAAACGGCACATACAAGTCAATTTTTCCTGCCCATTTGTGGAGCGCAATATATATCCAAGGGTTACCAAGCTTGTTACTGGGTTCATTTGGAGTCAAATACAGGGTGTGTATTTATCATATACAGATATCTTCATCAAACAGTGTCTGTACATTTTAGAACAAACAGTATGTCAGACAGAGAGGTGGCAGGCTCTTCACCTGCGAGTGGCAGAGGCACAAACATTCCAGGCCCAGGTCGCAGCACAGCAAGGGGACGTCGCAGCAGGGGTCACTCGGTGAGGCCACAACTGCCGCTGTCATCTAGCGGCCGTGTGCTGACTAGCAACCCAAGGGTTCTTGATTGGTTGACTAGGTCATCCACTTCCTCCCAGATGACATCTGACAACCCCAGCCAAGAGTCGGTGGGAACGTCAGACACAACCCTTAGTTGGCATGGCCCGGGAGCGGGTCAGCGACCCTCACCTGTCCTCAACCCGCCTCTGTCCCATCCGGTTCCCTCAGCCAGAGATCTACTATGTGGTCTGGGCTCAGCGCCACTATATAGCGAGGATGAACAATTTGAGGAGGGCAGTCAGCAGCTACTTGGCAGCGAAGAAATGGGGCCAATATCCCCTGCTTCTTGCAGTAGGCGGCAAAGTATAGATGTTGAGAGTGGCATGGGAGGTCATGTTGTGAGGGGTCAGCCTCTGCATACTCAGACCGGTGATGAGGACAGCAGTGACGATGAAACACAAATAAATGATGATGTAGCCGACCGCACTTGGGAGCCGGGTGAGGCAAGGGCTTCATCATCGTCAGGAGAAGAGGGCGTCAGCTTGCGCGTCAGGCAGCAGCGCAGCCAGCAAGTGGGTCGTGTGGCCGTGAGTCAGCAGGATAGCAGCAGTGTGAGGTCGGGAGCAAGCGACCACGGGGGTAAAAAACCCGCTTCGCAGGTCCAAGAAATTAGCGGCACAGGGGCTCAGTGAGGCAGCCGCGGCAGTAGTCACTCAGTGCGGAGCGTTGGCGGTAAAATCCGATACTCGGCGGTGTGGCAGTTTCTTTGCTAAGACACCGGAGGAGGCGAATATGGGTATATGTAGAATCTGTGGGCAGAAAGTGAAGCGTGGCTAGGGAGCTAACGTTGGCACCACGGCCCTGCGTCAACACGTGCAGCGTCACCATTCGGTGGAATGGGAGAAACGTGGCTCAGATGTGGTGGTCCATCCTGCCGCCGCAGCAACAGCAGCAGCAGCAGCGCCCAGTGGCACGCATGCCATTGCAGCCAGTCAAGGCTCCACACCTCTGCAGAAGGGAGCTGTTTCTCTTTGACATCATCTCCCGGTCCAGATGCTCCTGCTCCCGCTACTCATGGCGCCAGCAGTCGTTCAGCGAGGTGATTGCAAAGAGACAACAGTATGGTTAAAAACCTTTAAAAGGTGCGAAGTGACCGATCCTGCCCAAAGTTGGGTTTGGTCTGCAGTCCCCCTTTAAAATGGTGGACTCTGCACCATTCAGAGAACTAATGGCTTGTGCCGAGCCGAGATGGAGAGTTCCAAAGCCGTAATTTCTTTTCCAAAAAGGCGTACCAGCACTTCAAAAATATGTAAACAGAAGGGGGGCCAGTTTTTAGCTTATGGGTTTGTTCCAAGGTGCACGGCATTTCGGAATGTGGAGCTGTAACTCGGTCAGGGCCATACATGCCCTTTGGCCCACTGGGTGAATGTGCTTGGGCCCCCAGGACACCCAACAACTTGGACGGAACCCCGCTTTTCCTCAGTTGTCAAAAACTGCCGCTCCTGCCCAATGCCCGCCTCCTCCTCCCCCACAACCACCACCACTCGCCTACAATTTTTGCCCATCATACCCATTGAGGGCACAGCGGTTCCGCATTCTACCCCTGGCTTGCCTTGGGATGAAGTCACACGGGGGGAGGAACTGCCCGCGTCTGCAAAAGAAATTGTGTGTGGTTTTTTCCCCGGGGCCCCAAACTGCAAATGGAACCATGGTGACGGACAATGGGAGAACATGGTGTCCCGCTGCCCGGGGGAGGGATGGCATGCCCCCTGATGGCGAAAAGTGTTCAATTGGTTGTGAAAAGGTTCCTGAAGTCTTCCCCAATTTCAGAAGATTCTGAAAAGGGCCCGGAAAAATGTTCATGTACTTCATCATTTCCTACAAAACCAGGAACACACTCCTCGTGTTTCCCCCGCTGGAAATTCCGCCCGCACATGTTTGGACGACTGTATGAACAAGAAAGGCCATTAACGATTTTTTTATGATCCAGGCGGACAGGGTACTCCCTGTGTAAATTTTTGTCAGCCAGTGGCAGCTCATCTGACACCTGCCCTTTTTGAGGCCATTCGAGGAGGCCAATTATTTGTCAGTGCCAGGGCTACGGGATGAATAACGTCATTCCACTGCTTATGCCCGAACGGCTGAAAAAAACTGTCTGGGGAGTGGATGGAGACGGGCGACTACATCTCCGGCCACATGAGTCCGGTGGGGAATGAAATGGAGGAGGAGGAGGGGGGGGACATTGGAGCAGAGCATTGTCTGGGGGAATGGTGGGTTTTTACCCAGGTGGAAAGGGAGGGCAGGGCAGCTGGAGAAGGTAATAAGATAAAGAAGACGAGGGAGAGACCCCCAAGCACCGGGCAGTATACAGTGGAGATGGAGGGAGGGAGCCCCTGGGGGCCTTTTGCAGATGGCCCGCAGCATGCTTATTTGCCTGCAGTGACAGCCGAAAAGTCACATCCGCAGAGGGATGACTTTTGCCCCTCCCCCATTAGACCCTTGCTACCGGTCCAAAAATGGGAGCCCTTTTTCCACTATTGGAGGGGGACAAACTAAAAGTATGGGAAATCCCCCCTTGTCAGTTGGGCCCCTTCCCATGTGGGGCATCTCCCTCCTCTGACAGGTCTGACCGGGGGGTTCTTCAGCGCTCACGTACTACAGCCGCGGCTGCTGGGGGGAGGTCGGAGAGTAGGAGCAGTACCAGCTCCATCAGCAGCAACCTAAGTCTGGAGTCACTGATGAGCAGCTTCCTTCACCCGCCTAGTGAGGAGGGCAGTCGCCAGCAGCAGCAGCAGGACCAGGAGCAGACCCTGAACCAACAGGTGGTGGCCTACTTGGACAGCACTCTGCCACCCCAGTTAGAAGATCCGCTGGACTACTGGGCAGCCAAACTGGATGTGTGGCCGCAACTTGCCGAGTTTGCAGTGGAGAAGCTTTCCTGCCCGGCCAGAAGTGTGGCATCAGAGCAGGTGTTCAGTGCGGCGGGTGCCATCGTTACCCCAAAGAGAACCCGCTTGTCCACGGGAAATGTGGAACGACTGACCTTTGTCAAGATGAATCAGGCGTGGATCGGCCAGGATTTCCACACACCAATGCCTTAGGCGTCAGACTACATCAGCCATGACGCCTCACCCAAACTGTGAGAAATTAGTCTGGGTTCAAACTACCTGCCTCAGCCACTAATCTGATGCAGCCACCCGCCTGATGCCAAACATCTGCTGACAGTTTCTCCATCTGCCACCAACCATCTTTACCCGGGACTGGTATTGCCACCCACCTCCAAACTTTGTCATTGTGCCACTGTCTGGCCTCATGCTGCTGCTGCCGTCACCTCCACTCTCTGTCCTTGTGCCACTCTGTGGCCTACTCCTGTTTTTGCCACCTCCAGAATGTCATTGTGCCACTGTCTGACCTCATGCTGCTGCTGTGGCTGCTGCCGTGACCTATACACTGTGTCATTGTCCCACTCTGTGGCCTATTCCTGTTTTTGCCACCTCCAGAATGTCATTGTGCCACTGTCTGACCTCATGCTGCTGCTGTGGCTGCTGCCGTGACCTACACACTGTCATTGTGCCACTGTCTGACCTCATGCTGCTGCTGTGGCTGCTGCCATGACCTACACACTGTCATTGTGCCACTGTCTGACCTCATGCTGCTGCTGTGGCTGATGCCGTGACCTACACACTCTGTCATTGTGCCACTGTCTGACCTCATGCTGCTGCTGTTGCTGCTGCCGTGACCTAGACACTATGTCATTGTGCCACTCTGTGGCCTATTCCTGTTTTCGCCACCTCCAGAATGTCATTGTGCCACTGTCTGACCTCATGCTGCTGCTGTGGATGCTGCTGACCTCCACTGTGTCACTTGTGCCACTCTCTGACTCATGCGTTGCTCTTGCCCCGTCCCTCACTCTCTGTATCGTGCCACTCTGTGGCCTACTCAGTTTTTGCCACCTCCAGAATGTCATTGTGCCACTGTTTGACCTCATGCTGCTGCTGTGGTTGATGACGTGACCTGCACACTGTGTCAGTGTGCCACTGTCTGACCTCATGCTGCTGCTGTGGCTGCTGCCGTGATCTAGACACTGTCTGCATGTGCTACTGTCTGACCTCATGCTGATGCTGTGGCTGATGCCGTGACCTACACACTCTGTCATTGTGCCACTGTCTGACCTCATGCTGCTGCTGTGGCTGCTGCCGTGACCTACACACTGTGTCATTGTGCCACTGTCTGACCTCATGCTGCTGCTGTGGCTGCTGCCGTGACCTACACAGTGTCATTGTGACAATGTCTGACCTCATGCTGCTGCTGTGGCTGATGCCGGGACCTACACACTCTGTCATTGTGCCACTGTCTGACCTCATGCTGCTGCTGCTGTTGATGCCGTCAACTCCACACTGTGTCATTGTGCCACTCTTTGGCCTACTCCTGTTTTTGCCACCTCCAGAATGTCATTGTGCCACTCTCTGACCTCATGCTGCTGTGGCTGCCGCCGTCACCTCCACACTCTGTCACTGATGTTGCCACCTGAGCCCTCAGCTTGTTTTTTTCCAGCTGTCGCTGCCATGACTTTATCAGGCTACATTCCCCCTTCAGTTTTTTGGTCAGTTTTGCCCTCTTAAGTGCCCATGGAATTTTAGAGTGAAGCGATTCTAAGAGCGGCGGCAGTCATCTGCGTGTCATACTAAAACACAACATTGTATGAAGACCAAACCAAGCTCCCTCTGCATATTTAAGCATGGCACAACATTCTACAGCACCCTGCAGGCTCTGTGCAGCCTGGAAATAGCCGTTTTTTAACGCGATTCGTGCCGAAGTAATTCGGGACGAAGTAATTTTTGTCGGAAAATTTGACGAAGTGACCGAACCGAATTTTTGAGAAATTCGCCCATCTCTATATATAATATATGAATTATCACTTTATTGTCCACATATCATTTGTTTGTTATTATTGTATTTATGCTGTATATCAAAACATGTATTTTAGGTCATGATATACACTCACCGGCCACTTTATTAGGTACACCTGTTCAACTGCTCGTTAACACTTAATTTCTAATCAGCCAATCACATGGCGGCAACTCAGTTCAGTTAGGAATGTAGACATGGTCAAGACAATCTCCTGCAGTTCAAACCGAGCATCAGTATGGGGAAGAAAGGTGATTTGAGTGCCTTTGAACGTGGCATGGTTGTTGGTGCCAGAAGGGCTGGTCTGAGTATTTAAGAAACTGCTGATCTCCTGGGATTTTCACGCACAACCATCTCTAGGGTTTACAGAGAATGGTCCGAAAAAAGAAAAAACATCCAGTGAGCGGCAGTCCTGTGGGCGGAAATGCCTTGTTGATGCCAGAGGTCAAAGGAGAATGGGCAGACTGGTTCGAGCTGATAGAAAGGCAACAGTGACTCAAATAGCCACCCGTTACAACCAAGGTAGGCAGAAGAGCATCTCTGAACGCACAGTACGGCGAACTTTGAGGCAGATGGGCTACAGCAGCAGAAGACCACACCGGTTGCCACTCCTGTCAGCTAAGAACAGGACACTGAGGCTCCAATTTGCCCAAGCTCATCGAAATTGGACAGTAGAAGATTGGAAACAACGTTGCCGGGTCTGATGAGTCTCGAGTGCTGCTGCGACATTCGGATGGTAGGGTCAGAATTTGGCGTCAACAACATGAAAGCATGGATCCATCCTGCCTTGTATCAACGGTTCAGGCTGGTGGTGGTGGTGTCATGGTGTGGGGAATATTTTCTTGGCACTCTTTGGGCCCCTTGGTACCAATTAAGCATCGTTGCAACTCCTTGTGGAATCTATGCCACGAAGAATTGAGGCAGTTCTGAAGCAAAAGGGGGTCCAACCCGTTACTAGCATGGTGTACCTAATAAAGTGGCCGGTGAGTGTATATGCACTGCTTGCTATATATAAAGTCCTTTTTTTACCATAAGGATTATTATTACATGTTTGATAAGTAGGAAGTTCATAAAGTGCATACATATAATTAAATATGTAATTTTTTGCTTATTGGTTTATTTAAATATGAATCATATGTATTTTACACTTTTGTGTTATGCATTCATTTATGTTCACACATAAATTTTCATGCCACATCGTGAACTGCGGCATTTAATTTTTACAGAGAAAAAAAACGTATTATCCTGTCAATAATTTTATGCGTATTCCACACAGGTACTGTCCATCACCTCAGCAATACGCTGTACAATGATAATCAGCCCTGACAAATTTGTAGGCACTCACCTGCATATGACAGTGTAAAACCTTATAAATAACAGTCACCAAATAATACACCTACTGTATACATGTAACAAATATTCCATGCAAATGCATATGTGCTTCTCTCCATTTATCCCAGAAAGTATCCACTAGGATTTGTACTCTTCTGCAATAGCTCTTGTATAAATCTTTGTCAGTTAACTCACCAAGAGGAGCTGGACTAACTTTTTGGGTGAGGATATTAGAAGGAGTCAATAAAGGAGGATCCTCTGGATCAGATTCTTGCTCCAATACTTTGTTTGTGCTTTTCTCCAAACTGTCATATACTGGTTTGTACAATAGTGTTGGCCCTGTGAGCCTCTTTAAGGTGAGATGCTTGTACAGTTCTAGTAGCATGGTCCGCTGGGTTGTGATCAGTTGGTACATAGTTAGCCATGTGTAGGTTAGACAACATCTTTAAACAGTCTCTCCATGCTACCCATAACACTTCTTTCTCTCAAGGAAGTGTAGATTCCCAATCACATCTATCTGTAGTTAACTCTCTGAGGAGAGTCTTACCTTGGATGGTAACAGGTGCTGCGAAACCAAGTGGATCGTATAGACTGGTCACGGTAGACAGGACACCACGTCTTGTGAAGGCCTTTGCTCTTGGTCGACCTGAAAAGCAAGTGTGTCAGTCTTGAGGTCCCAGTTGAACCCTAGACTGCACTGCATAGGTATTGAGTTTGTTGTCAACTAAATGGCATGATCTTAAGTCGGGAAAGACTCCATGACGGTTTTGCTGTTTAATGCTATCGTATGCAGTCTAAGGTTTGAACAGGTGAGCATACTTTGGGTTCTTTTCAGCAGACTGATTGCAGCCTCTGATGAAGAACGTGATTTTAGACCATTATCTACATCGAAGTCTCTCTCAACAAACTGTCTTGCATCCTGTCCATATTCTTTCTCATCTTCTAGTCTGAGTACTTAGATAGAAATTGCAGGAGATGGACTGTTGCCAAAAAACATGCACCTTCATGCGATATTCTGTGATATCTTTGGTAGGGTAATTAGCTTAAAGCCAGAAGAAACAAGAAGCAAGAAGTTCGCCTGTTCTTATTTAACTAGGAAACAATGGAACATTTGTTGTATATCAGCAACAATAGCAATAGCGTCTCTGTGGAATCTGATAAGGACACCAAGGCGTGTATTATTGAGGTCTGGTCCTGTCAAAAGAACATCATTAAGGGACACACCTTTATGCTGTGAGTTGGAGACGAATACTACTCTTATATGTCCTGGTTTCTTAGGGTGGTAGACACCGAAGATTGGTATGTACCAGTGTTCTTCATCTTCTTCTAGAGGTGGGGATACTTCTGCATGACCGTTTGCAAGTATTTTGCTCATAAATGAGAAGACGTGTTCATTCATATCTGGTCTTCTTTGGATGTTGCTCTTAAGTGAAGAAAAGCATTGCAGTGCCTGGTCCCTGTTGTTGGGAGGACAACATCTCTGTGTCATGAAGTGAAACCATGCTACCCAGTTGTTTAATTGATCCTTGAAAAATAATTTTTCCACTATCTTCAGGAAAGCTATATCTTCAATAGAGAGGCCTATCTTATGATCTACCTTTGAACTCTGAAAGACTGTGCACCCTAAATGATCTCTGTCTTCATTATAGGAAAACTTCTCTGATTCAGTAAGCTTCTCTTTGATAAAGAATTTTTTAGAATAGGGATGCATGCCCATTCTCCAATAAGTTGACGAAAAGTGAGTTCACAGTGGTTCGTTTGTGAACGCTTCCTAGGCAGACATCACCTATAGTGACCCACCCTACATCAAGCTTCTGAGCATGTGGGGAATTGTGTGAGCCTTTTATCTGTTTTCTCACCTTATGGACTCTTATGATGTCTCTTCCAAGATGAAGTATTATCTGAGCTTGTGGGTCTATTGCAGGGATGCAATTTGCTAAGGTTTTCAGACTTCCATGATGCAATGTTGCCTCGGGTGTAGGAATCTCATCTTTGTTGTTGGGGATTTGATTGCATTTAATCAAGGTAGGCAGAGGTAGAGATATTTCTCCATTTATGGATTCAATTTGATAGCCAGCAGCTCTTCTCCCTGTCTCTTCGCTGACACCTGAGCAAGTCTTGAGTGAATATGAGGATATGTGTCCTTCAATCTTGAAGATATCAGAGAAAGTTGACTTAATGAGGGATCTGTTGCTTTGAACATCAACAGTGGCATACAGCTTCACTGCTTTTTCTCTGTGATCAACTGGGAAAACTGTAACAAGACAAATTTTAGAGCAGGATTTACCACTAAGAACTCTTCCGCAGACTTGGGTGCACTGAGATGTCACTTCAGGAGATACCTTTTCTTTCTCCTCTCTGCCATGCTCTGTGACTTGATCTGAGGGTATCCATTGCGCTGGTCCTGGGTGTAAAGCTGCATTATGTTCATTGCTGTCACATTCTGAACACCTGAGATTTGCTGTACAGACCTTTGCAAGATGGGAAGTTGATGTACAATACCTATAGAAAATAGGTCTGAATAGGTCCCTCACTTCTCAGTCTCCACAGTACTGCTAGCTTTGCATAGTAGTCAGTAGGGGAAACAATGATTTTGTGTACTGCAACACGTTTACCTTTCAAGTTACGGTGTAAGGCAAGCTTACGTGACTTTGTATAAGTAGTGTCAGATGTTGAGAAGTCAAAACTTGGATCATTTATTTTCTTTGGCTGACAGCTGACAGCTGAAAATGGAACATTATACCTTTCTTTCACCCAGGAGCCTTCAGTAATCCACTTCTCTAGCAGACTGAAAGGTAGTTTCTGCACTATGGGTTTAACGCCCCCATGCAGTGTCCAGAAATGAAAGTTCTTGGAAGTCTCTATCAGCCTTGGGAACTTGAAGTTCCATCATCAGTAAGTCACTTAATTCTCTTAGCTTAGGAAACCCTTTGTTGGAAATCTAGGAAAGTCTTTAATTCTTTTAAAGAGTGCACTTACTATCACTTCTGGTGAGCCATAACATTCATCAAGTCTTTCCCATATCATACTTAAGCCTCTGCTTGGGAAATTAATCTTAATGTCTCTAATTTGCTTTGCTTGTTCTACTGAGTCATTCCTTAGTCACTTAGTCATTCCTTAGATCAACTTCTTCACTTGCAGACAGAGCTAGATTTTAATGATATTGATGAATGAAGATTGCCATGCTTTGTAGCTTTCAGGTCGGTCATCAAACATTGTGAACCATTTTGTTACTAGCTCATGAATTTGAGGAGATCAGACATCTCTTGATTACTATTAAATGTAGTGAGGTTAGTGAGTTGAAGATCTGGTGGGTTATAGTGATTTCTTAACATGTTATTGCTGCAAGAGTCACCATCCACTTGTTCCTTCTTAAGCATGATGGTGCTGTAGGCGTTCATTGGTTTGGGTGCAGGCTGCACTGAAAGTTGACAGTTTTCAAAATTGCTCTCTTATTTGATGTAATATGTCTGGTTACCTGAGGTTACATACCATGTATTTTTCTGGAACTCATAAGCAGGAGTTGACTCTGCTCCTGCACCTGAATGTAGGCTGGCATCTGACTTGGAATGTTGCAGTACATAGTCTGAAGTACGCAGCAAGTTGTCATGATCTCTGTATTCAGGTTTAAGAATGTTGCTGAGTCTTTCACTCTTGAGATTGACTGCTTCCTCTAATGCCTTTGCTTCAGCAATAATAGCTGCAACTTCTCTCTGCACTGCTACTTTCTCCATTACCGTTTCCAAACATGCCTTTCAAGACTCTGCTACAGTCCTTTACTTAAGTTAGAGTCAAGTTTTCATTGTGTATCTCTTCAGTCTGTATGGAAAAACCCCCATAAGTCTGTGATTAAGATTTTTTCTTTTCCTAAGTTGATAACACCTAGCCCTACATCAGTACAGTCCATTTGTATTCTTCACCTGGTTATACACATATTTCCTATCTAGAAATTTGTTTGTACTACAACACTTTGTACCACATCTGTGCCTGAGCCAACAATCCGTGATCTTGTAACTATCCATGTTTCTCTTCTAAAAACGTTTTCCACATATCTTCATTAAGTCTACCACTAGGGTCCATGTTAACCCCTTTCATTAACTTTTTGCATGCTGTGGTTCTCCTTTTCTATCTTTGTCATTTAAATTCCCCATTTTACTTTTTCCTATTTCCCCCTGGGGAGAGTACATACCATATGTCCTAGTGTGTTCCAGCTCCCATAGCTCCTCTACCCTTCTGATTTGGCTTACAATACACTCTTACAAGTCCCTAGTGCAACCCCAGTCTTCTGTTAAAGCCTGGTACCTAACCTACCAATGGTCCCTAAACAGGCCCCAAAAATATCACCACAGTACTTCCTACTTCTTGCCAAGGAAAAATGTGTTTACTTAAAGACCATCAAGTAAGACTTTCAACAACTTTTCGGTGCAACTTTTAGTTGGTAAATCAAAAGGGCCTCTGCTTTTACACAGTATCAACATTCCTAGTTCATCCAAAGTCAATCCTTCTGGTATTTAAATCTCTGAGGTTGAAGGGAATTCTAAAATACTTCGTAATAAATTGTATTGTGGGGAATCCAACTAGCATATTACCATCACAAGTAGACTTTTCCTTTAATGTTCTTTCTTTCACAGGTCACGGGCCATTTAGTTGTCTGTCTTGGGTGAGTCTCTGCAGAGACTCACCCAAAACAGAGGGAGCACACATACAGGGAGGAGCAGATGATGTAGGATCAAGATTTTACCTGCTGCAGCATATGACCTGTTCATCCTGATCCAATGATCCTCAAGCGTTTTGGGTACAGTCCATCGACCTGTGTCCCATCAGGGGTGCCATGATTTGTTGTCACTATAAGTCTGCAACTTATCCCTCGTTCTACGGTTTCCAAATCGATATAAGTACATATGCACTTCTGTTGATAAAGAATGACAACTAAGCAGCAAATCTCTCGGCTTATTATTGTACATACAAGTTTTTATATAAGGTGGTCTTAAAAAGTGACAATATTTAATACATCATCATTAATTCACTATAACTGGTTACCTTTAATAAAAATACTTCTATGCAAGGGGTAACCTTTGCCTTATCTTTGTTTTTGTTATACTGCCGATTGTTTTGTTACGAAAGCTGACAATCTTAATTAATATTTTGGTTAAAACTAAGAAAAAACAACAATTCTGAGAAATCTACGTAAATTATGGTACAACTCAGTACATTCCATTGTTTTGGTTTTCCCCCGCTGTCATATGTTAATAAAATGAAAAAAAATTATTGGGGGGGCGTGGCTTGCCATGTGAAGCAGCAGGACGCAGATTTTCTGAGCTCCCGGCAGGAAGGCAAAATCAACTAAGAGAACGATCTCAATATGAGCCAAAAGCGGCAGAAAAAGGCAACCCTGGTGCCTGGAACCTCTATGCCAGGGGATATCCCTATCCCAAATTTCTTTATGCCGCTGCAGAGCCTGGACGAGTCCAGGGATCCTCCCGGGCCTTCCCACGCGCCGGCGCCATATCCCCTTACCTCTGCTCAGCGTCAGAGCGAAGCCAACAGCAGGGACACTCGGACCGGCGGTGGACGAGCGAGGGAACGGCTGGCTCCTGCGGGTCGGTCTGCAGCACGGAACAAGACCGCCGCTCGGGAGAAGGCGGGTCACGCGGATTGTGTCAGTAGAGAATCCAGGAGGACATGTCTCGCACCCGTGGGGCGTTCATCAGGTGCTGAGATGGACCCGACAGCCCCGGCAACAGGCCGCAACGGACCGCGCTGCCAATCCCTATCCCCGACGACTGAGACCCGGACGTGCGAGGGCCCTGTGCAGCGACAGAGCAACACCAGTAGGCCGGCCGCCGCATCAACCACGCAAGGCGCCATCTTGGGAGAGCACATGGAGGAGCGTCTGCCATTACAGACGCATAAGGTACCTGAGGGCCTGCAATTGATGGGACTGCAGGGGAGCCCTGGGCAGTCTACACAACTGGCTGATATGACCCCTAACCGCCCCCAGAGCACACCTCCGGCATCCAAGAATGTGTGCAGGGGGGAAGGGATGAATCTGTGGGATGACGGGACTGAACTGGCTACCGGCCTTAACTGTTCTACTAACTGGGCGGCGGAGTGCTCCCCGCCAAGTCCCCAATTTGACGAGGGATCTGCATCACCGGCGCCCACATATATGAGTGAAATGAGTGAAATGTTGCAAGATACCCTGTGCCTACAGAAACTCCAGTCAGCTACAAGGGAATTTTGTACCATTCACCAGGGTGACGATACAACACCGCAGATGCAGTGGGGGGCACTGAAACGTGTCCTGAGAGGCATATTAATAAAGCATGGGGCTCATCTAAAGCGAGAGGCTGCTGCTAAACTTTAATCTTTACTGAGAGAGCTACATGTAGCAGAACTCTCACATAAGTCCACTGGCTCTGAGGCAGATTTTAGGCTGATGGTCCGACTGCGGCATGAAGTACTTTCTCTAATGGAAAGGAACCATAGGCGGTATCGGCAGGTCAGGGAAGCAGGGTATTATGAGTGGAGCAACAAGCCTGGCAGATATCTTGCCCGTGCCCTGCGGGACAAGAGGGCATCCTTGTTTGTTCCCCAGATTAAAACCTCAAGTGGTGACCTAAAACATCTGACAGAGGACATACTAGAGGTTTTTCATAAATATTACTCCAAGCTCTATCAATTACCAAAACTGACCTCTGGTGCGAGCACTGGGGACTGGAGTGCAGATCTGCAGCGATTCTTGGAAAAAACTGCTCTCCCCTCTCTCTCACGAGACTTGTTAAATTCCTTGGAATCCCCATTCTCCCAGGAGGAACTTTAGTCAGCCATTGCAACCCTACAGCAGGGAAAAGCCCAGGGCCTGATGGCTTCACTGCTAAATTTTACAAAGTCTTAAAGGAGGAAATTTCTCCCCCACTCCTGACTTCCTTCAACACAGCTTCCAATAACATGCCTTTTGATCCTGAATTCCTGAAAGCCCACATAACAGTTATCCCAAAAGAGGGAAAAGACCTGGCTCTTTGTCAAAGCTATAGACCAATCTCCCTTATCAACACCGACGCCAAGGTATTTGCAAAATTGATTGCAATGCGCCTGAACCCCCTGTTAACAAATCTCATACACCTTGACCAGGTGGGATTTGTTCCTACGAGGGAGGCGAGGGACAATGTCCTGAAGACCTTCTCCTTGATTGACCTGGTGAACTGGACCAAGGTCCCCTGCATGCTGCTCTCTCTAGATGCCGAGAAAGCCTTTGACTGGGTAGACTGGTCATTCCTGTTTGGTTGGCGGTGAAATCTTGGAAGTGGTCCGATCGCACGTTCATGGATTTTGGCGTTATATAACGATCCCCAGGCTCAGATCCGGGTCAACGGCTCCCTCTCCCTCCCTCTCTCCATACGCAATGGTACCAGGCAGGGTTGCCCGCTCTCCCCCCTCTTGTATACTTTAGCAATGGAACGGTTGCTCCAGGACATCCAAGCCAATAGCACTATCAGGGGAATTAAATGTGGTAGGCTACAGGTGAAGTGCTCAGCCTTTGCTGATGACCTCCTCCTGTATGTCACAGAGCCTCTTAGTTCCTTGCCCTCAATCTTGGCTACTCTTGACATCTATGGTCGCTTCAGTAACCACAAGGTGAACATGGCCAAAAGTGAAGCACTAAACCTCACGCTACCTGCAGACGTGGTGTCTCGATTGAGGACACAGTACTCCTTCTCCTGGGCTTCCTCCTCCATTAAGTACTTAGGTGTTCACATTCCATCGAACCTTAAAAACACATTTGACCTAAACTTCTCCCCGATACTGAATTCGATCCAACGAGACCTCACTAGATGGGATAGAAAAGACTTCTCCTGGCTGGGTCGAATTAACATCCTAAACATGAATACTTTACCACGTCTCCTCTACCTGTTTCCAACAACGGATTTCCATTGTACTCCCAAAACCCTTTTTAAATCAAAACAATGGCCTAATCACGCGCTTTATCTGGGCACGAGGCCCTCCAAGGATCTCCAGATCCACCTTTATAGGCCCGAAACGAACAGGGGACTCTCGATCCCCGATTCAGATGTACTACCTAGCTGCGTAGCAGTTGCGGATACTAGATGATTTTAAAGTTCTGTAATCGAAACGTATGGGTCCAAATAGGGCTTCACATTTTGGCTCCCCAGTAGCGCAATGCCCTGGCTCCCCTAGTCTCTTGCAGGAAGCTCCTCCATTCGGACCCAAAACATTTCTACAAACCACCATACTGCACTTAAAGATCCTTTCCCACGGTCTATGCATATTTTCAGGCCTGGGGGACCCAATCAACCCCGATCTTCGGGTAACCAGGCAGTCCCAGATTTCACTAAGGACAGGTGAAGTTGGATTGGGGGGGGGGGACTAGAGGATTCACGCTGATGTGGATTATACGGGGGAGGGACGATCAGGTCCAACAGACCAGGTTGACTCCTCAGACACAGGGAATTCCCCAGACTGTTGCTAATATTAGCGGTGCAGTTCTGCTCGGCCTTTTGAGATACCTCTCGCACTTAGACGAACACTTACAGAGTTCGAGAAATGGTGCCTTTCAAACGCAACACTCCCCCAATGTACTCTCCAGAATATACGGGCCTGCTACTTCAAGAGCGATCACCACGCTTTACCTATCAGAAGCATGGGAGAAGGATCAATGAGAAAATAGTCGTATGAAGAGTGGGGAGTGTTGTTTGTGCGCTCAAGGGGACCTCTGTTGCGACTCAAAATACAAAAACTCAATTTCAAAATTCTGTCTAGATGGTTACAGAGTTCCGTCATTGTTGCATGCTCAGTTCCCCGAAAACGTCATAGTACATGCTGGCGATGCCAAAAAGCCGACGGGATACGATGCTGCCCCACATCTGGTCGGAGTGTGAGGCATTGCAATCTTTCTGGCAAAAAGGTGGTCCATACAATCCAATCTGATCACGGTCCGTGAACACTGGCTGGAACATGGACCATGGTCACTCTGCTCTTCCTCCAATGTTCGAGGAGTCCCACGCGCCCTCAGAAACCGCTAATACTCACACTATTAATGCGCCCAAGGCAACCATCCCAGGCCGTGGGAGATCTTCTGCTGAGTCCCACCTATCAGAATGGTTCGGAAGAGGACCATCGGATTTGTAGATAGAATGGAGGGAAATTACGCTGTGGATTCTCATAAACGACTCTTTGAATTACCATAGAGTCTGGGGCGACTGGTTGACTTTCTGTCAATCAAACCCAGTATAGCCCTCAATACTTGTGACCACTCTGAAGTGATGGTGCGTGGCGTTGGTACTCCTGGACACGGTTGGTCTATCTTCCCCCGTCCCCTTTGTTCTCAGTCTGTTTGTACTATTTGTTGTTGGATTGCATTATTGTATACAGGTTAAACGTGCACAAATCTGGGCTTGATAAGCTGTAATGGATTGCCTCTGCTTAAAACCTCTCTGACTATGAGGGGCCCTATTTGAGCACACATTTTTTGTAGTACTTGTTTATTATTATTGCTGGTTACCATAAAGGTTTGAGACATACTGTATTAAATGGACACTATTGAAATATCCTCATCCTTATTAACTGTTATCCATGCTTACGCCTCCTGAGTGACGTACCCTTCGGAGAGTCTCTGAGACAGACACATGCTTCTCTTAACAGCCATGTACGAGCCATTCTTTGTTAGTTTGTACTATCTGTTTGCTATGCAATTTGTATAGTTTTCATACACTGTGTCTACAGTTTCCACTGTTATATTATCTACCAACAATATAATATTTTTTTGGAATGAAAAAAAATCGTAATGAAAGTGTGTAGACCCTCCAGAGTCCGGTTAGGTGCACCTCCGTATTTCTGTGGGCTTGTTGGTTTGAGCCAAATCGCGCACATAGGCCCACATATGGGATATCTCTGAATAAATGGCAACAATCTGGGGACTCAATATTAGTTGCATTTCCCTGATGACAATCTACCGTGTTCTTGTGAATAATGGATAATAAATTGAAAATATGCAAAAAAAGGTGAAATTTCACCTCCACTTTGCTTTTAATTCTTGTGAAGCACCTAAGGGGTTAATAAACTCCCTAAATCGCTGTTTTGAATTCTTTAAGGGGTTTGGTGTAGTTTCTTAGATTGAAGTCATTTATGGGGGGTATCTAACATACAGGCCAATCATAATCACGTTAGAACTGGGAGTGGTCCCTAAAAAAATGTTAATATTGCAAATTTCTTGAAAATTTTGAAAATTACTACTAAATTTCTAAGCCCCTCCTAATGATGTTAATAAAAAAAAGACATTTTAAAAAAAGATGCCTACTACAGTAGGACATATGGTTGATGCCTAGTTATAAGCTTTTTTGAGTGAATAACTATCTTTCTTACACACAAAAATTTTTGAAGTTTGAAATAGTAAATTTTTCAAATTTTTCACGATTCTTTGAATTTTTCAACAAATAAACAAGGACTTTTTGGCACCAAAATTTATTACTATCTTAAAGCAACAATGTGTCACAAGAAAACAATCTCTGAATCACATGGATATGTCAAAGTGTCAAAAAGTTATTCTCAACGTACAGTGGACACATGCCAGATTTAAAAAATGAGGGCTCTGTCAGAAGAGCCAAAATGGCTCCGGCGGTAGGTAACGGGTTAAGGGGATTTTAAAAAAAGTAAAAAACAGAAGAAAGTGTAGAAAAAAATAAATAAAAAATAAAATAAAGCTAAATATTTAATAAAAAATTATTGTGCATATATTACACACACAAAAAACCTACACATATTATGTATCCACATGACCGTAATAACCTGTAGAATTAATCTAAAGAGTCATTAAATTTGAAATGTGAATGGTGTAAAAACAATTGAAAAAAATAATAATTTTTAAAAATTTCTGCAATAATTTATAAGTGAACTTAAACTATTCCACCATAAAGTACAACTTTTCACTAATAAAAAAGGCCTCATACAATGCGTCTTTGGGAAAAAATAAAAAAAGTTGAAATAAAGGGAGGCAAAAACTTAAAAAAAAATGTTGGTCATTAAGTACTTTTCAGGCGTTCTGCTTAAAGGGATTCTCTCACTACAAGGATTGCTTTTCATGTTAAAGATCTTGCAAAAACAAGTCACTTTGCAATATGTGTCCATTAAGTGTCCTAGCTATTCCTAGATATCCCCTCTTGTATAGGTGGCATCAGCTCCTCAGGTCGCTATAGCTACAGACCTGTTCTATCTCTCGTGATAGGCTGCCAGCGTGGCCCGCTATAGTTACAGCCCTTTGGTGTCCTCAGCAGCTCATTATTGCAGGCCAATAGAAACCCGGGTAGAAGCCGGGTAAACACGCCTTTGAATTCGAAAATGAAACGAGAAAACAGAACTGAGGCAAGATGAATCAATGTAGTGAGACAACCCCTTTAACATGTAACTTATCCCACATGATGAAGTCCATTACCACATGGAAAAAAAACAATAAACTGTGCAACTGTGTTTCTTTTCTAAGACCCAGGTATCTTTTGTTTGTTCCTCCAATACATTACATGGTGCATTACGTGGTACTTTTAAGAAATGCAACTAATTCTGCAAAGAAGAAAACAAGCCCTCATACAGCTATGTTGACTGAGGAGTAAAAAAGTTATAGTCCTTGGAAAACAGGACGAAAACAATGAATAGGCGTCTGGTAAAGGAGCCAATAGAGTGTGTGAGGTTCAACAGTAACGGAGTCGCCCTTTAAATGCAGTAGAGGAAGCATGAACAGCGCAAAAAGGGGCGGACCCAGTGTCTGACAGTTATGCTGACGTCATCATTCCACGCCCAAGATGGACTAGGCGACATCACGGGCACCGCCCTCCTCTACTTCCGGGTCTGGCAGTGACGGGGCACTGAGCTGACGTCATCATTGGCTGCCCAGCCGCTTCTCACTTGTGTCCTTCCGCTGGATCAAAAAAAAAAAATTCCGGCCCAGTACGAAGAATAATAGTGAGCGGCTCTTCACGCCCTTCCAGCTGCGACTCTCCCGTCTTCTCCGTATCCCGATTCCACTCACGTTCCATCCGCTGCTTTCACGGGATATCCTTCATATCGGCTTGATCAGGATCCTTCCGCACAGCCGCGGTGCTGCGGCCCATCAGCAGCCATTTTGGGTGTCCCGGAGCCGAGGAAATAGCAGCAGCACCGGGCGGTGAGAGTGACAGTGACATAGGGGGGACTGAGGTGGACGGTGACAGCTGGGGGAGGGTGGGGCGACGTCCAGTGGGGTGCATGGGGTCTGCTGATCTCCTCAGAGAGGACTGGTTGGCAGGGGCACTGTGACACGGGAGAAAATGTCACGGAGGAGAGTGTGGTCAGTGACAGGAGGGCACAGGCTGAGCCCTCAGGAGGCTGCCCCCTCTACTCCTTGTAGTACAGTCTAGTGCCAGAGAAGGTGCCAAGTGCTCCCTGCAGAATCTGGGTGTCTGCTTCAGTCCAATGCAACAAGTGACTGCTGTGGAACTACAACTCCCAGCATACACGAGGCGGGATCGGCCCATAGATCATTATGGTGTCAGCCCTTGTGTCATCAGTGCGGCAGGTTGGCTTTCCTCCAGTCCCTGGGAGACGCTGGCACTGGGCATGACTGGTTGTTTATAACATTTGTGTTGTCATTTCACCTATTGCCACACGCTGCCATGGAGGGGGTAACTAGGGACCTACAGCTGGGGCCCCTGTTGTTAGGTCCTGATGCTGCCTATGATAATCCTTAAATCCTGATTGGTGAGACAGATCCTTAGGCTGCTGCCTGGCAGTCACTGTGGCATCTCAAGGGCGTGCTGGCTGCTCGGGCATCTTTCTGTCTGTGTGTAATGCAGAATATATCCTTCACTAATATAATGATGATGATCAACGTTGTGTCAGTTGATGGCAGCTGCAGGGAATTGTAGTTAACATGGCAGCCGCTCAGAGGGCACGTGACAAGCCCTTTAACTGGGGTGCTGAAGCGTATTAGGGTACACTGATCGCATTGGGTGGGAATCGCTAATCCCCTTAAAGATAATGACCAACCTGCAAAGCATTTCCTACCACACCTTTTATCAGTGAGTCCCATAAACTAAAGGTATTGATCTGAAGATAGAGCAGGGGTTGGGCCCCTCTAGCAACTTATCTGACTGCAGGGAAGTCACTGAGAAGTGTATCCCTCACCAGCAACCTGTATTCTGACTATGGTATATAATGGTCAGACTGCAGGGAGGTCACTGAGAAGTGTATCCCCCACCAGCAACCTGTATTCTGACTATGGTATATAATGGTCAGACTGCAGGGAGGTCACTGAGGAGTGTATCCCCCCACCAACAACCTGTATTCTGACTATGGTATATAATGGTCAGACTGCAGGGAGGTCACTGAGGAGTGTATCCCTCACCAGCAACCTGTATTCTGACTATGGTATATAATGGTCAGACTGCAGGGAGGTCACTGAGGAGTGTAACCCACACCAGCAACCTGTATTCTGTCTATGGTGTATGACTGCAGGGAAGTCGCTGAGGAGTGTATCCCCACCAGCAAACCCCGTATTCTGACTGGTGTATAATGACCAGACCGGAAAGGGAAGTCACTGAGAAGTGTATCCCCCACCAGCAACCTGTATTTTGACTATGGTTATTTTAATGGTCAGACTGCAGGGAGGTCAATGAGGAGTGTATCCCCCAACCAGCAACCTGTATTCTGACTATTTGGGATATAATGGTCAGAACTGCAGGGAGGGCACGGAGGAGTGTATCCCTCACCCGCAAACCTGTAATTTTTGACTATGGTATATAATGGTCCGACTGCAGGGAGGTCACTGAGAAGTGTATCCCCCACCAGCAACCTGTATTCTGTCTATGGTGTATGACTGCAGGGAAGTCGCTGAGGAGTGTATCCCCCACCAGCAGCCTGTATTCTGTCTATGGTGTATGACTGCAGGGAAGTCGCTGAGGAGTGTATCCCCCACCAGCAGCTTGTATTCTGACTGGTGTATAATGACCAGACTGCAGGGAAGTCGCTGAGGAGTGTATCCCCCACCAACAGCCTGTATTCTGTCTATGGTGTATGACTGCAGGGAAGTCGCTGAGGAGTGTATCCCCCACCAGCAGCCTGTATTCTGTCTATAGTATATAATGGTCAGACTGCAGGGAGGTCACTGAGGAGTGTATCCCCCACCAGCAGCCTGTATTCTTACTATGGTATATAATGGTCAGACTGCAGGTAGGTCACTGAGGAGTGTATCCCCCACCAGCACCCTGTATTCTGACTATGGTATATAATGGTCAGACTGCAGGGAGGTCACTGAGAAGTGTATCCCCCACCAGCAGCCTGTATTCTGACTATGGTGTATAATGACCAGACTGCAGGGAGGTCACTGAGAAGTGTATCCCCCACCAGCAACCTGTATTCTGACTATGGTATATAATGGTCAGACTGCAGGGAGGTCACTGAGAAGTGTATCCCCCCACCAGCAACCTGTATTCTGACTATGGTATATAATGGTCAGACTGCAGGGAGGTCACTGAGGAGTGTATCCCCCCACCAGCAGCCTGTATTCTGTCTATGGTATATAATGGTCAGACGGCAGGGAAGTCTCTGAGGAGTGTATCTCCCACCAGCAACCTGTATTCTGTCTATGGTATATAATGGTCAGACTGCAGGGAAGTCACTGAGGAGAGTATCTCCCACCAGCAGCCTGTATTCTGTCTATGGTGTATAATAGACTGCAGGGAAGTCTCTGAGGAGAGTATCTCCCACCAGTAGCCTGTATTCTGTCTATGGTGTATAATGACCAGACTGCAGGGAAGTCACTGGGAATCTCCTTGCTGCTTCCTTGTTATACAGGTGCCCCACTCCCTTTGGTCCCCATAAAGCGTAATTAACTTTTCAACGTTTTCAAAATATTTCAATGAACTTTGCGCTGCCCATACCTTACTCTGACAGTGATGTCCTAACATAAGTTGGAAACATCCACAATTTACATCTAAGCCTGCTAGAATGCTACACTCCATGTTTAGTACGGTGCGTGCCAGCACATCCACTGCATCTGTTTCTTGCAGGATATTGGCCTGCAGCTCTGCAGAGGTTTGAGGCTTGTCCCAGAGAAAAAAAATCAGGTGTTCAATCTAATAATTGTGGAGATTAAATTCCCGCAGAGACAGTCCTGTCATCGAGGAAAGCGTGAATTTCAGCAGTGCTTACAAATGACGTATGGCAGGTGACCTCTTCAGCGTCCACCACCTGATTTTTATTTTTTTTCCCCTGGTGCTACCTAAGCGGGCGAGTGTACTGGAATGTGCCCAGAACTCCTGCAGGCCAATATCCAGCAAGAACTAGATGCAATGGAGGTGCTGGCACGCACCTTACCAAACATGGAGTGTAGCGTCCAAGCATGTTTGGATGCTAATGGTGGATGTTACCAACTTCTGTTGGGACATCAGTCTGAATGTCATCGAGTAAGCTATGGACAGTTAAAGTTCCTTTTAATAAATTCAAGGGATTTTACCAGCATAGGCTTTTATGGCTTATGCTAATGATATGCCATCGAAGTCTCATAGGTGCGAGTCCCACCTCTGGGACCCGCATCTATCTCAGAACAGGTTCCCGGAAGTTACAGAGCAGACTGGAGAGCCGGCCGCAATTGTGCACAGCTCTTCATTCTGTTCTATGGGAGTTCCGTGTACAGCCAAGGGGTGTGTTCAGATCTGCTTGGAACTCCCATAAAACAGAATGGAGAGCTGCGTGCAAGGCGTTCCAACTCTTCGGCCTGCTCTGTAACTTTCAGGGACCTGTTCCCAAGATAGTTGTTTGTTCCATAGATGGGCCTGAACCTATAAGACGTTATACTAGTGATATGCCTTCAAAGTCTATCATGGTAAAACCCCATTAAATAATTTAGTCCCTTGAGCACCAGGCCTGAAAAGGTCTAATTCACTGCTTATATTTGGTTTTTGCCTCCTTTTCGTTTCAATAGTCGTAACCTTATTTTTCTATTGACGCAGTTGTATGAGGACTTATTTTATGCGGGGGCATAGTCTGAGTTTACATATAAGTTACTGCGGAATGTTTTTTTTACATTTTCTTTGCAGTGTGAAGTGTTTTTCTGCATGTTTTTAAAGTAATTTTTTTTACACTGTTCACATTTCGCACTTAGATTTATTCTACAGATTATTATGGTCGTTTGTCTAACTAATAGGTGTAGGATTTTTTTGGGGGAGGGAGGTAATGTATGTACAATCATTTTTTATTAAATATGTTATTTTTTTCTACAGTTTGTTTTTTAATAAATATTTTACACTTTTATTTACACTTCACGTGTTTTAGCATACCCCTGTTTGCTAGTACATTACATTCTGTGTCAGTATGACACGGGCTGCAGTCAGGGCAGCACACTGTGCTCTGACCACGGGCTTGCTATACAGACAGCCCTGAGGCTGGCTGCATAGACATTCCCAAGGCTCCATCAGGCACTGGGAATCCCGGTGACCCGATGGAGCAAAGGAATCCCCTTTGATTATGAAAGTGTTAAACACGAGATTGGAGGCTTCCTCCCTTCTATGACCTTCACAGAGACCAGGGCTGTGGAGTCGGCAAGCCAAAGCTCCGACTCCTCAATTTCCCAAACCTCCGACTCCTGACTCCCTCATACACGGCGCATGTTTAAGTGATAACTTTACTTTTGTAAAATGGTAACATCCGGCTGTTTATCACCTTATGATACAATAATCAAGCTATTTAGGTAGAACAGACACTGACAAGCAAAAGTGTAACAATGTTTTGATCTTTTGAATACTTGTGGGTAGAGTTGAAGAAAAAACCGGATTTGTACCCAAGTCCAGTCTGTTCCAACATTGGGAATGTGTAGAAGAGACCTGGGATCAGATTTTGGTCAAGATGTTCTTGAATCTGATTCAGAGCCCAGAAGGATTCAGGCAGAGCTGAAAACCAAAGGTGGATTCCCAAATACTAACAAAATAATAAAAATTAACATTTTGATTTTTAGGAGCAAAACAGTAACAATGCAGTTACAGGAAATAATCTGCAGAACTAAGCTAAATACTTGCAAGTCAAATTTATGTAAAAGATAGGTAAGATGACTATATATAAAATTACAAATGTACAAAGCTGTAGTGGATGGTGAGATATGGAGCCTGAAAGTCAATTTTCCAAAAACATTTTTTACCATTTTGGCTTGTCAGTGAAAAATATATTTTTTGGGAAAATGACTTTAAAAACAAAAAAAATTTTTAAAATATCCCAAAAACACTGCGGAAAACCTTTGTGGAGTTCTAAAATTTGTTCTGAAAAAATATTATTGCCCCCAAATCGATATGCATATATACCTAACATCTGATCTCATTTTTCCCAAAGGCTAGGGGAAGGGCCCCCTCTCTACACTAATTGGGGGTCGGGTTGCAAATGGGTGACCACAGGAGCGCATCTCAAACAAGGCCCAGGTATAAAGGAATTCCTTTCACCCAAACAGTCAGTTTGGGATGAATGGTTGCCCTCTTCTACTTTTTTTTAAAAGGGCGGTTTGAAAAATTTTGTAAAAAATCTTTTATGGAAAGGGAGCAAATTTTTTCCCCCTGGGCGCCCCTTTCCCTTTTGTTCCATTTCACCCAATTTTAAAGGGCATGCCCCCAACCCCGGGGGTTTTTTCCCCCCGGCCCGGTTTTGTCCCCGGCGGACCCCCGGCAAAAAAATTGAACAGCACAATTTTCCCGCCCCGGTTTCCGGAGGGAAAAACATGGCATCTCAATGGGGGGGGGGGCTGTTTCCCCCCGCTTATCGGGGGGAAAAACCCCCCCTCCCCCCGCCCTGGGGGGGCCCAAAAAACCCGGAAAAATACCCCGGAAAACTGGCCTTTTTTGTAAACTGCCGGGGAAAAAAGGGCCCCCTTACACCCCCTCATGGATAAAAGGCGAAGATATGGGAGCAGTAAATCCCGGCCCAACTCCTTTTGCTTTTGCATCGAACTAACGGGCCCAACTTTTTATATTTTGGGGATTCGGTGGGGCCCCTTTTATGACGCCCGCCCTCCTACAAAAAAGGGGCCCCTGACTCCACACCCCTAAATTGGGCTGTCTGGAAACGGGGCTGTTAACTCCCAACCCCTAGCGCATTTTGTGTTCCCTGTAGGCAACAACGCCTTTTTGGCATCCCCTGCAGGAAGTTGACCTGCACCCACTGGTGGCCCAAAAGTGGGTTTGGGTGGTCTTTTAAGGGGGTTTAAATGGCAAATTTCCCCTTTTTAAGTACCAAACCCAAGCGGGGAACCCCGGGTTTTAAAACACCCCCCACTACCTTGTAAAGGGAAGGGCTTGATGCAAGCTTGTGAGAGAATTGTCTAATATACAGATTATAGGCTATCATCTCATTTGTGGTTTTTGGGTTTTTTTTTTTTTTTTCACAAAAGTGTTTGCTGGCCTCCTCTGCCGTTTACCTTCCCTGTACAGCAGGCTGGGAGTTGGAGTCACACAAATGCTGGGGAGCCTCAGGTTACCATCTCCTACTTTATTGGCCATGATACAATAATGCGTCTGTTGGAGTGATTTAGGGAACTACCGTGTTTCAATGGAAGAATAGACTGACGAGGAAGATGTCCTTGTTACTGCAGGGAGATTACAGAGAGGAAATTGGTCATTTATGTGAAAGGCTAGGTGTGCAGAGAACATTGCTATTACTCACCCACTGTGTAGGGGGGCTGGTAGGAAATGCGTACAAAATGATAAGAAACGCCTTTGGTTTGTTTTTTTGGGTGATAAAACATTCCAACACCGGGGTGTTTGGGGTGTCTTTTAGTGGGGCCCGACCTGACCACTAGTTTACTGACCCCAACTCATCGCATCATTTATTAAGACTTTCCCAAGGGTTTTAATTTTTCACGGGGTTTTTTGCGGCAAAAGTTAAATTTCCAACAGCGTTCGGCCTGGCTTCCTATCATTTTTGTTTTCGTCAACAAAAATGTTGACTGCTATGATTTTACTGTATTTGTGGGGCGTACTTTGGGCACATTGCAGCACAATTAGCGGGCCCAAAAAGCGGCCCCGCAAAAAAACCCGTGGGGAACATGCTCTTTACAGAAAAGCTTTCTTACCCATAGTCACCAATTAGAGGCCTGAAAGTGAGTGTTATAAAGTTTCAGTAGATAGTTATGCCTACGTGGGTAAAAGTGGAAGGAAAGGAAGTCTTTTGCCAAATAGAGAGACCTTTTAAAATATGCTTTCCCGGTCTAGATTTACCCCCAAATTTCATAGACATGTGTTGAATGGATTGGAAGGAGTATTCTTCACTCACAGCTACGCAATAAACCAATTGCTAAAGGGGTTGTGTGAGGGTTTTTTTTTTTTTTAAAGAAAAACTTTCAGTGGCGGTGACTCTGAAATAGAAAAAAAACAAATCTGTACTTGCCTCTGCTTTGTTGTTCCCCACAGATGGCTCTCATGGACATCCAGTCCAGCAAATGAGCAGCACAGGTGGACAGTGGGAATTTTAAATCCCAGAAAGTTTCTTTATTACCGTGTTCAAGATCCTTGTCACTTACTGGGTCCTACATGTGTTCTTCCTGAAAGTGACCTTGCTTCTGACACTTGTGGTATTTTGTTCACACAGCAGATTTTGATGCTGTTTTTGGAGCGTTTCCTCGCCCAGAGCAGTGGCAAAAAAGCCTCCAAAGTGCCGCCAGTTCATTTTCATTGGTTCCTATGTAAAACAGCATTTCAGTTCACACATAGCATGGTTTTTCTGCTTGTTTTTTCACACTTCTTTGGACGCTGTTTTGGGCACTGAAAAAGAGTGTCATGTCAATTCTTGAAGCGTTTTCAACGCTAAAAATCTCCGTAGGTGGGATCCATGGAGAGCTTCAAAAACCTTGGCACTGTTTTAGGTGTGATTTTGGCATGTTTGTTGGTGCTCTTTTTGCCTTGACTATTAATTTGTACGGGTGTTTCAGAAAGAAGACAGTGTTGGAAAACCTTGTCCAAAACCTGATCAAAACCTTGTCTGAAAAATGCTGCATTGAGGAGGTTTTGACGCTGATTTGGATGCTGAAAATTTAGCGTCCAAATCAGCCGTGTGAATATACCCTTAGGGTATGTTCACACGCCGTAATTGCAGGGCGTATTTCGGCATGTAATTGCACTGCAATACCCCCGAAATGCGCCCCGCGATTACATTAATTCACAGCTCTCATAGAGAGCTATGAATTACCTCCGTCTTCCCCGACGCGTATTGAACGCCAGGTGAAAGAAAGTGACCTGTCACTCCTTCCCGGCATTTACGCGCACAGGGATAATCGAAGTCTATGGGCTCCGCCCCCCCCCCCCTTCCCCTGCGCTGTAGAAGTATGTGCTGGCCAGAGCCTACTTCTAAAAGACCCGGTGTATTGCAGCGCACACAGAATGTGCCGCAATACGCCATGTGAACATACCCTAAGTCTGTTTGAGCAAGCCTGAGGAAGGGGCATTCTGATCCAAAATGTTTCAATTAATACTCCTGTATGTCATTGCAATAATGAAACTTGCATGAAATTTCCCATTTTCTGGACGTGCTACACTGATGGATGTGGTTTTCTGCAAGACGGCACCCGCGCCCTGCAAAGTACTTGCTAGGGACTGCGTGGCCTGAACCAAATATTTGGAGTCCTACTTACATATATAAGCTGCTGAGGTTAGAGATTGGCTCCTGTGCCATGTGAATCACGGATGTGACCTCTTCAGTAGGGAATGGCAGCGACTTCAGGGGTGAAAACAGAACCAGGTGGGCATTTTTCTTCGACATTTCCTTTAACCAAGGTCGATGGTGACTGTATAATAATAATAATCTTTATGTAGCGCCAACATATTCCGCAGTTAGAGGGTATAAGTACAGACATTACACATTAAAAGAACTTACAGATGAGACACATGGTGTGAGGACCCTGCTCACGAGAGCTTACAATCTATGAAGGTGCTTGGGGGAGATGAAGGGTGAGAAATGCAATGGTCCAGCCATGTTACATAAATAGGAGGTGGTTTACATAAAAGTTGGGTGAATCTGCCACCCTATGATCACTGTATGTGATCATATTGACAGCGGAAGGTTTTCTTCTTTTTTTACTAAGGTGTTGTCCTCTTATTTTGTTCGTGGTGCATAGAGTGTGGCTTTACCTCTGTGTGTGGAATATATTGTATTATGGTTCTGCGAGTCTATGAATGTATAAGCTTAAGCTGGAGACCTCCGTCTAACGGCAATGCAAAAAACTATGGATTAAAATTTCAGCATGTAGCAAGTGCAGGAATCTTAAGACCCAGACCTCACAGAGTTCCAAGTAATGTGCATTGGAATGTCTCCAATCCTGAGCTAGCCCAGAGGGGTGTGAGTATTACATGGAGAGGTGACTGGGGGATTTGCTGTAAAGGCCGCTGAATATTACTAGTGTGAGGCCACATGCATACCATGCATCTGGTAAAACATCTACTGTAACCAGATAAAAAAATAAAGCCATAAGGCCGGGTTCAAACGCCGTAAAGCGACACGCACTTGTGTGCCGCAATAGGCCAACTATTGAAAGTGCGCGCTTCCAATTCACTTTCATTTTCCCGGCGCATAAGCACCTGAAAGAAGTGACATGTCACTTTTTTACGAATATGCCGGTTTACCATAGCACTCAATGAGTACTATGGGCCACATGTATGAAAACTGTCTAGATCTAAAATTCACTTTGTTGCCCATAGCAACCAGTCATATCGCCCCTTTCATTTCATATAGTGCTCTGGAAAAAGAAAGGGGCACTCTGATTGGTTGCTATGGGCAACAAAGTGAACTTTAGACTTATACAGTTTTCATACATGTGGCCCTATGATTTAACTATATTTGCAGGGCGTACTTTGGGCTCATTGCAACGCAAATATGTCATGTGAACATACCCTAACGAAAAATGCTGTATAGAGAAGGGTTTTTTTTGTTTTTTTTTTTGTACCAAGCACAGAGTATTTTTAGGTGTAACGGTAGCTTCACACGGCGTGTCTGATATGTTTTTTCAATACGTAAAGTAACGCATCGAAATCTGTATCCGAAAACGCATTTATAATGTGGATTTAGATGCGTAATTCACTACATTTTCTTTTACATTATTCCAATTTGGACCCAATGCGTATTTTATGCGTGTGAACGCATCTAAATATGTATCAGAAAATGTGGTAAGTATTTAGATACTTTTTTTTTAGCCTCCAAAAACACCCCCGTTGTTTCCTACGGGGATTTTACATGCTCATAACGGATCAAGAATTGAGAGGTCACTTCTTTGTACAGTACGCGTTCGCAAAACACAATACAATTGCTTATGTAAAATTCGTATCATGTGAATGATGGTACGTATTTTATCTTCAGATCTGACTGGAACATTGTTAACTACTTATTTTGGTACAAAATATGTACCAAAATAAGTATTTCAAATACACCTTGTGAATATACCCTAAAGAGTGTTTACCAATAAATCAAAGTAATTGAGAAAATTAAAATTCTAACTTCTAAGGAAGCTTAGATGATCGGGCCAAATAGCGGTCTGATCATGTTATTCCCGCGGGGTCGCCGGGGGGAGGGGGATCCAGTCTGCGGATTAGAGGAGAATTACTTCGGGGTACGCCCCAACAAAATTGTATCCAGCTTAACTCGCCCTTTTCTTAACCAACATGGCCGCCCGGCACCAGGTCTCCTGAATTTTCAAACATCTGTTTTGTCTAGCTATGTGAGAGGAAAATGGGCCTTATGTATGAAAACGGTCTAGCAGTAAGACTTTCTTTGTTGCCCATAGCAACCAATCGGAACTCTGCTTTCATTTCTTTTACTGTTCTGGAAAAATGAAAGTAGAGTGCTGGTTGCTATGGGCAACAAAGAAAGTCTTACTGCTAGACTGTTTTCATACACAAGGCCCGACATTTGCATTACAGCGACCAGGACTTGTCATACCGGAGAGTGAGGAAGCTTGGCGACAGGCGTGAAGAGCTCTGTAGCCGCTTCCTCCTTCTACCCATTGGGTTGTGTCCGGCCCTTGGATACTCTGTAGGCCACTTCTCGCCCCGCTTCCCTGTTGTTCATAGTTTCTTTCATCTTGATGATCATTCCCGTGTCACTCTTGATGGTATCCAACCAACGGACCTTAAATCCCCCTTTTAAAGAACAATACAACCCTCTTCATTGGTAGCAGAAATTCTCAATTCATAGCACAAATGGTTGTGCAGAATTTTTGCTGAATGCAAAGGGTGATATAATCCTTGTGTGACACATGCAGATTTTGTCTTGTGACCAGCTCTTCCAGAAAACATGTGGATAAATACAGATTGTATCTATGTATTGGTGTCGCTTAGCTTTATCAGACTCCTGAATGGAAACAACATGCCTAATTCTGCAAAGACTCACGCCACACTTGATTCTGGGTAAGATTTGATGTCGTCCAGCTTTCCCAGAAGCAGATCTATTAAAGGGAATGTGTCATCAAAAAATGTCCTTATTTAAGTCCAATATTGTTATGTTAAAATTTTTTAAGGAATTTTTGGGTTTTTTTAAAAAATTTTTTAATTTTTCAATCTCAATATTTTTAATAATCTAAATTATGCGTTTCACTTTCGCCACATAGGCGATTGTTTGCACTGCTTTAAAGAGCAGAGAATGTTTACAGGATAGCTCATGCACATAGGAGACATAGGACTGACCAGTACATAGTGATTCTATAGGAGAGTTATCTAGTCAAAGCTCTGTGACGGAAGAAATACTGTGCAGGGAGTGAAAGGGGTGACTGTGACTATCTCACTTGTGATGTGGTCCTGTGTATATTATATGAAATGTCTCCTTCAGTTTGACCCTCTTGCTGATAATGAGCAGCAACTGGATAATCTTCTTGCAGAACAGGAAGTCTGTCAGACTCTTAATAGCTTAGTGACCAAAGTAAAAACTGAGACTTGGAATTAAATAAATAGTGAAAGTGTATGGAAAATTAAACAAATATCAAAAATCTAATGTGTATGACATATAAAAATGTGAGTTAAACAATAGAAGGTCATTTGTGATGCACATTCCTTTAAGGACGGATTAGAGGAGAGACGATGATTTATTTACTGTTGATATTATGCTTCGGCGAACAATATCATATAATAAAAGTGGATGCAGTGGGAGGGTCTTGGCATTCATATAGGGAGTGGTGTAGCAGAGTGAAGACCTTGACCTATCATCTGGAGAGTGGGAGTAGTCTGACAGTAGTAATGCCAGTGTTTGTCTCTCGTTGTATTCCTTTCAGCAGTTTTGTAATCGAAGTTTCCAGCGCTGTCAGATCCTGCTTCATGGCTGCCATTAGCTGAGGATGGAATAGAGGCCAGATGGAGGGCACATCCTGTTACATTGTGAGGGCAAGTTGGTGTGCGGATCTGCCCATTCTGCGCGATGCTGCAGGCGGTATCCGGCATGACAGGTTACAAAGTCAATTCCTGGCACTAGAAAAGTGTACAAGGCGAAGAACGCAGGATTTGTAATGGTAAAGATTACATCGGCGATTAGTTAGGGCTTGGTAAACCACTTGTTGCGTGAGTTTTACAATTGCTTGGGAGCTTTTATGTGAGAGGTGCATATAGACCGTTGTACTGAATCTAGACTAACTTTAGTCCGTCTCCCCGCCTGCTGAGTGTGCAGTTTACCATTTTTTCTAGTGGGTGATCCTTGAATGGACACCAACATGCCAGTTCTGAAAGGACCTGCGAATATCTTACATTTCTGGTAAGATTTGGATGTCGTCCAGCTTTCAGAAGCAGATCTTTAAAGGGAAGTGTCATCAAAAAATGAGTTTATTTTAAATCCCTTTTTTTTGTTAAAAACAATTTTTTTTGGGAAATTTTTGGGGTTTTTTTTTTAAATTTTTTTTTTTATTTTTTTATATCCCCAATATTTTTTTTTTTTTTTTAATTCTTTAAATCTTGCAGGTTTTTATTTGCCACTAGGCCTTGTTTTCACTGCTTTAACGCAGTCAGAGTGCTTTAGAAGCTTCATGACTAGGAGAATAGGACTGACTCCCGTCCATTGATTCTTTAGGAGGTTTTTAGTCATGCTCTGTGACCGGGAAAAAAATCACTGTGCAGGGAGATGAAAGGGTGAACTGTGATATCTCCCCTTTTTGACTGGTGGATCCTGGTTTTCTTTCACCCCTGTGTCTCCTTTCAGTTTGACCCTCTTTGTGCTGTAATGAGCAGACAAGATAATCTTTCTCTGCAGAACAGGAATGTCAGATCTTATTGGCTTATTCCAAAGTGGGAAAACTGCAGGACTTCGGAATTATTAAAAAAAATTGAAATTGTATGGAAAATTAAAAAAAATTAAAACAAAAAATTTTTAAAAAAATGTTTTAACATAAAAAATGTGGTTTAAAAAAATAAGTCTTTTTTTATGGACCATTCCCTTTAAGGACGCGATAGAGGAGGATGACGAAATGATTTCTATTTACTGTTGATATCTATGCTTTAGGCGAAAATATCATATAATAAAAGCTGGCATGCACCGTGGGCAGGGTCTTGGCATTCTTTGGGAGTGGTTGTAGCACGGGAAGACCCTTTATTATCTTGGAGATGGGGAGTAGTTGACATGTTAATGGCCAGTGTTTGTCTCTCTTGGTTTCCTTTCAGCAGTTTTGTAATCGAAGTTTCCAGCGCTGTCAGATCCTGCTTCATGGCTGCTCCTTAGCTGATAGGAAGGGAATAAGAGGCCAGACTGGAGAGGGCACATCCTGTTACATTGTGAGGCGCATTGGTGTGCCAGGATCTGCCATTCTGCTGCGAGCTGCAGGACGGTATTCATGACAAGGTTACAAAGTCACATTCCTGGCACTAGAACGTGGAGCGAAGGAACGCAGGTTTCTGTTAATGGTAAAAGATTACTCCTCGGCTGATTAGTTCAGGGCTTGGTAAACACTTCTTGCTTTTTTCAAATTCGCTTGGGAGCTTTTATGTGAGAGGTGCATTATAGACCAGTGTACTGAATGCTAGATAAGGGATAATTAGGGTCCGTGCTCCCCCGCCTGCTGAGGTGACAGTTTTCCATTTTCATGGCTTTTTTTGGAGTCGGGGTGGATTCTCCTGCCCCAGTGGGTCACCAAGATTCCCAGTGCCTGATGGAGCCTGGGAATATCTATACAGTCGGCTCTGGTGACCTAGAGTTGGCCTATGACTGTCTGTATAGTAAGCCTGCTGTCAGGGCACCCTGTGTGTTGCAGCAGCCTAGGTCATACTGATGCAGAATGTAATGTATTAGCATGCAGGAGTATACTAATAGGTTTAAAAAAATAAATAAAATGTAAGGGTATGTTCACACCACCGCTTTTGTGGGGCCGACTTCAGCGTGTAATTGTGCTGCAATACGTCCCACAAGTACGGTAAAATGATAGCACACATTGAGTGTTATGATTTTACTGCGTATTCCCTAGCACCATACTGAGCGCCCGGAGAAAGAAGTGACATCACTTCTTTCCATGGAAAGGTGGGTTGAATGGAAGCTGGGCCGGAGCACTTTAGAAGTATGCACTGGCCAGCACAGTATACGTTGGGGGAAAAGGCGTGTGAACATAGCCTAAATAATAAAATATATTTAATTAAAAAAATTATCGCGTATACATTAATAAAAAAACAAAGAAAAAAGCCTACACATATAAGGTATCCACACGACTGTAGTAACCTGTATAATTAATCAAATAGGTTATTTGTTGTGCAAACAATAATTTAAAAAAAAAAAACGAACACAGAAAAAAAACGAATTTCTTATGTCCATGCTGCAAAAAAAAAATAAAAATTGATCTCTAATTTTTCTGTATACTCAAACTACATCCCCCAAAACTACAACTTATCCCGCATAGAATAAGGCCGCATACAACTGCGCCGCTGAAAAATATAAAGTTATGACTGTTGAAACACAAAAACTGAAAAATTTAGCTGGTCATTAAAGCCTTTTCAGGCCTGGTGCTTAATGGTTTAAAACTAAACCATAAAATGGGAATACGCCTTTAAAGGGGTTGTATCATTACATTAAATGGTCTTCAGAATAAGGGGACAGTGAAAACAAGCAACTTTGCAATTGGATGTCATTTGCAAAGCTGTCCTGTTTTCACAGGATCCCTTATCTTCGTTTGGTGAAACACTGTTCCCCAGTGCCGGTCGGATCCCACCTCTTTCATTTCATTGGCTGACGGCTGTACTAATTTACATTCTGTCTGGCCCCCGGTCGTATTCACAGGAGCGCGCATTCCTGTCTCTCTCACTCAGAATAAGGGGCCGGCAACAATTTTACTCTGAACATCCAGCAGCTGCACAGTAACACTGCAGCTGCATCTACAATCAGAAAACAGCAGAATTGTGCCTCGGTGCCTAAGATCTGTGCTGCTCTGGATGTGTTGATAGAAGACTGGAGTCAACTGTCACAAACCTCCAGCTGGGAGTGGAGTAGAGATCAGTGCTCTGTGTTCATAGAGGACTGTCTAGACTGAATGCAGGGTGTGCTATGTAAACAAACAGCTCTTACAAAATAAGACTGTATAGGGAGAGGAACGACACAGTGACATGTGGACTGGGACAGAGAGGGGGTGGGGGGAGAGCACACTGACTCGTAAGCGAGCATTAACGGTGAAGGGGAGGATGATGTCAAGAAACTCCCAGCTGGAAGGGGAAGAAACGTCCCTGGATTTGAAGAGCTGAGAAGCTGAGAGTACAATGAAACACACAAACTGATGAAGCGATACATCCCCTTTCTTCACAATTTCAAGTTGCTGCCATTGAATGGGACCATTCTAGTTTGCATCCAAAGATTAGAAACTGTTACAGACCTAATCTTTGTCATGACTAAGTATATGCTATAAGCTTTTACAACCTAGGCAAGACGTCCAGTCTGGTTTAGGTCTTCACACACTGCGTTTTTAAAGTTCATAAGCGTTGTGTTTTATGGCTTTTTTTGCCAGTCTATTTGCTGTAGTTACTGTTTTTTATGTTACTTTAATAGAAAAAAAAAATACCATACATAGAGCATCCATTTTTAAAAACCAAACTACTAAAAACCAAAAATACTTTGCATATAGTTGATTTTATAGTAGAATATAGACTTTGAAATAACATTTAGATATAAAAAAGTGCAAAAAAAATAAGATTGAAAACTGTCGTGTGTGAAAACAAAACTACACTGATACATTGTAGCAAATGTTCAGCATGAGAGAGGGAGAGATTTGTCATGTTAGGGTATTTGAAATACGTATTTTGGTACCTATTACATACCGAAGTACGTAGCAAAATATTCCAGTCAGATCTCATTGATTTCAAGGTAAAATACGTAGTCATTCACATGATACATATTTTGCGTACGTAGTTGATTTGCAGACGTGTACAAAGAAGTGACATGTCAATTCTCTATCTGTTTTATTCATGTAAAATCTCAATATGTTTATATGAGTTTTTGATCGCTTTTTATTCCATTTTATGTGTTGCAGGATGAACAAAAATCACAATTCTGTGATTGAGTGTGTTTTTTTTTTTTTTTTTAATGGCATTCACCTTGCGGGTTAATTGACATGACAGATTTGTAGGGTAGATCGTTACGCACATGGTGATGCCAAATATGTTTTACTTTATTTTTTATCTTTTTTGGGGCAATTGGCAAGGGAAAAAGGGTGGTCTACTTGTCTTTTATTTTATTTTTCGTGCTTGTGTTTTTTTTTTTGTTTTTTATTAACTTTTCCCTATAGGGGACTTGTATCAGTGATCTTAAGATCACTGATACAATAGAGATTAGTACATAGCAGAACTGTTATGTACTGGTCTCTATGGCAACTGTCACCATGCTTGGCAATGCCCACAATGCATTGCGGGGTATGGTGACATCACAGAATGCCCGGGCTTTCAGGTACACAGACAGCAGCGGCGGTTGCGCTGCTACTTCACCGTGAGAAGATAGGAGTTAATCATCCGCGGCCGGAGAGCACTCCGGCCTCAGGTGATGTGGCATGAGGCCAAAGGTAATATACAGCTGGTGCCATGTCGCGATCGTGCGGGCCCATCTTGAGAGCCCGCATGATGGCCAGGACATACCGAAACGTCCATTTGCAGAAAGGTATTTCCCGCTAGGACATACTGGTACGTCCTAAGTCGGGAAGGGGTTAATGTTTGTTAATTGAAAAGAAAACGTTATGAAATAAGCATCCGAAAAACGCATCCAAATGCTCATCAAATATGTATTTAGATACATATCTATATACGCATCACAAATACATTTTTGGGTGAAGATTTCAGACTGATTTCTATACGTTAATTGACATTGAAAAAACGTGCGAGACAGTCAGCGTCGAATCTGACTGTAAAATGATTTAAAATCAGCGTAGTCGCACTGATACCATAGTATAAAAGGCAATCACAGAATTTTCAATGAGGAAACAACGCTTTTGCGCTGCCGACACTTTGAACCTACCCTTAGAGAAAATGTCAGCCCTGAATCAGCATGAAATCTGCGCCAGTGAGCACATGTCCATTCTCTTTCAGCACTGAGGAAAACAAGCGTCTTGTGCACAACACTGCAGATTTCCCATTAGAAAGGATGGTGGATTTAGCGCTGAATCCACACCAGAATCTGTACCCTTAGGCAGGGTTCACACGGCAATAATTGCGGGACGTATTTCGCCCGCAATTACGCTGTGCGCGCGGGGGCGGCGCATAGTAATTTATGTCACTTATCTCCCCCCGCGGCGTATTGTGTGAGTGGGTAGAGGAGGCGTAATCCATAGTTCTCCATGAGAACTGTGGATTACCGTCATGACTGGGACGTATCTCGCCCCGTTTTGAGCGCAGTACGGCGCGAAATATGGGGCGAGATACGTCCTAGTTTAAGCCGTGTGAACATAGCCTTACAGACAGAGATCTGCAGCATGCCCTAAAATTGGTGTGGGTATTTATTGCCTGCGCGTCAATGGGGGTGTTGAAGTCCCCATTCACATGAATTGTACTGTAGTTTGTTACAGGTTCTGGGCACAGAATCTGAGTACAAGCTTGGTATTGGAATTATCTTGTTTGTAAGGCTATGTTCACACAGCTTAAATTTGGTCGCATTTCGCGGCGTACTGCACTCTAATACGAGCGCCCCAGTCATTAAGGTAATCCACAGTTCTCATAGAGAACTATGGATTACGCCTCCTCTCCCCGGGCGTACAACACGACGCGCGGGGGAATGCCTCCCTGCATTTCAACGTCGTAACTTTATTTATTCAGTGACGCAGTTGTATGAGGGCTTGTTTTATGCAGGAGAAGTTGTAGTTTTTTTGGGGAGGGGGCATAGTTGAGGTTAACATATAAATGACTTTGGAATTTTATTTTTTTTGCAGCGTGAACATAAAACAAGTATTTTTCTGTATTTTTTACATTATTCACACTTCGCACTAAATAACCAATTAGATTAATTTGACGGGTTATTACAGTCATATGGATACCTAATGTGTAGGTTTTTTTGTGTAATGTATGGAAAATAACTTTTTTGTTACATTTTTTTTCTTATGTTTTTATTTATTTTTTTTAATCTCGTTAAGGAATAACTATTTTACACTTTTTTTCTTATATACACACTCCTGTGTGCTAATGCTTTATACTATGGGGGACATGTATGAAAACTGTCTTGGTCTAAGACTCTCTTTGTTGTCCATAGCAACCTATCAGAGCTCCACTTTCATTTTTTCAGACCACTATATGAAATGAAAGTGGGAACTGTGATAGCAGTGGCCAAAAAAAGAAAGTCTTAGACCTAGCCAGTTTTCACACATGAGGCCCTATGTGTCAGTGTACACAGGCTGCTGCCCTGACAGCAGGCTTACTATACACAAACCCCCAGGATTACTGTAGGTCCCAGAGGCTGAATGTATAGATATTGGTGGTGCCACCGCAGGGACCCCACAGATTGCTAAAATGTGGGACCCGTTCTTCTTTATTGTGCTTGCGCAGTGAGTGTTTTAATGGAGCAGTGACTGCACATGCTCAGTGCTGATACATTCAGAGTTTATTGGACCGAGAGAGATAACCAAGTGTTTTCGTCGGTTCCATGGACTTTCAACGGATGAGTGGTCAACTTGCATGCTGCTACTGTGATCAAAGACGTCCTCCACTGCTTGAGTGTAGTGGGAGAGGATGGGGACTCTGGGGTGGGTTGAGGTGTTTTAGTAGTGATCACGGGGTCACAGTGATCAGACCTAGACAATATTAATGTCTTTGGCGGCATAACCCCTTTAATGATTCCAGCAGGACAGGTGTCTCCACCACCTTCTGAGAGGGGTTTTTCCTTCTGGTGTTTCCACTCTTTCTCCTTCCTAGATCCCAGAACAGGTAGTGTATCCACACAATACTCCAATATGACCAGCTCTAACAGTAGATAATCAGTAGGGAGTAGAAGGTCTTGCTAATGGGATTTATGGAGGAAATCTCTGAATCCTGTTGGTGCACAGTACAAATATGACTTGGGGTTAAGCATGCTTTTGGATGCCTGGTATGTGCCATAAAGTGGCCCCTTTCCCAGCTGCTGGAGTTACTATAGCTTATATTATGCAGTGAGGTTTTTTTTAGTAAATGGCTAGTAGATAAGTAAAAGTGTCATTGTAATATTGACTCCTCATCAAGCAGTCATTTTCATAGTAGTGGCTCTGCTGTTTCTGAGATGACACTGCTAAGATGCATAAAAAGGATATAAAAGAGACCCAAATGTGTATTTCCCTTTCTACCTTTTAAAGGGTTTTGGGAAAACCAAAAATCTCAGGGGTCCCGAGATCTCCTTTTCATCTATCCCGCTCTAGAATGACCTTCCTTTCCCTTTCACCCCACTTTATTGGGCCCCAAATTTTGGGTCACAAAATGATTTCTAATTTTTAAAGGGGTGTAACCCCTTCCTTTTCTTCGGCTGAGTCCCCCACCCCCTTTAGCTTTTCCCCCTCGGGAATGCAGGGGGGTTTTTTCCCCCCCCCCGCTGGGGACATTTACCCCCCCCTTTACTGGGTGGCCTGAACCCCCCACCCCCCCCCCCCCCCCCCCCCCTCTGAGTCCCCATATCACTTGTCTCTCCCCTATGCAGTCCTTTTTTTTATAAGAGTGTATACCCTACCACCGGGTAAATTTATTAATCTGACAATGATTCCCCTCACAGTGGGATGTTTACAGCTTTCTAAGAAAGGGACAGATTCTTTTCAGGAGGGGTTAGGCCAGGGTCAAAACTGTCATTTTTTTCTCAATTTTCAAATTTTTCTGCAGTCTTTTCTTTCTAGGTGGGAAACAGAAAAAGCTACGGCCCTAACTCTTAGTTTAGAAAACACACTCCGTGAAACGACCCCGGGGCTGTAAGAATGAAAAAAAGCTTCAGCTATTTTAAAACAAGGAGGAGGGATTAGACCCCCCCTGGGGGTTCAGTGTAAATAAAAACACAAGATAAGGGGAAAACTGTGAAACAAAGGGAAACTTTTCTAATGGGAAAAAAATTTCCAAAATTCTTGGGTTTTTTTTGTCCCCTTTTTCTGAAGACCATTTAAAAGAAAATAAAAACCCCTTTAAAGCCAATAAATCACATGTGGATGTACTCTTTTTACTAATTAAGTGACTTCTAAAGGCAAATGGTCACACTGGATTTTATTTAGGGGAATCTGAGTACAGGGGACTGAATACACATCACACGTTTCAGTTTTTTAATTTGGAAAAGCATGTTTAATTTTCTTTACACTTCGCAAATACTTGCTACTTTGGGTTGCTCTATTACATAAAAAATAGACCACACCTAAATTGGGGCTGTGAAAACAGTTCATCCAACCCATGTATATTGGGCTAAAACAGCATGGCCAAAAGTTTTGAGAATGACACAAAATTAATTTTTAACAAATCTGTTCCTTCGGGTTTTTATGTGTTTTTTTGTCAAATGTTTTTATCACAAAAAGGAAATAAAAGTGCAATCTATTTGATTAACAAAACTTTTTTTGACAGTTAAAAGGTTAAATTGCAGAAGTAATATTTGCAGTGTTGACCCTTTTCTTCAACCTCGCAATTTCCCGGGCCCATGCTCTCAATCAATTCGGGCCAAATCCGATGATAGCAGTCCATTTTTGACAATAAATGTTGCATTTTTGTCACAATTTTTGGGTTTTTGTTTGTCCACCTCTCTGATGATTGACCACAAGTTCTCAATGGGATTAAGTTTGGGGGAGTTTCCAGGCCATGGCCCCAAAATCTCGGGTTTTTTTCCGGGAACCATTTAGTTATCCCCTTTTTTTTTTATAAAGGTGCTCCATCATGTGGAAAAGGCATTGTTGAACAAATGCTCTTGGGAGGTTGGGAGAAGTTGCTTTTGGGAGGACTTTCGGGTACCATTCTTTATTCATATGTGTTTTTAGGCAAGACGTTAGAGAGCCGATTCCCTTGGTGAAAGAAACCCCCACACATGAAGGGTTTCTGGAGCTTTAAAAAGTTGGCATGGACAAGCTGGGGGTATGCTCACCGTCTTTCCGAACAAGCTTTTTTCCAGATTTTCCCAAACATTGGAAAGGGGCATCTAAAAAATGACTTTACCCCAGTCCCCAGCAGTCCACTCCCTTGTCCCTTTTGGGCAGAATTCAGCGCCCCTGATGTTTTTTCTGGGGGAAAGGGGCTTCTTTTGCTGCCCCCCTTGACACCAGCCCCTTGCTCCATGAGTCTCCCCCCTCACAGTGCGTAGATGCACTCACCCCGCCTGCTCCATTCCTGAGCAAGCTTTTTGCATGCGGGTTACCCCCCGATTCCGAACGGGAACCTTTTAAAGGGGAGGTCGGCGTTTTGCTGGTCTTTTTGGGGCCCTGGAGCTTTTTGGCAAAATGGAACCTCCCCCTTTGATTCCTTGATGTGCGATAAAATTGTTGACTGAGGTGCAATCTTTTACTGCGATACTTTCCCCTTTTAGGCCAGTTTTGTGCGGGAAATGTTACTGCCCCGTTTCTTTAGAGAAACCATGTTAACAAAGAGAAACAATGACCCAAAGCACCAGCCCCCCTTTTAAAGGTTCCGTGGTGTGATTCTTACTTAATCAGACAGTTTATCTCCAGCCGGGCCTCACACACCCCCCACGGGGTTAATGGAGAATCATGAAACCCATGTTTTAATGGTCCTTTTAAGGCGGCCGCAATGAAGTTGAAATGTGTTTTGGGGGAAAAAGTTTTTTTCTAGGGAATTTTGCAAAATTTAAATTTCTTTTAAGCTGATCATTTTTTATAAAAATTCTGGAGTATATGCAAATTGCCCCTTAAAAAACCTGATGCAGTTTGACTTTGTAAAAATTAACATTTGTAAAATTCTCAAAACTTTTTGGTCATGACTGTACTGTATTTCTCAAAAAAATATAAGCCCAGTTTTTTAGCACATTTTTTTTGCTAAAAAAGCCTCCCTCTGCTTTACCGGGTTATGTTATACAAGTTCTATGTATCCAAAGTACAACTTCCCTCACCCGGAAGTGCTGGCTCTTCCAGGACCTGTGATGGTGTCACATGGAGGGGGGAGTGGGGGGTCTTGTGATGCTCAGTTTATGCAGCATTCTGCTATGCTGGTTGTGATCACTGCTGGATGAGCTGAAGCATAGCTGTGTATGTTATATTTGCCTTTTAATTGGAGTGTTGTGTGTTGTGTGTGGGGGGTGTGGTGTGGGGTTTTAGCAGAGCCTTATGTGTGTAAAGTGCATATAGCTGAGCTCTGTGTGTGTGTAATGTGCGTGTAGCTTGGCGGTGTGTGTGTAATGTGTGTGTAGCTGGGCCGTGTATGTGTGTAGCTGAGCTCTGTGTGTGTGTGTAATGTGGCTAATTGCTAAGAACAGCCCTACTTAGCTAATAACAGGGACAGCTCTACCTGGCTAATTACTGGGGACAATCATTTCATACATGGTGGGACCAAGTCCTCTAGTTGCTGCTCTTTGCTATGGCTGTCTGTCCTGGTTAATGAAGGGGCATCACTTACTTGCTGCATATCCTACCCTAGGCTTATACTCATGTCAATAAGCTTTCCCAGTTAGTTGTGGTAAATTAAGTGCCTCGGCTTATATACGGGTCGAGTATATACGATATATGCTTAAACCAAAACAAATAATGCAACCTCGGGAGTAAAAGAGACCGCAAAGTATGCACAAATTCTCAGAAGAACTTCCCGGCTACAACATTACAGCCCTCGTGAGTATTTCAGCATATGCTTATGTTACTGCTATAAGACCAGATCAGTGTCCGATCTGTGTTAGGACTTTGGCGAAGTCTTCTTCCGAAATACACAATCAAAAAAAACATGGCGCACATAATCAGAGTTTTTAATAATAAAGCAGCAAGTTTTATTTTACATACAAAAAAGACATAATAAGTAAGTAAGATCCATGTGGCATGCCAAAACATCGGCAGAGCCGGACCAAGAGTTTCGCTTCACGGTTGCTTCTTCGTATGTGAAATAAAAATCGTTGCTCGGTTATTTTAAACTCAGATTTTCTCCATTATCGGCCTCATGTATCAAAACTAACTATAAAACTGTCTTTGTTGCCCATGGCTTTTATTTTATTAGAGCAGGATAAGAAATGAAAGCCCTGGTTGCCATTGGCAATAAAGACAATTTTAAACACTGGCAGTTTTGATAAATGAGGCCCTATATATTTTTTTTTATTTTTTTTTTAAAGATATTTCAGACTTTGCTGAAATCCTAGTACAGATGGGATGTTGATGTAGATTGATCAGAGCAACAAAAGCATTTGCAGAAATACACAACTGGACTATGATCCTGTAGTCGAGAAGTTCTTTTGAAAACCACCTAATGGATTCCCTTTAAATTATGGTAATGTTTATATTGCCTTATGCTGCTGGGTTTTGGTGATTTTCAGTCAGAAAATGAGTCCCATTAATTTCTATGGGGTTTTGGTCGCGGATCCGATATAGAAATCTTTGGGACGTTTTTCTTGACCTAAAATACAGCAGGAGAAAGAAAATGTTCCAAGTTTTTTGTAAAAATGGTGTAAAGCATGTACATCATTATTTTTGGCAAAGTAGCTTAATAACTATGCCCCTGTGTGTGTGTGTGTGTCTGTGTTGTGTGTGTATATGTGTGTGTGTGTATATATATATGTGTATATATATATATATATATATATTATATATATATACACACACACACAAACACACTGAGCCATAGTTATGAAAATTATGACGCACTGTAATTTTGTTTTCTTGATGTGCATTTTGGTGTGTAAAACGTGTTGGGAAAAAAATAGAATAATAGTGTAGAAAAAAAAATGTGTGTATATATATTCACTATTATTATTACTACCGTATATACTTGAGTATAAGCCAAGTTTTGCAGCACAAAAAATGTGCTGAAAAATCCCTCCTCGGCTTATACACTGTCTGCGCTCGGGCGCTGCAATGGTCCAAGCGCCAGCAGGGACACTTCTGCTATATGCGACTCCTCAGGGAACGCATATAGCAGAATCCCAAGTAAGCCAACAGTGTCCGGGCGCTATCGACGATCCCTTCCACTGTATGCGATTCCTCTGGGAGCGCATACAGATGAAGATACCACTGCAGAGTGCGAGCGCTCCCTGCTCCGCAGTGGACTACAGACAGCTGCAGACTTCGGGCTGCCGAGAGTTTCCGGCTCAGGCAGCGTACTCTGCCTATGGGGGACATATACCTGCCTATGGGGGACATATACCTGCCTATAACCTGCCTATGGGGGACATATACCTGCCTATGGGGGACATATACCTGCCTATGGGGGACATATACCTGCCTATGGGGGACATATACCTGCCTATAACCTGCCTATGGGGGACATATACCTGCCTATAACCTGACTATGGGGGGCCTAATACCTGCCTATGGCGGACAATAAACTGCCTATACCTGCCTATGTAATTTTATTGGTATCCATTTTTATTTTTGAAATTCACCAGTAGCCACTGCATTTTCCACCCTAGGCTTATACTCGAGTCAATAAGTTTTCCCAGTTTTTTGTGGCAAAATGAGGTGCCTTGGCTTATATTTGGGTCGACTTATACTCGAGTATATACGGTATATTTTTTTCCTAATGATTTAAACACCAAAATGCACATCAAGAAAACAAAACTACAGTGCGTCATTGTTTTCATTGGAAATGCACATTTTTCCAGTTTAGGAAAAAAAACCGAACATGTTGCTGTCAGTGGTTTATACATTTTCTATGTGTACTCAGCATAGAAAATTGGACGGGAGCCAGAATAAGCTCTACTGGATGCTTAAATGTAAAAAAAATCACATAAAGAAAAAAGTGAATTATGAGGTAGAAAACTGAGGATGTCCCCTGGATTTCTGCTGTGTATTACACAGAGTATTTGTCCAGAGGATATAAACGCCTTGTGACTACAGCAGGTAAAAAGGGGTTATCCAGTTCTTTAAAAAAACAAAAACAATAAGAAACCAAAACAGGATTTTACTTAATGCTATAGTGCTGACATTGCAGAAGCGCTGTACAGAGATTGTCTCCATTGGTGGCTCACAATCTAAATTAACCTATGGTATAATGAAAAGTCAAGCCAGACAGTGCAGGCCCTTGCGATAGGTACTTGTACTGAAGATTTTGTTTTATTTAGGCCTTTTTTATTGTATTTTATGGGGCTTTTCTTTCTGTAAGTTCTTTACTAAGCATGAAAAGACAGAATAGAGACAGCGCTCCCTAGTGCAATATTGCGGCTACAGTGATCTTATTCGTATATATGTTTATCCATCCATCCATCCATGGTTTGTTTGAACGGATGGTGCTGGAGTCCTCTGCAGGGCATTAGTGGTCACTTTTTCCACAAGTCCACTGAAGCAGGAGGCTTCAAGTACGTGAATGGAGGTTATTTCGGTAAACCCTTTAACCTCTTATACCACAACTTGGACAGCGCTGGACATCTGATGCTTCAACAAAAGAAGCCTACAGTAACGCCACAGAATATATTATACTGAGACTCCCTGACTTGTAAAGTGTATATTTTAATTAAAAAAGGGAGTGGCCTAAACTAAACATAGTAATTTTTAGGAAACTCCTTTTTTTCCTCACAATTTACATCCGATATTTTAGAATAAACTTTTAATCAAAAGGAAGACGCGTTTCGTGCCAGACTACCTTTCATCAGTTCCATCAGTTGAAACTGATGACGTGTTGACTGGCACGAAATGCGTCTTCCTTTTGACTAAAAGCTTGTTCTAAAACATCAGATGTCCAGCGCTGTCTCTGAGTCATGGTATATGAGAGGTAAAAGGGTTTACCGAAATAACCTCTATTCACTTTACTCAAAATTAGCACTTTTTTTTCTCCAGACATGTAAATTCACCAGTTCTCAGATTGTAAAAAGAGAATCCATTTGCCTATTATTCTCTTAAAGGAGTTGTCTCACTACAGGCTTTCAGCCTACTTCAATGTGTCTAGCAGCAAAGGATTTTTGAATTCAGGGGCGTGCTTCTTGTCTTCCTCTTCTCCTCCCCTCAGCACACAGACAGCTCTCCTCCTCCAACTGCAGTAACTTCTATACAGCAGGGGGAGGGCGAGGGGGTTTGCTGCCAGAGTTAACCCTGTGTGTGCCTGCATAGATCTGCTGCTCACTGCTGAATCAGCTGCACTGTGCTGTGGCTGAGCTCTTGCTGCTCCTCTCCACAGTCAGGAGATAGCAGGGAGAGGGCTGATCTATGAGTGTGGAGAGGTCTGTGAAGCTGTGCATGCTAATAGCAGAGCAGGGGGGGATGCAAGTGTTCCTATACCCCCTGCTTAGCATACAAATCTCCATGGACATCTCAAACAACAACAAACAAACCCTGTCAGAACAGACACAGGGCAGCTGTGAAGCGAGTTACTATAATCACGATGTGTCACTAATACAGCAGAGCAGGGAGGAATATGAACCGTTCACATGCCCCCCTGATCTGTTCTATTAGTATAGTCGAAGCTCCACAGACACATCATGATTATAGTAACACACTTCACTGCTGTCACATCCTACTGACTACAGATCAGCCTCACCTCTGCTCTCATCAATCTGTGTAGAGAGCAGGAGGGAGCAGGCACACACAGGGTTAATAGACACAGAAGCCAGAGCCCTCCCCCTCCCTTCCCTACAGAAGCATACTGTGCAGGAGGGGCTCTGTGCTCTGACCTGTATTCAGAAGCAGATGAGTCACCAGCACTGAGCCAGTGAGATAAAAATCAACAGGTCGGCTGCTATAGTGATTTGAGAAGCTGATGCACTCCTACTACCAGGGATAACTCAAAATCAGTAGGACATTTGTAATTAACATATATTGCATAGCTGCTTGTTTTTTAAAGATCTTTTAATTAAAACCCAATCGGTGTAGCGAGACAACCCCTTAAAATTTACAAATTGACCTTCAGCTTGGAAGCTAGATTCTCTGAATGCATGTAAATGGCTGCGGGATTGCAAGAAATAATCTGCTCATCTATATATTTTTAAAAGCGTTTTATACACTTCTGGCTTTCTGATAATCCTAAATATTTGCTAAACAAGCGTATACCTACCCTATTAATTGCTCAGGACTTTACACAGGGGTGTAGCTATAGGGGGTGCAAAGGTAGCAGTCCTTACCGGGCCCTGCAGCCTGAGAGGGCCCAAAAGCCCTTCTGAAACACCGGCATTGTAAGCGGCACATGGTAGCTGCAGGGCCCCTTTCACTCTTTGCACTAGGGCCCAGGAGCCTAAAGTTACGCCTCTGACTGTCCATTTTAACTGACATTCTGGCAGAAGCTGAATATCCAGCTCCTTCTGTTGTCCGGAATTGTAGCGCCCACCTCGGCCAGAGGATCCTGGGTCTTGGCACAGGCTATTGGACATCTTTGGATCCCTTGATTGGCTGGGACCTTGTAAGTAAGAATATGGGGTTAGAGCAGGTGACCCTAATCCAGGCAAAAGCTGGGTATTCACATTAATACAATGAGAGATGCCATTCCTCATCCTTGATGGCAGTTACAGGTGGTGGGGAGGTTAGGTGATCAGCTGATCCCTGGAAAGATTGCACCTTTTATTGCAGCATTCTTGTGTTTGTAAGGCTGTGTCTGTAAGGGAAAGTATGGCTGCCTCTGCTTGTTAGCTGGCAAGCGATCACCTTACAGCGCACAACCACACTGAGGGAAAAACGGGCTTAAATATACATGAATGGCTTTGTGCAGCCCTCATTCTTACACCGTGTGCTTGCTGTTCACAATACAGTGTAGGACCCTGTGGACTCTGTATCAAGTAACAAGTAGGCTAATTTAAGACAAGTCTCACAAAGATGGGCTTTCATTTTGGGGACTGTTTGCATGTTTCCTTATTAAGGATTGTGCTCTCCTTTTTAGCTGTTCCTTAGTTACAAGGGGGTTGTCGGCTAGGGCTGTGCAGTGGGTAAGCCAAATCTCCAAGAACAGCTTCTCCACACTAATTTGGGTTAGGGGCAAAACAGTGACCATATGGGCAACATCTCTTAACAATTTTGGGGTATAAAGGAATTGCCTCAGGCACAGTCAGTTTTGATGAGTGGTTGAACTCTTCGGGCATGTCCCCACTGCACTGGTTTTCGGCCGTTTTTTCAGCCGGTTTGCGGGTTTTCAGACCGCCTGAAAAACCGGCCGAAAATGAGCACAATTGTGCTCTATGGAAAACCCGTGCAGCAAAAACCGTGGCCGTGGGGACGGGCGCAAAACAGGACAAGTACCGGCCAGCCGGTATTTGTCCTATGCCGTGGGGATGAGCCCTTCTACTTCTTTGAGAGCAAGTGAAAAATTTTGCTGAAATATGGTCAATCTGTTTGCTATGGGTATATAGGTGCACTGGAAAAAGGAGGAAGGGGTGGGGTGGGTGACAACAGGGCTGTGGAGTTGGTGTTATAATATGGACCAACTCCAAAAATATATACCGTATATACTCGAGTATAAGCCGACCCGAGTATAAGCCGAGGCACCTACTTTTGCCACAAAAAAACGGGAAAGCTTATTGACTCGAGTATAAGCCTAGGGTGGAAAACGCAGCGGCTACTGGTGAATTTTAAAAATAAAAATAGATACCAATAAAATTACATAGGCAGTTTAATGTCCCCCATAGGCAGTTTAATGTCCCCCATAGGCTGGTATAGGCAGCTATATGTCCCCCATAGTACTAGGCAGGTATAGGTAGTACTAGGCAGGTATAGGCAGGCTTATAGGCAGTACTAGGCAGGTATAGGTAGGCTTATAGGCAGTACTAGGCAGGTATAGGTAGTACTAGGCAGGTATAGGTAGTACTAGGCAGGTATAGGTAGGCTTATAGGCAGTACTAGGCAGGTATAGGCAGTACTAGGCAGGTATAGGTAAGCTTATAGGCAGTACTAGGCAGGTATAGGTAGTACTAGGCAGGTATAGGTAGGCTTATAGGCAGTACTAGGCAGGTATAGGTAGTACTAGGCAGGTATAGGTAGGCTTATAGGCAGTACTAGGCAGGTATAGGTAGTACTAGGCAGGTATAGGCAGTACTAGTCAGGTATAGGTAGTACTAGGCAGGTATAGGTAGGCTTATAGGCAGTACTAGGCAGGTATAGGTAGTACTAGGCAGGTATAGGTAGTACTAGGCAGGTATAGGTAGGCTTATAGGCAGTACTAGGCAGGTATAGGTAGTACTAGGCAGGTATAGGCAGTACTAGGCAGGTATAGGTTGTACTAGGCAGTACTAGGCAGGTATAGGCAGTACTAGGCAGGTATAGGTTGTACTAGGTAGGCTATAGGCAGTACTAGGCAGGTATAGGTTGTACTAGGTAGGTATAGGCAGTACTGGGCAGGTGTAGGTAGTACTAGGCAGGTATAGGCAGTACTAGGCAGGTATAGGTTGTACTAGGCAGTACTAGGCAGGTATAGGCAGTACTAGGCAGTACTAGGCAGGTATAGGCAGTACTAGGCAGGTATAGGTTGTACTAGGCAGGTATTATGGTAGTACTAGGCAGTACTAGACAGGTATAGGCAGGGTGTAGGCAACGTTTTAAAACAAAAAAAAAATCACTTACCTGGCTCCCCGCTGCTCCCGTCTCCCTCACTGGCCGGCCTCCTCGCTGTTCGGTCCCGCGCGCTCTTCCCGGCACAGGCGGGTGACGTCATCAAGCCGCGCACGCAGCGTGATGACACGCACGCTGCCTGTGCCGGGGAGCTCCGGACAGCCGCGGCCGCTCCGGAGAGTTTGCGGCCGCCCGGAGTCCACTGCGGAGCACGGAGCGCTCGCTCTGTGCCCCACAGTGGTATCTCTTCACCTGTGTGCGCTCCGGAGGAGTCGCATGCAGGGGAAGAGATGACGGACAGTGCCCGGGCCAGCGCAGCGCCTGGACACTGTCAGCCGTGCTCGGCCTTCAGTTATATGCGCTCCGTGAGGAGCCGCATATAACTGAAGCGTCCCTGTCAGCACTCGGGCCATCGCAGCGCCCGAGCGCCGACAGTGACTCGAGTATAAGCCGAGGGAGGGTTTTTCAGCACATTTTTTGGGCTGAAAAACTCGGCTTATACTCGAGTATATACGGTAATAAATTGGTACAGTCAGTTCAATGCATTGCCAAGAGCAAGAGGAATTGGGCCATGCTAGTGCTACTGCTCCCATAGCTTCAGCCTTATCAGATGAGGAGTTTCATTTTGAAAAGTATTTGGATGACATGGAGCAGGCAAAGCGTTGCCGCAGGGGAAAAGATTCCACTCCCATTGGGTATGTTCACATTTAACAATGTTCCATTCAATTTTCATTAAGATATATATATCACTGAAAACTGAATGGAACATTATATATATATATATATATAATATATAATTCTGGGCCTGCAGCAGTAAGATGGAGAACTTCATGCTCCTCTCTATTCTCATTTCTCTTTCAACACTGCCGCTGTCCACCATCTCCTCGGGTGTTCTGTATAATTCTTGGTCCTGGCAGTCTGAGCATTGCTGCAGTCGCAGATTGGCTACAGCAGTCTCATGCATTACCTTGCATAACTGTTTGGAGCTTTTTACTTCCGATGGTGATGGCGTGGGAATGCTGCAGCAGTGATGAACTGACTGCTGGGACCAGGCGTCAAACAAAAGCCCTATGCGGCAGCACTGGGACAGTGGTGGGGATAGTGGTGAGTGTGTATATACCGTATATACTCGAGTATAAGCCGACCCGAGTATAAGCCAAGGCACCTACTTTTGCCACAAAAACCGGGAAAGCTTATTGACTCGAGTATAAGCCTAGGGTGGAAAACGCAGCGGCTACTGGTAAATTTTAAAAATTAAAATAGATACCAATAAAATTACATAGGCAGTTTAATGTCCCCCATAGGCAGATATAGGCTGGTATAAGCAGTTTAATGTCCCCCATAGGCAGATATAGGCTGGTATAAGCAGTTTAATGTCCCCCATAGGCAGGTTATAGGCTGATATAGGCAGCTATATGTCCCCATAGGCAGGTATAGGTCGTTATAGGCAGGTAATTGCCCCCATAGGCAGGTATAGGTGCCCCTAGGCAGGTATATGTCGTGATACGCAGGATATAGGCATGATATAGGTCCCCCTAGGCTGGCTATAGGCAGTTATAGGTCCCCCTAGGCAGGCTATAGGCAGGTAAATGTCCCCCTAATCAGGTAGAGGTCGTTATAGACAGGTATAGGTCCTCTAGGCAGGGTATAGGCAGCTATAGGTCCCCTAGGCAGGGTTTAGGCAGGTATAGGTCCTCTAGGTAGGCTATAGGCAGGTATAGGTCCTCTAGGTAGGCTATAGGCAGGTATAGGTCCTCTAGGCAGGCTATAGGCAGGTATAGGTCCTCTAGGCAGGCTATAGGCAGGTATAGGTCCTCTAGGCAGGCTATAGGCAGGTATAGGTCCTCTAGGCAGGCTATAGGCAGGTATAGGTCCTCGAGGCAGGCTATAGGCAGGTATAGGTCCTCTAGGCAGTTTAATGTCCCCCATAGGCAGATATAGGCAACTATATGTCCCCATAGGCAGGTATAGGTCCCCCTAGGCAGGTATAGGTCCCTCTAGGCAGGCTATAGTCATGATATAGGTCCCTCTAGGCAGGCTATAGGCAGGTATAGGTCCCCCTAGGCAGGCTATAGGCAGGTAAATGTCCCCCTAGGCAGGTATAGGTCGTTATAGGCAGGTATAGGTCCTGTAGGCGGGGTATAGGCAGTTATAGGTCCTCTAGGTAGGCTATAGGCAGGTATAGGTCCTCTAGGTAGGCTATAGGCAGGTATAGGTCCTCTAGGTAGGCTATAGGCAGGTATAGGTCCTCTAGGCAGGTATAGGTCCTCTAGGTAGGCTATAGGCAGGTATAGGTCCTCTAGGTAGGCTATAGGCAGGTATAGGTCCTCTAGGGAGGCTATAGGCAGGTATAGGTCCTCTAGGCAGGTATAGGTCCTCTAGGTAGGCTATAGGCAGGGTATAGGCAGGTATAGGTCCTCTAGGCAGGCTATAGGCAGGAATAGGTCCTCTAGGCAGGTATAGGTCCTCTAGGCAGGCTATCGGCAGGGTGTAGGCAGGCATAGACAGGGTTTAAAAAAAACAAAAAAACAAAAACACTTACCTCGATCCACGCTGCTCCGTCTCCCTCGCCGCTCCGCCTCCTCGCTGTCCGGCCTCCCACGCGCTCTCCTCGGTCTTGTCCGGACAGACGCGAGTCTGCGGCCGCCCGGAGTGCACTGCGGAGCAGGGAGCGCTCGCTCTCTGCACCGCAGTGGTATCTCCTCTCCTGCATGTGCTCCGGAGGAGTTGCACACTGGGGAAGAGATCGTTGACAGTGCCTGGGCCACTGCAGCGCCCGGACCCTGTCGCTGTACTCGGCCTTCAGCTATATGCGCTCCATGAGGAGTCGCATATAACTGAAGTGTCCCTGCCGGCGCCCGGACCATCACAGCGCCCGAGCGCTGACGGACTAGTATATACGGTATACAATTTTGTTTTTTAACTTTAAAAAATTAACACAGACAACCCACTCAGAATAAATAGGAAAATGTTTGAAAACTTGAGCATAACTAATGGACATTTATTTTCTGATGAGTTTAAGGCTATGTTCACACGGCTTATTTTGCCGCGGATTGGAGCCGTACTGCGCGCCGGATTTGCGCTGCAGTATGGCGCCAATCCGTCACAGTAACTACAGTAATCCACAGTTCTCATAGAGTGAACAGTGGATTCCGTCGCTCCTCCACGCTCGGCGAATCCGCCGGGCGGGGAGAAAGTGACATGCACATTATTTACGGCGCGGACGTGCCGTAAATAATGCATTGTCTATGGGGCCGACGAGCGGCACACCCACCGCGCCCCCGTTCCGCCCCTTATTCAAGCCGTAACTGCGGGCGAAATCCGGCCCGCAATTACGGCTTGAATAAGCCGTGTGAACCGGGCCTTAAAATGGGACGTATTTCAGTCCGTAATTACCCGCCGTAGTGCGTGAATTACGGCTGGAATCCGTCCCAGTCATTACGGTAATCCCCAGTTCTCATAGAGAACTATGGATTACGTCTCCTCTCCCTGCTCGCACAATACGACGCAGGGGGAGATAAGTGACGAGAATTACCAGCGGCGTCTACGCGCTGCTGGTAATGAAAGTCAATGGGCCAGCGAGGTGCCGGCCCCCCGCTCCCGACCCGTCCACACGGCGTAATTAAGCCCCACAAATAAGCTGTGTGAACATAGCCTAATACTTGCGAGGAAAATTGAAGGGTATACCAATCTTTGCAACAGTCTTCATTAAATATATGCAATATTTTTTTGTTGTTGTTTTTTATTTTTTTTGCCTACAGCTGCCGTGAGGACCTATGTGTCCCCATGGTGACAAACTATAAATCAGTGGTCTCACACTGCGGCCCTCCAGCTGTTGGGAAACTACAACTCCCATCATGCATTTCTATAATCTAGAACAGTGGCAATGATGGGAGATGTAGTTTCCCAACAGCTGGAGGGCCGCAGTTTGAGACAACTGCTATAAATGGATCTTTTGTGCGCGATCCTGGTTCCTTAGACTATGTTCATACAACTATTTTTTGCGGTGAAATAAGCACTTATTTCACAGGAAAAGTGCAAATCTGTAAGCATAACTTTTTGTGCAGTTTTATGCATGATTTCTTCTCTTAATGTGTTTTTGGTCCTTTTTTCTGCTTTTTTTTTTTTTTTTTTATGGGAGGTGTGGGGGTCAGTACAGGGAACTTCATTGTACTTGACACATCTTGGATATATTTAGACGTTAGTAACGTTCCTGCAACCCTGTTTTTCTGAGCAGTGCGTGACGCTGTCAAACTGTTCGCAAAAAAGCTGGGTACCCGATGTGCACTTATTCTCTTTTCCAAGCCAGTGGGACCCTTGTGGCACTTTTTTTTTTGTTTGTTTTGTTTTTGTGCGTAATCGTGAATAAAGTGAATTTTGCACGTCAAAAAAAAATAACCCAAAACAAGTGACCCTGACCTAACTCCTCTTCATCTGTCTACTTACTAATCTAAGGGAAGTAAGCAGCTACCTTATTGGATGGGCAGGTGTTCATGGCTGGTTGCAGGGCTGCAGATAGTGGATTGTTAGCATTGCCTCTGCTGGTCCCTAGTGGATTTACAGGATGTAAGTTCATAGTAATGGTTCAGTCTCCATTATATATTTTGGCACAGCACTAATGAATGGACAGTGTTAGGAGGCCGCCATACATATGAAATCATTTGCTGATCCTGATGAAATCTGATCCAGCTGACATTGTCTAATGTGTATGCCCAGCTTGAAGAGGTTCATATATTGTAAAAGAATAGAGCTTGTCATATCGACCAGATTAGGAGAGCTCTCATACTATTCTCCCTTGGTTAGGGGTAGGCAAGTGACAACCCATCTGCAAAAGATACTTTGCAAGCTCATGTCAGTACACGGTTTGGAATTAGTGATACCCTGTGGTTACCAGGTGAATAGGCTGTAATGAACTAGTGATGTGCAATATTAATAGGAAGACTGAAAAAAGCCTGGAGCAGATGTACAAAATTCTACCTATCTCCTACTTTTTATGAAGACGTTAAAGGGGTTTTCTCACTACATTGATTTATCTCAGTCCTGTTTTCTTGGTTTCACTTTGAGTTCAGGGGCTTGTTTACTGGCTTCTTCTACGCTGCAGTAGAAGCCAGGTCTGTAGCTATAGCAACCAGTGCTGGCAGCCTATCATAAGAGATTGAACAGGTCTGTAGCTATATCTCAGAATAGGTAGGACACTGTTAATGGACATATATTGCAAAGTGACTTGTTTTTGCAAGATTTTTGACATAGAAAGCAATCCTTGTAGTGAGATAACCCCTTTAAGGTTAGCAAGAAGTAGGGACAAAATGTATCACATTAACGTTTGCAGGATTAGGATATGTTCACATGGAGCGTTCAATATGTTTTTGGATACGTTTTCGATCCAAAAACGTATTCAAAAGTGCTGTGTAAAATGCATCCAACATGCACTCAACACTGCGTCAAGATTTGACATGTCAATTCTTTGAACGGATCTGAAAGACGCATCGCAAAGACGCATGTAAAACATGATTGTCTGAACGCCGATGCGTGTCTTTATATTGAAAGCAATGAAAATCACACTGCACATTGTTAGATGCGCGTTTAGGTCCGTTTAGGGTTCGAAACACAGATCCAAACACACATCTAAAAACGAATAAAAAAAAGTGTTGAACACGCTGTGTGAACATACCCTTAGGCCGTGTTCACACGGCTTATTCAAGCCGTAATTGCGAGCCGGATTGCGCTCGCAATTCCGGCTTGAATAAGTGGTGGTGGCGGGGCGCGGCCCGCCAGCCCCATAGACTTGCATTATCCACGGCACGTATTGCGCCTGGATAATGTGCATGTCACTTTCTCCCTGCCCGGCGGATTCGCCGAGCGGGGAGGGGAGACGGAATCCACTGTTCTCTATGAGAACTGTGGATTACCGTAATGACTCCGACGGATTGGAGCCGTACTGCAGCGCAAATCCGGCGCGCAGTACGGCTCCAATCCGCGCCGAAATAAGCCGTGTGAACGGCCCTTTAGACTGCATGTTTTGAAATTGTAAAAATTGTTGGCTTAGGGTATGTCATTTTGAAAGGTCTTCTCTCCTCAGCAGCCCATGAAACCAGCTGAGGTCCAGCTTCAGAAAACCAAGCTATTTATGTAGTATTACATGCTGCCCTTTGAAATAATTTGTGGACAGCTATAATATGGATGAAGTGGCTGCCTCAATGACTCTCCCAGTGTTAGCGACTCTCTGCCCTGACCCTTCAGGGTGGTGCTAAAGAGGGTCTTTCTGTTATGTCCATTGTCTCTTAGGGGACGTTGGTTAAAGAGAACCTGTCACATAGTGTATGCCCTCCTTGCTGAGGGCAGCACAAGTCAGTGTCAGACCTGCTGCTTCCAGCGCTGTGTCCCTTATTCTGTAAGATGCTGGAGTTTTCATGTCTTTAATGCCAAAATCTGCAGTTTTCAGCCAGAAAAGTCATTCGAAGTCATTCAGTGTGTCAGTATTTTCAAACCCCGCCCACCTGAGGCTAGCCCCGCCCACCTCAACTGATACACCTATTAGGCCTCGTTCACACGGCTTATTCTGCCGCGGATTGGCGCTGTACTGCGCGCCGGATTTGCGCTGCAGTACAGCGCCAATCTGCGGCAGCAATTACGGTAATCCACTGCTCTCATAGAGAACAGTGGAATCCGTCGCTCCTCCCCGCTCGGCAAATCCGCCGCGGGGGGAGAAAGTGACATGCACATTATTTACGGCGCGTACGCGCCGTAAACAATGCATTGTCTATGGGGCCGGGAGCGGCGCCCCGCCGCACTCTGGCCCCGCCCCCGCCCCTTATTCACGGCGGATTTGTGCGCTCAATACGGCGCACAAATCCGTCGGGAATAAGCCGTGTGAACACGGCCTTACTGTGAATAGGTAGAAACAATGCGAATAACTGTCAGTGGGCGGGGCTAGCCTTCGGTGGGCGGAGCTAACACCTACTCATGAATAAGATTTGAGGGGTGAATGCTCTAAAACTACAGCATCTTACAGAATAAGGGACACAGTGCTGAGAACAGCATGTCAGACACTAGCTTGTGCTGCCCTCAGCAAGGGGGGGGCATAATCTATGTGACAGGTTCCCTTTAAGGGGTTGTCTTGGTAAGATGAATCCTTTTAAGCTCAAGATAGTTCTGCTCCTCTGAGTACTAGTACCCTTCACATACACCACTCACAAAAAGTTTAGTTTAAATAAACTAAATGAGACCATCTCGGGAATGCACATGTCCAACTGTTCAATGTTTCAGTACTTTTTGCACAACTTGCTGATCTCGAACAAGAAGCTTAATGGCAAAATTCCCAACAGGTATTGGATCCCTGAATCACCCAATCCATTTCTTTTGTCTTTCTGTAACTCTTCCAGTCTCTCTGCATCTCTGCTGCAGCCTGCTGATGACACTCTGTGACACAAGCTCAGTGGCCACTTCCGTCTGAGAGCATCCTGCTTGAAGCCTCACAATGGTGAGGTAACTGTTGATCAATTGTAAGGGCTTGTCTTTGTCATGTGAACAGCAAATAAGAAAAGCAAGATCCAACAGCACAGTTATATTAGAAAGGATGCAAAGTCCCAGACCCTGAATCCCTGGGGTTAAAACTTTTACATAGCAACAAGATAAAGAGACAGCTTCCAGCAGGTTTTAAAAAATTAAATGGCGATTTTTATTCCTCCAAAAACCACCCAAAGATACATGCAACATTCCAACCTTAGCACATGTTTGACAAAGACCTGTGCTAAGGCTGAAACGTTGCATGCGTCTTTGGGTGGTTTTTGGAGGAATAAAAATCGACATTTAGGGCCACATGTATGAGAACTTTCTAGGTCTAAAACTCCCTTTGTTGCCCATAGCAACCAGAGTGCCCCTTTCATTTCATATAATGCTCTGGAAAAATGAGAGGGGCGCTCTGATTGGTTGCTATGAGCAACAAAGAGTTTTAGACATAGTTTTCATACATGTGGACCTTGATTTTTTTAAAACCCGCTGGATGCTGTCACTTCAAAATGTGAATAGCATGATGAGGAGGACTGTTTATATCCCTGTGGTAAATTTTGCTATTAAGCTCCCTGTTAGGCTATGTTCACATGGCTTATTGCCGGCATAATTGCTGGGGCGTATTTCGCAGCGAGGGCTGGGTGGGGTGGGGGGGGGGGGGCGCTGGTCGCCGGCCTCATAGACATGCCTTATCAAAGGCATGTTTACGCCGTGAATAAGTAGCATGTCACTACATAAGTAGCATGGCACAATACGGCGAGCAGGGAGAGGAGACGTAATCCATAGTTCTCTATGAGAACTGTGGATTACCGTAATGACCGGGACGTATTTCAGCCAGTAATTCGCGCAGTACGGCGCAAATTATGAACTGAAATACGGCCCAAAATAAGCCGTGTGAACATGGACTTAGATCATCAATTTGTGCAAAAAGTACCGAAACACTGAACAGTTGGACATGTCACTTCTAACATTAGTTAAGAGATGGTCTCATTTAGTTGATTTTAAACAAATTATGAAATTTTATGTTCATCCTGAAACCAAGTCAAATATCCCTAACTTTTTGTATGTATGTGTGCGTATA
>JAODAL010000244.1:60000-361610 GCA_025379985.1 Phyllomedusa bahiana
TATAACAGTGTCTCTTGAACTGTCTAGTTTGTTGCAAAATCTATGGTTTGCAAATAATCTTTCTACAGTTGGGCTGATACTTGTTGCACGTGTGCTGCTCTGTTCACACTACCCATATGGCCTCTGTTTATAACCGTTTGATCCATTGTACAATGGCTGCCACCAGCATGCCATGGGCTTCATTGACTTGAATAGGTCCCATTGTGGTTCCTGTCATTTTGATGGAAATAACACTGCATGCAGCGCTGTCCTTTCTGTCAAACCTACCGACCAACAGAGCCTGTACCAGCAGTGTGAACAGAGCCTGAGATTGCTGACACTCTCTTATTAACAGAATTACTTGTGAAGTGCTTTATGAAATCAATTTATTCTCCATACCTTCTGTTTTCTCCCTGCCGCACCCCCAGGTCCACTCTCCGATGGTTCCACGCTGCACTCCACTCCTCTTCCGCTCAACCTGTTTGAATTGCTGAGTTGGTATTGTATGACCCTCCCCTGTCAAGGTCCCATTCATCTGAATCAAAAGCTTCTTGGGGAGGGGCATCACCTTTTTCTGAGCCTGATTTAAACAGGGGAAGGGTGTAGAGGAGAGTGTCGTGTAACTTGGGACCGATGGACTTGTTGGAGACGCTATCAGACCTGGCAAATGAAAAATGGAAGGTAAGGAAGCGAGTTTTAGTTTTGGTGGAGTTTTCTATTGAGTGCAGTGTCCTTAGAGCAGTGATCTGCAAATGGCTCCGTTCCCTGTGGTTTGTAAGGAATGCTGGGAGTTATAGGGGGACAGCTGGAGGGCAGCGTGTTGCAGATCACTGCCTTCGGCCATAATGTGATACTTGTGCTTTTGTATTTCTATCTTTTAGTCTTACATCGCTGCTGCAATATAGCACAATAGCATTCTTTCAAGGGTGTCCGTACATGGTTCAGTGTCAGCTCCTGACTGAGTAGGGAAGTGGTCTCCAACCTGTGTCTCTCCAGGTGTTGCAGGACTACAACTCTCAGTATGCCTTAACCGCTGCACTTTAACCTGCGTCTTTCCAGCTGTCATCACATGCTAGGCGTAGTAGTTTTGCACTAGATGGAGAGACGGTGTCTGACCACTGCTAATAGGGTGAAAATGATTCACATGTCCAGTGATTACATTTAAGTATTCCTCGGCCTTTAAAGTGATATTCTCATTTCATTGATTAGCTTTAAACATGGTAGATAAAGCAAAGCTAAATAAAGATTATTACCATATGCATTGCTGTTCTGATCTTGCTTCTCTTCAGAGTTAGGAGCAGATCCTGTCCCTTTTTGTACACAAGCTTCCCTAGTTACCGGCCTCCTCTCTTTGCTCTTACAGTTAGGAAGGAGGATGAGACTAATTGTACTACTTGTTCATATTTTAACAGGAGCTGGGTTACATTACTTAGTGACCAGTTTTAACCCTTTAGAGCTCTGTAGCCTTATGCTGTACAGCTTACAATCCTCCATCACTCATGTCACTCTAAAGGGCCGTTCACGGCTATTTGGGCACGGGTGCACTGTTTGCGTGGTTACTGTTGCTGCAAAGGCTGGTCCTCCGATATTAAGGTAATCCCGTTATGGATTCCGTCTTTCCTCCCCGCTTGGCTGCGGGGGGGGGTCGTGCCATGCACATTATCCCAGCGGGATACGCGCTGTGGATAATGAAAGCTGGTGGGCCCGGGCACGCCCTCACCCCTTTACTGAGCATAATGTCGGGAAACCTCCCACAATTAGGCTTTCACGCCGTAATTCGAGACGGATTTTGCGCAATTACGGGTGTGCGCCAGGCCCCTAGAACATTCAAGGGGCGGCGGGTATCGGCCATGAATAATCCATGCTCAAGTTTCTCCCGCGGTTTGTGGCGGCGTGAATGAAGAGGCGTAATCCATAGTTCTCTATGAGATCTGTGGATTACCGTAATGCCTGGGACGTATTTCAGCCCGTAATTCGCGCAGTATGGCACAAAATACGGAACGAAATCCGTCCAAAATAAGCCGTGTGAACATGGCCTAACAAAATCAACAAGGAATAGCAGAGCTGTTATGCCAGTCACTGCCATAGAACCACCCACAGTCTGAACATGTAGTGGGAGTCTGAAGCTCTATGAAACAGCGTTGTGAGAACACCCCTTTAAGACCTATAGCGCCTTTTGTGATCACGTTAGGTTAGTGAATGGGAATGTCTGATTGATGCACAGCACCAACATTACATTGTATTGGCGGTATGAAATGATTTGTTTCATCTTTGAATTAAGTTCTTGCAGCTTTCTTTCTTAATTAGGATGACTCAAGGAGTATAAATACCTGGACAATAACAGGCTCCCCAGCAGATCCATTCAGCAGGTCGAGGGTCACACCCATTGAGATGCATAGGTTACATGCATGCTGTTTGTATAGGTGTGGCACAGTTTCCATGGACACTGATCTAGAATGACCAGCGCTGCTGTTCCTGGAACAAAAAATCCAGTCGGGGGTTTTCATTGAGTTTACATTCCCCAAGCACAGTTCACTACAGCAAGTCGTACAATTCTGGAGGGGGGATTCTGTTGTAAGGTTTTGTCCCCTTAATCCACAGTCCGATATATCCATTGTTGAGAACATCTTGTTTAATGTTGAAAGAGGCTGTGTATTGACTGTTTATCTTTCCCCAGAAAGCCTCACGAGCATTCACCAACATAATGCGGCAGACCGGGTTTTATGTGGTGCAGCTCATGGTGATGTGGCTTTGTATTTGTCAGCCAGTAAACCTATTATAATGTTGCTGTGTACAGTTAAAGCGGTTGTCTCATTACATTGATTCATCTTACCTCTGTCTTGCTTTCATTTAGAATTCAGGGGCGTGTTTACTGGCTTCTATTAGGCTGCAGTAGAAGCCAGGTCTGTAGCTATAGTAACCAGTGCTGGCGGCCTATCAGGAGAGATCAAACAGGTCTGTAGCAATAGCGACCTGAGGAGCTGATGCAGCCCATACAAGAGGGGATAGCTAGGAATAGGTAGGACGCTGTTAATGGACACATATTGCAAAGTGACTTGTTTTTGCAAGATCTTTAACATAAAAAGCAATCCTTGTAGTGAGACAACCCCTTTAAAGGGTTTCCGGGTGTCCTGTGGATTTTAACTAAAAAGTTATGGGTACGTCCACACGACGAGTAAAATTCATTCGTCTGATTCTACTGCTGAAAACCGAATCACACGACGTATTTAATGTGGATTTTCGGTACCTTTTTTTTTTTTTTTTTTTTTTTCTTTCTTTCTTTCTGCTGGGTTTACAGCATTCATGTCTATGGGTTTACCTCTTTGTCATGTCATTTTCTGGGTGATGCGGGATTACGATGATCGGAATACGATGGAAGAATGAACATGTTTGAATTTTTTTTTACTCTTAAAAACTGAATAAGAAAATATGAGTTGTCTGGACCACAACGCGTATTTTCTTTTGAGGTCAGTGGGGATTATTTCTTTCGATTTTAAATACATTTTTTAAGTCAAAATCCTGTTGGAATTTGACTTGAAATACTCATTGTGTGGAGGAGTCGGATACTCCTTTTATGTGTATTTGGATGCATTTATTTTTTTTGGTGTTTTTCAAGTTCTATTGTACCTTTGGCACAAACACCATCTGTGCATGCTGCATTTTGAAAAGAAAGCACCACTGACTCCCCCCAAAAAATGCATTGGAGGTGCCAAAATCCAAATGCTAGGTGTACAGATTTTTTAAGTGTTTTGCTATTGATAGAAGTAACAGCAGACCGCATTGGTTTTTTGAGAAATACCGCGAGTAAAAACACTGAGGGTATGTTCACACAGCGTATTGCAGTACAATACGCCGGGTGTTTCAGAAGTACGTACTGGCCAATGCATACTTCTTAAACGCTGACAGCCGGCTCCCAATCATAACCACCTGGCCAGGCGCGTAAGCGCAGGGAAGAATTGACATGTGCCTTGTTTTCCCCGCCGCGTATTTTATGACGGGAAAACGTCGGGTGAGAGATTTGAATTACTGTGATTACGGGGCATATTTCGGGCATATTGCAGTGCAATTATGCGCCGAACTACGCCCTGCAATTACGCCGTGTGGACATACCCTAATAAGAATTCAACATGTTTACGTTATGTGATGTGAATTCAGTCTTGTTTGTCTTCATATGAAAGGTTAGTAGCGGTTTTAAACTGATTTAAGGTGTTATTAGTAAACAAAAAAAATCTATATATTTTTCTTTCTTTTTTTTTTTTTTTGCACCCATGTACTTCCTGAACTTTTCCTCAGATTTCGGCTACAGAATTTAAGCATGACCTGTAATTTTGTTATCTTTGGAGATAATTAAGAAAATATCCATTGTGTGGGGGATAAGGAGAGATAGCTGTTGTTTGGCCAATAGCTGACTAAAGTGTATGGCCACCTTTTAACTTTTCAAGGGCTCATTGGTACAGAAGAGAGACATTCAGTATCCACTGCTGAGTCTTTGGGTATGTTCACACGTCATATTTGCAGGGCGTAATTGTGCTGCAGTACAGCCGAAGTACAGCTTGCAAATGCGGTAAAATCATAGCACTCAGTGCGTCCTATGATTTTCAGATATATTGCCCGACATGTCTTTAGCGCCGGGAAACGTCAAGTTGAATGGGAGCCGGGCCAAAGTTCTTGAGAAGTATGCGTTGGTCAGCGCGTACTTCTAAAGCAGCAGGCGTATAGCGGCGCATACAGTACGTGACACTATACGTTTTTCAGGGCTATGGAGTCTGAGTCATCATAAAATGGACCGACTCCGACTCCCAAAATATATAATTAGTTGGTCCAGTTAGTTCAGTACAGTGCAAAGAGCAAGAGGAATTTTGTCCGGCCAGTGCTACTGCTCCCATATCTTCAGCCTTATCACATGAGAAGTGTAATTGATGACATGGAGCAGGCAAAGCGCTGCCCCAGGGGAAAAGATTCTGCCCCCATAGCAAACAGATTTCGGCAGAATTTTTCACCTACTTTTTTAGAAGTAGAAGAGTTCAACCATTCATCAAAACTGACTGTGGCTGAGGCAATTCCTTTATACCCTGACATTGTTAGAGATGTTGCCCCCAAGTTAGTGTAGAGAGGCCGTTCTCTAGCCTGGAAATTAATGAGATCAGATGTGAGGTCATGTATGCAGGATCTGATGGAGGCAATACTATTTCTCAGAACTCAATTCAGAGACTTCACAAATGTTCCTGCAGTGTTTTGCATATTTACAATTTTTTTGTGTTCTAAAGTCATATCCAATAAATATATTGTACACTGACAAGCAAAAGGGTAACAATGTTTTGATCTTTTGAGACTTTCAGGCTCCATATCTCACCATCCACTACAGCTTTGTACATGAGGCTACTGTAATTTTATATACAGTCATCTTACCTATCTGAATAAATTTGACTTGCAAGTATTTAGCATCTGCTTAGTTGTGCAGATTCTTTCCTGTAATTGCATTGTTACTGTTCTGCCCCTAAAAATCAAAATGTTAATTTGTATTATTTTGTTAGTATTTGGTAAATCCACCTTTTGGTTTTCAGCTCTGCCTGAATCCTTCTGGGGTCTGAATCAGATTCAAGCATGTCTTAACCAAAATCTGATCTCAGGTCTCTCCTACACATTCCCAATGTTGGAACAGACTGGACTTGGATACAAATACAGCTTTTTCTTCAACTCTACTCACAAGTGTTCAAAAGATCAAAACATTGTTACTCTTTTGCTTGTCAGTGTTCGTTCTACCTAAATAGCTTGATTATTGTATCATGAGGTGATAAAAAGCCTGATGTTACTATTTTACTACAGTAAAGTTATCACTTAAACATGCGCCATGTATGAGGGAGTCAGGAGTCAGAGGTTTGGGAAATTGAGGAGTTGGAGTCGAGGCTTTGGCTTGCCGACTCCACAGCCCTGACGTTTTGTGAACATACCCTAGAGAGTGCTGTATTCCATTTGATTTCCAGTACCATTGTATCTTAACTGGGACTAGAATATGCTCTAGGATGCTTCATGTCTATTGTTAGGTCGTGGAACAAGTAATGAGGACTTCTCAGATTTTACTATTGCAATATGTAGTGAATGAAGAATAGTCCACGCCGATCACAGCCTGCAGTGTTCATATATTTTCTGTGCTACTTGTGACTGTCTTATCATGCTGTGTTAACACCAGACAGGAAGTGATATAATTGCAGCACTCTTGTCTTGTAATAGAACTGTGGATTCTGCCGTTAAAAAGAACCTGTCATTTCTCCTCACGTTTAGTAAATGCTTCCTGTGAAATAACAATAATCTTTTATTAGAACTCTGAGATGTGCTCTTCTGTTATTCCTGTTGTCAGTGGGACATGTCCCTACACACTTTGACACTGTCCAGTCAGTGCTACGCATGCCACCTAGGTTCCCATATCACTCTCATAGTAAATCACTTTTTTTGTGTTTTCTCTACAGAGGATGCCGGCCCCTATCAGACTGCGGGAGCTGATCAGCACTATCCGGACAGCACGCACACAAGCTGAGGAGCGGGAGATGATCCAGAAGGAATGCGCTGCTATCCGCTCATCATTCCGTGAGGAAGATAATACATATCGCTGCCGTAATGTGGCCAAGCTGCTGTACATGCACATGCTGGGGTATCCTGCTCACTTTGGTCAGGTAAGTTTCTTGACATGCAGCGACCAGCGTGGTTTTGGTTTTAAAAGTTATCGCATGCAAACTTTTAGTAAAGTTGTCTCTCATATTATACAACCTACAGTTATCAGAAAAAGAAAGAGCACCCACTTTAAATTCAGTTTTATGTATCAGGACATAAAAAAAACTTAATTAATCAGAAAATTACCTATTGTTTAATTAATATTTTTAACACATTTTTAAAGAATTTTTGGTTATATACTTATTCTTCTAGTTTTCTGTACCACGATCAATATATGGTATAGAGATTTGTATATATAATATAATATATACTTTTTTATTATTATTATATATAGATTTTTTTATTTATTATTCCTGAAATCCTGTAGTTTTACACTTCCTGGTCTGTGGAGAACTTTTCCACAGTCTCCTCGTCAGTACAGGCAGGATTAACACAGGATCCAACATTCACGATAGGAGATGTCACAGCTCACCCTCTCTCCCTCCCTGCACAATGATTTCTTTCCAGGTCATAGAGCGTGCCTAGAAAACTCTCCTATAGAAGTCAGTGGGTCCCCTTCTGCTAACCGGCTCCTATGTGCATCGAGCTGCTGTACAGCATCTCTCTAAATGCTGTTAAAAGCAGCTCCAGCCGCTTATATGTGACTGCTGTTTAAATTGTTTGAAAATAAAAAAAAATAAAACATTTTCTTGAATTAAAAAAAAAAAAAAAAAACAGCTCCAGCAAGATTGTTGCTTTCCTAATTATATGCAGAAAACAGACTTTTTTCCCCCCTTGATTTGTTTGTGCTAGGAAGATAAGAATATGTGTCGGTATCTTGTTTTAAAGGGGTGTTTCTCGAGTATGAGTAGAAATAGAAGAGAAACCTCATACTTACCTCCTGGGTGCTCCCATTCACTCCCGTTGTGTACACCACAGGGCTTCTTTCACCTTACTGCCGCAGCCAATTACAGGCCACAGAGGTCATGTGCACGTGATGTTGTGGCTTCCAATAGGCTACACCTGTAACGTGAATGATGGACATTCACTGCCTACTTTCGGGTCCAACGCAGTGGAAGCTGGGAGCAAACGGGAGCCTCCAGGAGGTAAGTATGAGGTTTCTCTTCTGTTTCTACTCATACCCCGACAGACAAACGAGCTAAATTAGGTAAGTACCACCTCAAATGAACGGAAACACACAACAGATTCCATCAAGTCTTTAGTTAACAAAATCTATGCCAGGATAGAAAAGCCATGTGTGATAAATAAAGTACACCCTATGAAACAATACCTTGTAGAACCATCATTAGCAGTAATAACTTGAATGAATCCTTTTTTGTATGACGTTATCAGTCTCTCACGTTTTGGAGGCGTTTTGGCCCACTCTTTACAAGTTTGCTTCAGTTCATTGAGGTATGAGGACAGCAACTTAAGCACAACTTTCTTAGGGTATGTTCACATGACGTATTTCGGCACTGCACTAGTGCTGTCTTCTCATCGGCAATCTCATACTTGTAAGCGTGGAATTGAGATGAGGATATGACGCTGAAAATTAAGTGACATCCATTCTCTGTCGACGCTTACAATAAGCACCGAAAATAAGCGTGTGAAATCAGCGTTGTGTAAAAAGCACTTATTTTACATTTGAATCAGTGGGCGGCATCTTACAGTAGTTCTAGATGCTTTTTTTTTTTTAAAGGAGAATTATTCGCGGAATCCGCCTCCAAAAATAGCTTCAAAAAACGTGTGAACATACCTTCATGGTCCCATCCCTGTATTACAGTTGGGTTGAGTTCTGGACTTTGACTAGGACATTGCAGCACCTCAATGCCTTTTTCAGCCATTCTATTGTAGATTTGCTGTTGTGCTTTGGGTCATTGTCCTGTTATATGACACAGTTTCAGCCAATATTTAGCTGTTAAATACTTGGCCTCACATTTAACGCTAAAATATTTTTGTTTAAGTGAGAGCTTATGTTTGACTCAATGACTGCTAGGTGCCCAGGTCCTGTGGCTGCAAAACTAGCCCAAATCATCAGACCACCACTATACTTGACAGTAGGTGTAAGGTGTTTGCGTTGATATGCTGTGTTTGCTTTTTGCTAAGCATGAAATCTTCCCTTTGGTCTCATCTGTCCAAAGGACATTGATGCAGAAGTCTTGTGGTTTGTTAAGATGCAACTTTTCAAACCTAAGCCGTGGTACCCCTTCCAAATAAGCCATTCATATTTGGTCTTTTCCTAATTGTATTGTAAACATTTAACATGTTTACTAAGGAAGTGTTGCACGGTCTGTGCTTTAGCTGAATTTGCTGGGATGCCGACCGCTGGGAATATGTTTTTTTTTTAATGTTTTCCACTTGTGAATTATCTTTTTCACTAAAGAATTGTTTGGAGATGGCCTTATGACAATTGCCAGATCCATTAACAGCAACAATAGCTTCTGTAAGATCATTGCTGATGTCTTACCTCTTTGCCATTGTTAGCACATGCCTGAATGCTCCAAATGAGCAAACTGTCTAAACTTTGCTTTAAGGCCAGGTTCCCTTGATACAGCAGTTGCCTGTGGACCAAGCAGCAGCTGCTAGTGCTTGCATAAGTTTTCCGACATTACCATTTCCTATCGAAGCAATAAAAGTGTACTTAGTTCTTCACAGACTGCTTCTGCATTTTGGTCTAGTTCATGTTAAGTAATGACATGGGGTAATTTGTTGTGTGGTGCTGTTCACCATAAGTTGTAGTTGTCTAATTTTAGGACCTTCAAAGGACTAAATGTTTTATGTTCTGACATGTAAATCCATATAATTCATAGAGAGTACTCTTCCTTTTTCTTTTGACTTTATACACACTCATGTTGCGTGATTCGAATTGCGGGTTTGGTTAACATGCCCTCTAAAGATTACTTGGTACTTGAAAAGTTCCCTATCTCTTTAACTTGAGACATAGATTCACCTTTTTAGTACATAACTCAACAGATTCAGAACACAAAAAAAGCTTGGTTGCCACCTCTGAGGGTGGTGTAACAATGGCCACAGTCTTTAGTTTCTAGCTAACTTGGATAACAAAGTAATTATGCATAGTATTCTTAAGTTTGACAGAAAATGCTAAATTGTATTAGTTTCTTTACCATGCAGTCCCACAGTAGTACATAATTGTGGTATGCCGACCTAATGAAGGCCTGCCATCTTGTCTTACACCTGGTCAGAGGCAGGGTGTAAAAGGAGAGCCATAATTGAATTCCCTTCTGCAGTACCGATGTATTGCAGAATAGTGTACAAGTGAGGGCGAGCCCTATTGGTCAAGTACTCGAAGGGGCTAAAAATACAAGTAAGAAAAATGTGAAATTGTTTAAATATAAAATTAAAAGATCAAAAATTTTCCCTGCTAGCAATTTTAAGTCGCTTGTATCCAACTGCTCTTCAGCCTGCAAGAAAAATTAGCTAGGACAACAAGTCTAAAAATAATTGGTATCATAAAATGGACATACAAAGCAAATGTAAAAAAGCGAAAAACAGGTTTTGTTATTTTTAAAATTAGTAAAATATAATGAAAACTATGGGATTTAGGTTTTAGGGTGTGTTCACACGGCGTATTTTGGCACTAATTTTTGCACGTGTTTTGCACCAGAATATGTGCTGAAATAGGCCCAAAACAATGAGCAATACACTTCTCATAGACTACAAGGTAAAATACGGGTATTTTACTCTCGTATTTCGCGCGTCTGAAAAGAATTGACCTGTCAATTCTTTCAGCCGTTCATGCAGAGTAAAGTATAGGAGGCAGAAATCTTTTGCGTTGAAATTACATGCTAGCAAGTGTGTGATTTCAACAGCGCAACTAATGCATTTTGTGGCGCGTACCTGTGCACATGGCAGTATGTCATATGAATTCCCCTTTACTGGAAAAGCACTAACTAGCAGAATAAGGAGAACATGTCACTTTTATATCGCAAAGTCAACTACACTGGAAAAAAAGGCAATTGCATTTTTTTCCCACTCCACCCTACGATTAATTTTTTTTTTTCTCAGTACGTTTTATGGTACTATTAAAAAGAACATCCTGCAAAAAAAAAAAAGCGCTCCCTCATAGGCTTTGTTGCCAGGAAAATAAAAAAGTTATGTCTCTTGGCGGCAGATATTAAGGCTGGGTTCACACGGCTTATTTGCGGGAAGTAATTAAGCCCCGCAATTACGGTGTGTAGATGGGGGCGGGGCGGTGGGCCGGCACCTCGCCGGCCCATAGTCTTTCATTACCAGCGGCGCGTATACGCCGCTAGTAATTCACATGTCACTTATCTCCCCCCGCGGCGGATTCGCCGAGCGGGGAGAGGAGACGTAATCCATAGTTCTCTATGAGAACTGTGGATTACCGTAATGACTGGGACGTATTCCAGCCGTAATTTGCGCACTCCGGCGCGTAATTACGGACCGAAATGCGTCCCATTTTAAGCCGTGTGAACATGGCCTAAAACGACGCAACACATTGTAAGAAATCATTGTTGTGGTGGAATGGGGTTAATTATAATTATTAGAACCTTCTTGATTGAGAATTACATATTTTTCTGCCTCTTCCTACTACTTTTTCTCAGCCTTTCGTTCCTTGATTTTTACAAGTTGGACTTTTTCCTGTATTTCATTCTTTTGTTTGTCTACCTGCTATAAAAAAACATCTTAACATTGTCTCGTTTATTGCTGCTTTGTTAGATTTATGCCTTTAGATCTCACTGATACATATGTCCTTGACTCAGAACTGAATTACTTGATTTTTGCTCTGCAGTTGGAGTGCTTGAAACTCATTGCGTCTCAGAAATTCACAGACAAGAGGATTGGTTACCTTGGTGCAATGCTTCTGCTGGATGAAAGACAAGATGTCCACTTGCTGATGACCAATTGCATCAAGAAGTAAGAAATAACCTGGTCTCCTCCACCTGATCGGATTACTTACCTTGCATGCCTCCCAGTTCATGGTCAGAACACTGGCTGCATAGGACATTCTGAGATCAGTAGTTCTGAAATGCCACTATTGAACTATGGTACAGTGATCTCTCAAATTACAATGGCCTCAGGATACAATATTCCAGAAAAGACTATTGTATGTTGAAACCAGTTGCACCATACAATGTCATAGACACTGCTGATCTGCGGCTCATGTGATTGATGGAAGATCCAATCAATTACCGAGACTATTTTACTTGTAAAACCTCTGTATTACTATTATTTATTTTAGAGCGCCCTTGGTTCCAGGGTGCTGTACATTCAAGTTTCATACATAACCTAGGTCAAACAAGTACAAAGGTGACAAATTGATAACAGCTGGTACAGAAGGAGAGAGGTCTCTGCCCATGAGGGCTTACAATCTACACTGTATTAGTCAGGTATATGTAGTGATTGGCGGTCTAGTAGCGCCTCTCTACAGTAGAGTACACAGTGGTACACAGTGATTTCCAGCATCTCTTTCTGACTGTTATATGGAAGGACTTGCTTTTATTTATATTACTTATATGCTTAATTTTCTTTAATCTCCATTTTGCATTATGTTGAGGACATTTTGAGTCTTTGGAACCAATAACCAGTTTTCCATAGAGTTACAGTTTCAACATACAATGGTTTCGATGGACCATTGTACTGATTCCATAGAATGATTATGATGGAGTGTTTTTTTTCATTTCTCCCTGCACATAATACTGTTCATGGCTCTTAGAACCTTTGAAGAGTATTAATTGTATGTATTGTGGAATATTGCACCATCAGTTGAAATGATATGCAGCACATTAGACTAATATGGTAGTGGGAATTTATCAGTCATAAAGACACTTTACATCTAGTGTGATTGAAGCAGCCCCAAAAACGAAGATGGTGAAAAACTGTAAACTGCCAGGTGTCTTTTTTATTTTTTTTGTGTGGAATATATTTTGCTACCATGCCACTTTTTGTAGACCTGTCCATATTACATCATGTTATACATATACCATAACTAGCCATGGCAATTTACAGGTGCTTGAAATCAGGGCTGTAGAGTTGGAGTCGTGGAGTCGGTGCCTATTTTGCAGGAGTCTGAGTCGTCATAAAATGGACCGACTCCCAAAATAGATAATAAGTTGGTCCAGTTAGTTCGATGCAGTGCAAAGAGCAAGAGAAATTGGGTCCGGCCAGTGCGACTGCTCCCATATCTTCAGCCTTATCACATGAGGAGTGCAATTGATGACATGGAGCAGGTAAAGTGCTGGCCCAGGGGAAAAGATTCTGCTCCATAGCAAACAGATTTCAGCAAAATTTTTCACCAGCTTTCAAAGAAGTAGAAGAGTTCAACCATTCATCAAAACTGACTGTGGCTGAGGCAATTCCTTTATACCCTGACATTGTTAGAGATGTTGCCCCTGTGGTCACAGCTTTGCCCCCAACCCAAATTAGTGTAGAGAGGCCGTTCTCTAGCCTGGAAATAATGAGATCAGATGTGAGGTCATGTATGCAGGATCTGATGGAGGCAATACTATTTCTCAGAACAATTTCAGAGACTTCACAAATGTTCCTGCAGTGTTTTGCAAATTTAAAAATTTTTTGTGTCCTAAAGTCGTATCCAATAAATATATTTTACACTGACAAGCAAAATGGTAACAATGTTTTGAACTTGTGACTTTCAGGCTCCATATCTCACCATCCACTACAGCTTTGTACATGAGGCTACTGTAATTTTATATACAGTCATCTTACCTATCTTATACATAAATTTGACTTGCAAGTATTTAGCATCTGCTTAGTTCTGCAGATTCTTTCCTGTAACTGCATTGTTACTGTTTTGCTCCTAAAAATCAAAATGTTAATTTGTATTATTTTGTTAGTATTTGGGAAATCCACCTTTTGGTTTTCAATACTGCCTGAATCCTTCTGGGCTCTGAATCTTGACCAAAATCTGATCCCAGGTCTCTTCTACACATTCCCAGTGTTGGTGCAGACTGGACTTGGATACAAATACAGCTTTTTCTTCAACTCTACCCACAAGTGTTCAAAAGATCAAAACATTGTTACCCTTTTGCTTGTCAGTGTCTGTTCTACCTAAATAGCTTGATTATTGTATCATAAGGTGATAAACCACTTTGCTACAGGAAAGTTATCACTTAAACATGCGTCATGTATGAGGGAGTCGGAGGTTTGGGAAATTAAGGACTCGGGGCTTTGGGCTTGCCGACTCCACAGCCCTGTTTGAAATCCACCTGCCATTGTAGGCTGTGTTATCCAAGGACAGCGACATGTGTGTGGTGACAATATTTTGCCGTTTATTTTCACAACAGCAGACCAGAATCTCAGGTTTTAGATCTAGCAAGTGCTTTAATAATTATGGACAGAAGGAAAATAATATGCAGGAACTAAAGCCTAACCACATAGTGGCCGCTCTCTATGTTCCTTCCCAATGCAGCCTATACCAGTGAGCTGGGTCATTTCACGTGTCAGTTGTTTTCTACTAAAGGTGAGAGACCAGATGAAAAGCAAAGGCTATAACTGGAGTACGTAGGAGCCAATGCCATGCAGTACGCTATGGAGTGAAAAAATCGTTTCATTTTAGAATCAATATGGAGAGCAGCTGATCCATGCAGACTATAAATGGGAATGATTCCTATGATTTTAGTTCTGGGCTGGAAATTTTACTGCAGTCTATGTTTCATGCATATTGTGTGTGAATTCTGTACGCCTTGACACCCACCTCTACAGTGCTGTTGTAAGGATAATAGAGATGAGATTGAATGAATGCTTTTATGGACTGTCCCTTAAAATTGTACATAGCAAAGGTTTTAGTTCCTTTCAGTGAATACTAGTTTTGCACCACATGGAAATTCACTGTGTTGCCTGAAAGAGCTTGTCTGGTCACTGGAACCTCCACTGATTGCCTGCAAATGGACCCAGAGTCTTCTTTCCATCCTTAGGCTATGTTCACACGGCTGTGATTGGGACACATTTCGGTCCGTATTTCGTGCGTACTGCGAAATGCACCCCAGTCATTACGGTAATCCACAGTTCTCATAGAGAACTATGGATTACGCCTCCTCTCCCCGGGCGGACAATACGCTGTGGGGGGAGATAAGTGACATGTCAATTACTAGCGGCGAATACGCGCCGCTAGTAATGAATGTCTAGGGCTGGCGGGCTGCCGGCCACCCCGCCCCGTGGGAGTCGGTGCGAGCTCCCGAAGTCCCAGCGTAATTGCGGGGCGTAATTACGCCCTGCAATTATGTCGTGTGAACATACCCTTACTGAACATGCGCCGCAATACGTCGGGTGTTTTGGAGCGACGCGTCTTTCCAAAGTGCAGGGGTCCGGTCGGGTGCTGGCCGCATTGTTATTCATTGTTAGCGGCGCGTATTCCCCGCTAACAATTGACATGTTTCTTGTATTGTACACGTGGGGGGACAATGTGTAATGCATAGCTCTCTATGAGAGCTATGGATTACCGTAATTGCGCCGTACGTATAATGCATAATACGCAGCGAAATGCGCGCCAAAATAAGCTGTGTGAACATACCCTAACGTGTATATAGGTCTCCCACTGGCAGAGAAAAGAGGAACGGATTATCCTCATGACAAGAGTACTAAGACAGTACAGTGTTCAACATAGTGGAAATAAACCGAATGTACAGTCATGGCCAAAAGTTTTGAGAATGACACAAATATTATATTTTCACTTGATCTGTTGCCCTCTGGTTTTTATGTGTGTTTGTCAGATGTTTTTATCACATACAGAAATACAAGTGCAATCATATTATGATTAACAAAAGCTTTTATTGACAGAATGAGTTAATGCAGCAGGTCAATATTTGCAGTGTTGACCCTTCTTCTTCAGGACCTCTGCAATTCTCCCTGGCATGCTCTCAATCAACTTCTGGACCAAATCCTGACTGATAGCAGTCCATTCTTGCACAATCAATGCTTGCATTTTTGTCACAATTTGTTGGTTTTTGTTTGTCCACCCGTCTCTTGATGATTGACCACAAGTTCTCAAATGGGATTAAGATCTGGGGAGTTTCCAGGCCATGGACCCAAAATCTCTGTTTTGTTCCCTGATCCATTTAGTTATCACCTTTGCTTTATGGCAAGGTGCTCCATCATGCTGGAAAAGGCATTGTTGATCACCAAAACTGCTCTTGGACGTTGGGAGAAGTTACGCTTGGAGGACATTCTGGTACCATTCTTTCTTCATGGATGTGTTTTTAGGTAAGACTGTTAGAGAGCCGATTCCCTTGGCTGAGAAGCAACCCCACACATGAATGGTTTCTGGATGCTTTACAGTTGGCATGAGACAAGACTGGTGGTATCGCTCACCTTGTCTTCTCCGAACAAGCTGTTTTCCAGATGTTCCAAACATTCGGAAAGGGGAATCATCACAGAAAATGACTTTACCCCAGTCCTCAGCAGTCCACTCCCTGTACCTTGGGCAGAATATCAGTCTGTCCCTGATGTTTTTTCTGGAGAGAAGTGGCTTCTTTGCTGCCCTCCTTGACACCAGGCCTTGCTCATGAGTCTCCGCCTCACAGTGCGTGCAGATGCACTCACACCTGCCTGCTGCCATTCCTGAGCAAGCTCTGCACTGCTGGTAGCCCAATTCCGAAGCTGAAACACTTTTAAGAGACGGTCCTGGCGCTTGCTGGTCTTTCTTGGGCGCCCTGGAGCCTTTTTGGCAACAATGGAACCTCTCTCCTTGAATTCCTTGATGATGCGATAGATTGTTGACTGAGGTGCAATCTTTCTAGCTGCGATACTCTTCCCTGTTAGGCCAGTTTTGTGCAGTGCAATGATGACTGCACGTGTTTCTTTAGAGATAACCATGGTTAACAGAAGAGAAACAATGATGCCAAGCACCAGCCTCCTTTTAAAGTGTCCAGTGGTGTGATTCTTACTTAATCATGACAGAGTGATCTCCAGCCCTGTCCTCATCCACACCCACACCTGTGTTAATGGAGCAATCACTGTAACGATGTTAGCTGGTCCTTTTAAGGCAGGCCTGCAATGAAGTTGAAATGTGTTTTGGGGGAAAAAGTTCATTTTCTAGGCAACTATTGACTTTGCAATTAATTGCTGTTAAGCTGATCACTCTTTATAACATTCTGGAGTATATGCAAATTGCCATTATAAAACCTGATGCAGTAGACTTTGTAAAAATTAACATTTGTATCATTCTCAAAACTTTTGGCCATGACTGTATACTAGGTTCACTAGTTGGGATCTGTTCCCAGGTTAGCTAACACAGCAGAAGTTATCTATATACGACTCCCACTGTTCACATTAGAACTTGTCTGCATTTGTTACACAGTCTATTCTGCGTTTCATAGTGTCTCTTTCCACCCCTCTTTTATAAATGGCCTTTAATCTGTGTAAATGGATAAATGTGTCATGAACGTAGGATCCTTTTTCTCTTTTTCCTCCTTGGTTATGCAATTGTTTGCTGTATGGGTGATCTCATTCTATGTGGGTGGTTTGGAGAAAACAGAATACCAGCTGATAGATTATTAATTCGTATTCATATGCCCCTCTTCTCTGCTGCACATTGATTAAAGGGATAGCGCTAGGGTTAGAAGGAACTAGCCACATTGTTAGTTTAGTGCCTCTACTCCTGTCGGAGTTTAATTGAACATGAACACTCTTGGTCACTCCTTGTATAGTGGATGGAGCACCATTGTAAAGGGAGTGAGACAAAGGGACCTCTACCCTGTGGTTTTTGTGATCATCTGGGGGTCCTAAACGTCAGATTACCACCAATTGTAATGTAGTTTGGGGCACTGATGGACAGGGTGCCCCACTTTTCATATAGATCAGGCGTCATTTTGTCCGTGTAGTTGGATTTATTGGGTGTTAGGAATTTATTTTTGTGAATTATTTTATTGCAGGAATATTCTATTTCCTCTCTGTGATTGTGTCATCTTCTGTGTCTATGATAAATGTATAAAGTTAATCCCATGCAATCAAATTTGTCTAACTTGTAATTTCTCCTTCTTAGTGATCTGAATCACAGCACTCAGTATGTGCAGGGTCTGGCGCTGTGCACGTTGGGCTGTATGGGATCTTCTGAAATGTGCAGAGACTTGGCAGGGGAAGTAGAGAAACTTCTTAAAACGTCCAACTCCTACCTGCGCAAGAAGGTAAAGTCATAAAACACTGGTTACATGGTTAGACTATCCAAACATTACACAAAATTTTACAAGAAGGGAATGCACATCCCAATTGAGAATTTTGGTAGATCGCTGTTCAGCATTTTTTCAGACGCACTTGAATCAACTCCATAGCTTGTCGCTGTCATGTTGGGAGTTGTAGTGCGGCTGCTGGAGAGCCAGGTTGGGGACCACTGCTTTAGGGACTGTGATGTAATTTTAGGTATGCATTGTAAATGCCATTTTTGTTCTTTATGTGTCTTTACAGGCTGCATTATGTGCTGTTCACGTCATCAGAAAGGTTCCAGAGCTTATGGAAATGTTTTTACCTGCTACGAAAAACCTGCTGAACGAGAAAAACCACGGTATGTACGACTCTCATTATGACATGTTCTGTGGCAATGCCCTTATACCCACATTCCTCTTTTTTTTGTTCTGTTTTTCTGAGTTTCTGCTTTCTTTTTCTTCATTTAATGCATAAAATTACTTGTTCTATACAGGGGTACTGCATACCTCCGTGGTGCTTCTGACAGAGATGTGCGAGAGAAGCCCTGACATGTTAACACATTTTAGAAAGGTAGGGTTTCATCACCATTCATTTTACTGCTGGTCTTGGTCGTTCTCTCCTTCAGCCCAATTGTTTTTTTTTCCCATAATACAGTCAATGGTACTTAAAGGGGTTGGCTTACTGTGCTGCCTTAGTAGCATGTGATAGAGGGAGAGAAGCTGAGCTCTGTGATATATAGGTTTATAGGATTGGATGCTGAATCTCTGAGTAAAAAGCAGAGAAAATACTAAAAGAGAAAGTTTCCTCTGTACACACTGATACAGGGAATGTCAGTGTAGGCGGGGTAAGCACGCTCATGTGATGTATAGATTTATATGATATGGAGCAGAATTTCTGAGTAAAAAACAGAATAAATCCTGATAGAACTTCTTGAGAGAGTCCTGCTCACCTTCTCCCACATAGTGTTTGACAGTTGGCTCTGTACACACACTCAAACAGGGAAAGCTGTCAAATGGTGTATGTGGGTGGGGTCAGCAGGACTTTGTTTCACTTTTAAAGATTTTTCTGCTTTTTACTCAGAAATCCTGCTCCAAATCATACAGATATATCCCAGAGCTCAGCTTCTCTCCCTCGATCATAGGGCAGCACAAATCACCTGACGAGTTCCCTTAAGCCCCGGTTCACACGGCTTATTCAAGCCGGAATTGCGAGCCGGATTGCGCTCGCAATTCCAGCTTGAATAAGGGGCGGGGCAGGGGCGCGGCCCGCCGGCCCCATAGACTTCCATTATCCACGGCGCGTATTGCGCCTGGATAATGTGCAGGTCACTTTCTCCCCGCTCGGCGACGGAATCTATGAGAACAGTGGATTACCGTAATTACTGCGACGGATTGGCGCCGTACTGCAGCGCAAATCCGCGGCGAAATAAGCCGTGTGAACACGGCCTAATGGTCAATCCACACGGCATGGTTTATTAGTTGGATTTTCAGACGGTTTGCGGATTTGGAAACCGACCAGTTACCGTCTCCATAGACTTTATTAGGAAATCCATTCAGTAGTCTACACTGAACAGCTTTTCAGCTAGATGGCTATCTAGCCACCGGCGTTCTGAAAAACTTTGAACATGCCAGTTTTTGGGCAGAAAATGTGCAATTCAATGGTTCTGGGGGACGGGCGAATCCGCAAACCGTGGACCGAGCCATTCCCCAAAACCATCCAAAAGATGACAAAATGCCGGATGGATTCTAAAACACATTCCGACCGGTATTTTGTTTATGCCATGTGGACGCACCTTCAAGGGCAGTGTTCAATGAAGGGTAATGGTCTGGGGACATTGACTTGTATAGTTGTTGGCACTGGAGGACTGCGTGGTTACCTGTAGAAAATGGAGATCACATTGACATCTATTGATTACAGTGGTGTCTTCTTAGGCCAATATCAGCTCTCCAACAGCAATTTGCTGATCAAGGGCTCGTTCATATAGCGGATAACCCACGTGGATTTTGGTATGGAAGGTGCATGCATTCTGTACCGAAATCTGTGGGAATTACACATCCCGTTATATTTGGAGGGAATCCGTGCTGTACCTTATAAACAAATCCATCACATGGAGAAAGAGTGGCATGTCGCTTTTGACAGGGAATCTGCATTGGCTGACAGAATATGAAATAGTCCCATCGGATAGGGCTATTCCTTGTCTGAATCCTCTGCACTGTAGTAAAATCCAGCATGTGAACAGGTTTACAGTAGCAAGCTTCCAGTACCCACCTAAGGTCAAGGTACTGTGCTATTCACCGCATAAGAAGAGAGTTTTCTATAGATGTATTCTACACTTCACCCACAGCAGAATGTGAAAAAATAAAGCCTTTCCTTGCAGCAAGTATTGTGGTCAGTGCTATAGAAGTTTTTTTATCACTTAGACCCACATTTATTAAGCAGTTTATGCCTGTTTGGGTTTTTTTTTTTAGGGGTTTTTTTTTTTTTTTTACTTGGAGCAGATCACCCCGACATTCCCATTTTTTAAGACTGACGTAAAATATGTACAAAAATGGGATATTACTTACTCAAAAAACATGACAATTTTTTGGGCCTTGTTCACAGTTCAATGGCTGGACTAGACTGAACCCAGTAGCAGGCGACTCTGGCCTATATGCTACCTGGGAAAAATTAACAGGTGCAGCTAATTACTGAGCAGCAGCTCACACACCACACTGCTAGGGGAACAATTAGATGATAAAAACTGCACAGTAACTTAATACCTGTTCACATCAGCATGCAAAAAGCCACAGTATAATGCATTGAGAGAAAATACCAATAAGACAACTACTCACATACCCTCAATGCATGAGGGCGGGGGTTGCTGGTACTACAATTGCATATAAATAGGCAATACAAAAGATTGCCATAAACACAGATATGTGTGGTACACCATGCTGGCTTACAACCTATTAGTGACACCCATACTATTAGATTAGGCGGGCTGCCCAGCACTTTCTAGGTGTCCCAACACAAAATACAGACACCCTCCGCTCCCCAGCATTCTCGGCCAGATAAAAAATATGACATACTGGAAAAATTTTAAATATGAGGTATTAGTTGGGACAGGGGCCCCGGTACGCAAGCTCACAACCGACTGCAACAGTCCTCATGTCTGCATTAATGGCACCCTTCTGTATCACCTTATTTATATGCAATTGTAGTACCAGCAACCACCCTCCTCATGCATTGAGGGTATGTGAGTGGTTGTCTTATTGGTATTTTTGCATTTGTACAATCTCCCCATGCATTATACTATGGCTTTTCTGCATGCTGGTGTGAACAGGTATCAAGTTAATGTGCAGTTTTTTATTATCTAATTGTCCTCTTAGCAGTGGGGTATGTGAGCTGCTGCTCAGTAATTAGCTGCACCTGTTAATTTTTCCCAGGTAGCATATAAGCCAGAGATGCCTGCTACTGGGTTCAGTCTAGTCCAGCCATTGAGCTGTGAACAAGGCCGACAAAATTGTTGTGTTTTTTGACGTAAAATATGCCAGTCTTTGAAAGCATGGCTCTGTGTATTTTCGGGGGAGACTGTACCTCCTCTGTAGTTTCCTCCTTCCCCCTTTATGAGAAACTCGAGAACCCCATCAAATAACCTTTTACCTAGTTGCACACTCCTCATAATGAAGTTATATTTTAATATTTGTCAGAAGTGTTCTGTGCAATGTTCTTTATCAGTTATATTGAAGTGTATGGAACATGTAGGATCTCAAGGTCGCACTTGTTGTAATGTTTGTACATCATGTAAGAACAGCTTGGCTCAGGTTCTGCTGTTTGCTCTTCCTAATGCCTCCTTCCTGTCTTTTGCTCTCTGCCTTTTTGGGATCCTGCTGTTTCTTAGAATGAGAAGGTAAGCATCATTAGTTGTCATCTTTTGTTAGCAATACCCATTTAATCGTACAAAATACAATCTTCCCTAAACGTGTTTGATTAAACTGTCCCCTCTCCATTGATTATAACTCAGCTTGTCTTTTGTGATGTATCACAACCTGGGCTGTCTGATTCTGCCTTCAGGGGCCGTCATAGCTGTAGAACCTAGAATATGAGTGTAAATCAATATAATTGTTCAGTTTGTGTATCCGTGCCAGTATTTTGTCTGTCTCCGGGCAGAGAGCATTGCGTTGTGGTAACGCTCTAATCTATCTTCACAGCTTGTTCCTCAGCTAGTTCGTATTCTTAAGAATCTCATAATGTCCGGCTATTCTCCGGAGCACGATGTGTCTGGCATCAGTGACCCTTTCTTACAGGTAAGCCCTCCCCATGAGATAACCTATAGGAGTCCTATAGTGTGAGATGCAGTGTTCAGCTAGATGTAGGTGTATAGAGATTCTGCAGATGCCATGGGACTTCAGCTCTTCCATTAAAAAGAAGCCAGAAACCTCTTGACTGTACAGATTTGTTTGCACTTCTGTTCTCTATGGATTCCAGTTAGATTGTGACTAATATTTTTTCAATGTTTGCACACAACTTCTATTCTTCTGTATCTTGAATCTTAAAGGGAGCCTGTCACATGGAACATGCTATCTGATCTGCGTGAGATAGAGCAGGAGGAGCTGAGCAGATTTATATAGTTTTTGCGGAGACTGACAGCCTGTATCAGTGTCTATACAGGGATAGCTGTCACTCACTCATAACACAGCATAGTGGGCTCCTTAACCCAGAATAAGCAGTAAGTTGAAATGAATAAAATCACATTTCTACTGAATTTTTCTTCACATAACAATGTATTAATCTGCTCAGCTCTTCCTGCTTTATGACATTCCGCTAGCCAATCGGATAACATTTCCAATGTGACCGGTTCCCTTTAAAAGAAGTATGGTACAATTTCCTTCAACATGTCAGTGATGCAGCAGTACATCTCACATTTGCATTTAGCGTTATTCATCCTTCTTGTATATGTGTGTGTGTATATGTGTATATATATATATATATATATATAGGCAGTCCCCTACTTACGTCGTTCCGACTTGCATATGTCCCCTAGTTACAAACGGAGACTTATGGGGCGTGGCTGACATTCAACACTGAGTCACGCCCCATGATAACCAAGTGCCAGCATGCCACAGCTGCACATGAGATACAGGACGTTAGGTGAAATCTTCTAAAAAAGGGTGTGTGTTTGTGTGTATGTGTGTGTTTGTATGTATGTGTGTGTATGTGTGTATGTGTGTGTATGTGTGTATGTGTGTATGTATGTATGTATGTATGTATGTGTATGCCTGGAGTTGTGTGGCATTCATCATCCAGTTCCGTAGGGTATTGTTTATAATAAAGTGTTCATCAGTGTGTGATGTAGCCAAGGGACGTCCACTTCTTTGCCTTTCTGTGACTCTTCCAGTCTCTCTGTTGCAACCTTATTATATAATAATTATATATTAGTTCCCAACAAGTGTTTGATCCCTGAATAAACTTAGAAGAGCAATTTGAATTGGGATTTAAACAGTCCACCTCCTCATGCAATTCACATTTTGACATCATGAGACAAGAACAACACCTTACAATTGATCAACATTAGCTCACCCATTGCGAGGCTTCAAGCAGGATGCTCTCAAATGGAAGTGGCCACTGAGCTTAGAGTGTCACAAAGTGTCATCAGCAGGTTGCAACAGAGAGACTGGAAGAGTCACAGAAAGGCAAAGAAATGGACGTCCTTTGGCTTCATCACACACTGATGAACACTTCATTGTAAACAATGCTCTGCACAACCGGATGATGAATGCCACACAACTCCAAGCACGTTTAATGGAGGTGAGAGGAAACCAAGTGTCACATCAGATGATTGTGAACCAATTACATCAGTGTGATCTGCATGCTATATGACCTGACCACACCACCAGGCACAGGCATCATCGTCTTGCGTGGACTATGGAGCATCTACACTGAACAAGGGACCAGTGGTCCTCAGTGCTGTTCAGTGATGAAAGTCGATTCACTCTGAGCAGAATTGATGGCTGCCAATGATGCTGGAGATGTCAAAGAGAGCGCTATGCATCTGCCAGGTAAGGTCCTGGTCAGGTAACCTTGTTGGTCGTCTAACACGCAGACCCCGCTGAAGTAAATGGTTACGAATGCTCTGACGTGACACTTGGTTGCCTCTCACCTCTTAAACATGCCTGGAGTTGTGTGGCATTTATCATACATTTCCATGGGGCATTGTTTACAATGAAGCGGTCATCAGTGTGTGATGTAGCCAACGGTCGTCGACTTCTTTGCCTTTCTGTGACTCCTCCAGTCTCTGTATATCTGTTGCAACCTGCTGATAACACTCTGTGACACTCTAAGCTCAGTGGCCACTTTCGCCTGAGAGCATCCTGCTTGAAGCCTTGCAATGGCGAGCTACTGTTGATCAAATGTAAGGTGTTGTCCTCGTCTCATGGTTATTGTCAAAATATAACCGGCATGATGAGGAGGACTGTTTAAATCCCAATTCAAATTGATCCCCTGAAATTATTGGGCGATTCAGGGATCAAACACCTGTTGTGAATTTTGCCATTAAACTCCTTTTTAGAAATCAGCAAGTTGTGCAAAAAGTACTGAAACTTTGAACAGTTGGACATGTTCAGTCTAAGGTTAAGATTTCATGTCCATGCTGAAATTTCAACCAAAAGCCAAATATTCCTAATTTTTGAAGTGTATGTGAGAGGCGGAGGCTGGAGCAGTCTTCTGTAGGTGAAAAAAAAGGAAGCATGACTGGCAGTCAATATGATAGAGGAGTGGGGCATGTGAGGCATACAAGTTGTGATGCTGCAGGAGTGGAGAGCCGCCTGTAAGGTCTAGCTCATCACTGCAGTCAGTGCTGGGGACTGTTTTCCCCTTATAATTGGGATTGATATATTAGCTACAGGGGAAATTGGTAATAAACAAAAACTACAAAAGTCCACAAAAAGTTTTTTTTATTGAATCTTTGTTTTGTGTGCTTCCGTTGGGATGTATTATAATAAAAAAAAAAAAAAAAACTTCTTTTTATGGGAAAGTATATGACATGTTTGACCGTGTGTTATTATTATGTTTTAGGTTCGGATATTGAGACTTCTCCGAATTCTTGGTCGAAATGATGATGACTCGAGTGAAGCAATGAATGACATACTAGCGCAGGTGCATAGATGAAACAAAGTTTTAGTTTGATTTTCAGACTTCACAGAACAAAATAAAATAAAGCTCACAGTGTCGCTATGTGATGACATGCAGACCTGCTGTAATTCTAGTTTTACAGCATAGTGTTCAATGTAAGCGCTGTGCAAGTGCATCTACTTTTGACTTTGTGTTTTGTTTTTTAATACGTGTGGTTAGTAGGTGTTGCAAATTCTGACTTGAGTATGACTTTCAGCCGAATCATACCCTAAATTGGCCATGTGATTTATATATAACAACAGGTCGCCGATGATTCTCTCACCCTTTTTTGGTCATTGGTCTTGGACGTTGTGTGATCTGTTGCTGTATAGTCTTATCCAAAGACTCGTCGCTTTAAAGGGACACTTCCATCAGAAAGGGATATTCTTCCTAAATGGAATGTGTCATTAGAAAATGACCTATTCCGTCTTGTTTTTATATTAAACACATTTAATTTTTCATATCACTATCAATATTTTTTTTAAAGATCCTGAAATCCTACTGTTTCATTTTGGCCGCTAGACCAATAATCTGACACCTCTTGTTCTATAGAGAAAACTTTGTCTTCGTATTATCAGCACAGGCAGAGTTACACTGAAAGGTTAGACCAATGTGTATAAATAACACCGGATCCACCATTCACAATAGGAGCTAGTCACAGCCTCCCCTCTCCCCCTTCCCACTCAGTGACAACTTCCCAGTTCACAGAACATGCCCTATGGGACTTCCATGTAGTATTCACTGGGTCTGCTCCTATTCACAGGCTCCTGTGTCCAATCGTAGCTGGTGTAATGCTTCTCTCTTACTGTTGCTAAAATTAGTTCAGTCAAGGCGACTGACCCATATACAGACAACAGAATAAAATAAATCTACAATCGAAAAATAAAAACCTCTAAGAAAAGAATATACATCAGTATCGTGTTGTAATTAGTAAAAAAAAAAAAAAAAGCCCTTTTTTTAGCATTCCCTTTTTTTTTAAAGAATTTGTGGCAATATATTACTTTTATTTTCGGCAGTTGTGTGCAGTCGAAAATAACATGTAAAATGTTGTCCTTTCTTAGCTGTAAGGGTATATTCAAACGGCTTATTTAGGAGCACATTTTGCGTCGTATTGCGCTTAATACGCGGGGAAATGCGTCCCATAATTACGGTAATCCATATCTCTCATAGAGAACTATAGATTATGCCTCGTCCCCCCCCGCGCGTACAATGCGATCGTATTGTACGCGCAGGGAGATAAGTGACACTTGCTTACGCGCCGTGAGTAATGCATGTCTATGGGGCCGGCGGGCTGCCGCCCCCCCATGCCGTGGGAGTACGCCCTGAGCAGTGCGAGCTCCTGAAACACACGATGTATTGCGGCGTGTCCAGTACGCGCCGCAATACATTGTGTAAACATACCCTGAAAGTGAAAAGATGGCAGAGCAGACTAATCTCACTTTACAGCAGCTTCTGCTTATCTCTGTGTAGTCTCATTACGAATAGTAGGTAATGACGTAATGATCGCTCAATTGTTTTCTGGACATGGATAGATAAGAGTAGACTAGATTGACAAGACAAGGACAAGCATTACATGAAAGGGTAATTGGGTAATCTTTTTCTGCACTGGGGCGGTTTTCAGCTTTTTCCAAACTTCTCACATCCAGACGATAACACACTTTTCAGGCCATAGAACTGGAATACAACTGTCAAGCAATCCTTAGGCCCCGTTCACATGACTGATTTGGCCGCGGATTCGGCCGCGGTTCCCGCGGCCAAATCTCGCCCTGACTTCGCCGCGGGTTTGCGGTGCAGGCGCTGGGCGTGGCGCAAGTGGGGCGTGGTTTAGGGTGCGGCTTGCGGCGAGTGTTTGCCCCCATGCAAATTAGTAGGCAGGGTGCAAACCTTTAAAAAATTATATATGAAAAAAGTACCAATTTGAACAAAAAAAAAATCCATATAATACTTGTCAACATGTAAACACAAAAAAATTGTTTCCAATATCCTTTAAATCACTGTCATTAAATATTTAAAAGATATATGGCTAATGTCCACTAAATTTAGTAGTAGGATCTCCATATACTTGAGTCTCCTAAATGTATCTGGTTGCCAGTAAAGACTATAAAAATATGGAGTACAAATATATAGCTTTAATACTGCATTGCTATCTTTTTCAGGTTGCAACAAACACAGAGACCAGCAAAAATGTTGGCAACGCTATTCTGTATGAAACAGTCTTAACGATCATGGACATAAAATCAGAAAGTGGCCTACGGGTGTGTATTTTGGAAATCACAGCTATATTTCTGACTCTCTCCTCTGGGCTGAATTATCCAGTAGTAATCTGATCTTTGTATACTGCACAATTCCTCATCCAGCCCTGTCCTGTTTCTTCTAAGGTAGCAGTGCTGTCTCTTCATGCTCTTCTCATGCCGTCTCTCATGGAGACGATGTCAATGGTTTTTAATGGGGAGCAAGAGGATTTTATATTCTATTTTTTTCCCTGTGTGTTGTGACTTCAGATTTATGGAATAATGTACTGAATGTTTTTGTCTGTTACTGAAGGAGAATCATTCTTGATTTTAACCTAGTTGTGCAAATTGACATACTTGTATGCCTAAAGTGCGCTAATGGGGACTATACACATCCTGGTCTATACTCAGCGGGTGCCAACTAATGCCTAAAATGTGATGTCATGGTCACTTGCGGCCCACAATAGCCTCTCTCCTCCTTCCGCTGTGCAATGCAAATGTAGGGGTGCCGTTTAGTTGCCATGACGGTGGTACATAATAGGAGATGAATGAAATCCCTATATATAGCATATCATTTCTTTGTAATTTTTTTTTTTTTTTTTTTAAAAAGTAGTGAAACGTAATGAGAGCTATATAAATTTGGTTTTGTTAGAATTGTCTACCTGCAAAATAGATTGCATGTCATTTTATACCAAAAAGTGAGCACCATAAAACCGAACCCACACAAACATGTTTTTGGGTTTCCCAGCGCATTATACGGCACCATCAATGGTACCATTAATAAGTACCTCTGTTTTCGCAAAACCCTCATTTGTCTATATAGATGAAAAAATTAAAAAATTATTGCTATGATCGCAACAGCAACCATAGTTGATGAGTTACTGTAACAGGATCTCTTACCTGTAGCTGGATCATAAGTTAACAGTCGGCAGATTTATTGCAGAAATTTCTGTTAGTTCTGTACATGAGTGGACTTTTTTCTGTAGCATGCATGTGGATTTCTTCATGCTCCATGTGCAACAAATCCGCTGCATGTGATTATTCCCTTAGAGGGCAGATGACCACATGTTGAAGATTCTTGTAACTTCAATAATTCAATCTAAATATTTTTGTGCATGTGGAAATAGTCCAAAGAGGCACCATCATGTCAATAATTCACCTGCTTAGCCTGCTCCATATCCAGGTGACACCTGCCACTATCAGCAGGGACTGGAGCTGGCTCCAATCCCTGCTGTTTAACTTTTTAGATGGCGCAATGAGCACAGATGCGGCTTCCAAAAGTATGATACAGTTCCTTCCTCCAATACCCCTTTTACTCCTTAGATCACAGGATGCCGAATTAAGGCTTCCATAGCTGCCATGTTACTACTTCTATTGCATCCTGCAATATATAGGAGCACCATCTTTGTGCATCTTTATGCATGATGTATATAATGCAGAACGGTGAACAAGTGATTGTGCTCTCTAATAGTTAAGTAGCTTAGGTATATATATTAAGTGTAAATGTTCAAAACATTCCCTTTTCCCATTTTACAAATAAAAAGTTACACATAATTGGAATAACCGCGTCCGTAAAAGGTCGAAACGTAAAGAACATTCCACAAATTTGGAATTTACTGAATCATACTGACCTGCAGGGTATAGATAACGTCATTTACAACGTACAGTAAACTCCTTAACAACAAAACCCCAGCAAAAATGTTGCAATTCTGTTTCTTTTTACATTCCACCTGGGTTTCCCAGTACGTTATATGGTACGGTCAGTGGCACCATTAAAAAGTACTTCTGGTCCAACCAAAAATTAGCCCCATACAACTAGGTAGACAGGAAAATATGAACGTGATGAAAAAATAGTCCGCAGCGGGAAGGGGTTAAAATGTGTTTTTTGTTTTGTTTTTTCCCCCATAAATGACTTTTTTAGTATTCACTTTTGCATACTTCCATACAGCAAAATATTTAAAGGGTTTCCTTATTATTAAAAATAATGGCTTGGACTTCTGTCCTCACTATAGCGCTAGTTAAAAAGTTATACCTAACTTCCAGTTTGGCTCATTGCCCATTGCTTGCACCGGTTTGGCTGTATTTGTTACCCCTATAGAAGAGAATGAAAAAACTTGCGCAAGTGGGGCTAATTTTTCGGAGCTAGGCGATGAGAATACTCCTTTCGGAACTGTGGCTCTTTTTCATCTTTTTTCTACAGATCACCCCTTGTGTTGCCGTGACTTGTGTAACCAGCAGACAGAACTCTGTTCATTCCCTTCATTCTTAGAATCCACAAGGATTCCATACTTTGGACCTCCATGGTGATAATGTGATGCCACTTGTTATAACAATTATGTGATGTGAATACCCCTTTAATATACAACTAATTAACAATGCAATTACTTAGACATTTACACGGGACGATACTGGACTTTTAAGTTACTGGACTGACTCTATACTTTGTCTTCTCTGTCCAGGCCTAACTTTTTCCATTTTGTTTTTGTCTACAGGTTTTAGCAATTAATATTTTGGGACGGTTCTTATTAAATAATGACAAGAATATTCGGTGAGTGCAGTGGAACATATATTTTTGATGGAATTTGTGGCACAGTTACAGCACATAGTCAAATGCATTGCTATGGTTTTGATTATGGTGTTTGAGTATTTTCTTGGTATTTCTTTCCAGCTATGTTGCTTTGACATCATTACTTAAAACTGTACAAACGGACCACAATGCAGTACAGAGGCACCGCAGCACCATTGTTGACTGTCTAAAGGACTTAGATGTCTCTATTAAGAGGTAAGAGTAGCTGGCTGGATTCCGTATTCTCCTGAATATTGGATAGTCTGCATATACAGTAAAATAGTAAAAAAAAATCCAGCGTCTTTTTTTTTTTTTTTACACAGATAAAAAATAAGTACTTTATTGGCGTGTTTTCTTAAAAATGAGAGGAAGACAGCTAAGTAGCTTGCACGTTTCAGGTGCGTGTGTCTTTAGTCCTAGCATAGCATGACTGACACGTGTTAACTGTTCACCAGTATTGCTCTCATTTTTAAGAGAACACGTCAATAAAGTACTAAGTTTTTATCTGAAAAAAAGACACACTGGATTTTCTACTAATTTTTATTGTATCTCCTTGAGTGTCCTTGGACTTCTGTGCGTCCATTCAAGTTTATTCAGTTGAGCTGGATAATACTGTTTGCTTTATCCTGTTTATAAGGATAAAAGCAAAAAAACACACAGAGGGGGCGCTCTATGGTTAAAGCACGTCTAAAATATATACGAATAAAATCAAAAAAGTTAAGGTGCTCACCTAGAGTTGTTGTGCATATTAATATAGAGGCACAACACTCATATGCGCGTGGATGGCTCTATCCGAGCCTCGGAACAGCAGCCGCAGGTCTCTATCTCCTAAGCCGATGCAGGCAGCGGGCATAAACAGTGAGGATGAACGAAAAATTGCTGACCCGGCACTCGATTCCAGGATGAAAAACCTCTCGTTGAGGCCGAGGATGTAGTTAAATAAAGGCTATTACTCCAGTAAAATTTATGAGTGTTAACCTTTCCATACAATAACACACTTATCAGATATCACAGATAAGTGTTATTGTATGGAAAGGTTAACACTCTTTCATTAATTTTAATGGAATAAAAGCCTTTATTTAACTCCATCCTCGGCCTCAACGAGAGGTTTTTCTTCCTGGTATCCAGCGCCGGGTCCGCAATTTTTCGTTCATCTTCCTTATACTGTATATACACTCCTCAACATCGAAATTGCAATGCCAAGAAGGGAAAGTCTCAGAATTATGGAAATCACAGGATTAATCGACATGTGAATGATAAAACATGGAAACAAAATATTCAGAATGGCTAAATTTGATTCCATATTGAGTATGAGCACTGTATGCAGAAATATATGCTATTAGTTTACCTAAAATAAAGACTAGAGGAGTCTGGCTACCGTGCATTATGCCAGCCAACATAATTTTCCCGATAGTAAGACCCGTGTAACGTTCCACTGTAAAAACCTCTCCATGGTATTGCTTATGTAGTCGGACTCATTACTGAAGAGGAAAAACCTCCATTTCTGTTTTGGTATGCACCAAGATAGCCTTTGAGAGCACTGGCATGAAGTCAGTGGAGCAGCAGTAGCCGAACATCTTGCTTGTACTCCAGTGTCGTGCAAACACCTTCGGATGGTTTGTGTCGACCCTCTTTGCAACCCTAGGTTTGGAATGTGAATTCAATGGCTGTAAATATAAACTTTATCACTTCTGATTAAATTTGTGTTTGATAGGTCCATTTGCTGAGCTTCCCTACTGATAGGAGTAATCTGACCACATCCAAAGCTGTGAGATATACGTGCAACTGATTTTTTTGCTTTAATATGTTTCTGACCCTTTGTTAAAATCACTTGCATTCTAGGCGAGCCATGGAACTAAGCTTTGCATTAGTGAATGGCAACAACATCCGAGGTATGATGAAGGAGCTGCTTTATTTCCTTGACTCCTGTGAACCAGAATTTAAAGCAGATTGTGCATCAGGCATCTTCTTAGCAGCTGAGAAGTAAGTAATATGTGAGGAACCATGGGATTGTGACACTGTCTCAGCCCAGTGACATGCACCAAAAGCCATAGTTGCACAAAATGCTTAAGATTTATTTCTGTTTTTTTAATAGATATGCTCCTTCAAAGCGGTGGCACATAGACACTATTATGAGAGTCCTCACTACTGTAAGTAATGGGATTGTGTCATCAGAAAACTATTCATTTTTTTAACTCGTGGTTTTTTTTATGTCACGTTTTTAAGAATTTTTGATTATTTTGTTATGTAATATTCCATCAAAATTGTTGAAAAATTCTGAAATCTTACAATTTTCACATTGACCACTAAGCTCAATAATAGTTTGACACTTCCTGTTCTGTAGTGAAAACTTTTCAGCAGTCTCCTCATAATTGGCACAGACAGGATTACAATGAAGGGTGAAACAGAATAACATAGGATCCAGCATACACAATACCAGATAAGTCACAGTTCACCCTCTCCCCTCCCTGCACACTGGCTTCTTCCCAGGTCACATAGCATGCCTAGAAAACTGTCCTATAGAAGTCATTGGGTCTGCTCCTGTTCACAGGCTCATATGTCCATGTAGTAAAGTGTCTCCAAATTCTGTTGAAAGCAGCTCAGTCAAAGATGGCTGCCCACATAATCATATACAGGAAACAGAATTTTAAAATTCTACAGTAAGGAAAGAAATCCGCTATGAAGAAAAGAATATGTGTCGGTATCTAGTTTTGATTAGTGAAACAAAAAAACATTCCCTGTAAGCTATGTGAACAATCCATATAAAGATAAGTTAACCTTATACACAGGATAAATGAAAAGCACCTGAACCATTGGGTCCCCAACTGTTTGTGAGAACAGGGGTCCTGAATACCCATTTGAATGGAGCTGTGGATGAACATGGGCACTGCCTCTCCATTCAAACTCTATGGGACTGTTAAAGATAGCCAAGCACTTTACTCAGTTGTCTTCGGCAGTCATATAGACTTTTTGAATAGCGTAGCGCTGCACATACTACACTTACACTGTATTTAAGCACCCATGAAGAATGAATTTTATTTTTCGTCATTTCTGTATATAGGCTGGAAGCTACGTACGAGATGATGCAGTTCCTAATTTAATTCAGCTGATCACTAATAGCAATGAGATGCACGAATACACTGTACAGAAACTCTATAAGGCTATTCTGGATGACATCTCCCAGGTAAGTGGCTACAGAGGATCCACCACCACCAGATGCTGTCTGGAATGCGATTTTTATTGCTACTGCACAAACCACTAGTCGGCTATAATTATGTGATCGTAAAAAAAATATGACATTTACTATTAAAGAGGTTTTCTCGCTATGTATTTCCACAGCCAGCTTTAGAATCACATATTCTGTTCAGACTGTGGACAGCTCTATAGCAGTGATTGACACACCAGCTCTGCTGTTCCTAGCTATTCTTGTTACAGTGACAAAGAAAGAGATTTATAAAGTGTAGTACTCAGGCTACAGAGCTATAAAAAGTGTTTACTTATATAAATGAGAGACTTTCAAAGTTCGTTACATGCCAGATAAGACTCTGCAGGAGGTGACTCCATGGTCAGATAAGTGAGTGATTGACAGCAACTTAGAGCAGTGAGAGGTAAGAGAAAGCAGGTAAAGGTGGGGGAGAGAGATGGTTGTAACCAGAAACTTTTGTGCTCTAAGAAGAGATAAAAATCTTCTTTCGGCAAAGAAAAGTATGAGGGACGTTCATTAAAGATTTCCTCTGACCCACTTCCTGTGGACTGAGGGCAAGGAAACTTGGAACAGTTATTAGTCCTTTTCTACATGGGTGCCACCTAGGACCCACTTCTCCCATCTCTTTAAAGAGAACCTGTCACATAGATTATGCCGCCCTTGCTGAGGGCAGCACAAGCTAGTGTCAGACATGCTGGTTCCAGCGCTGTGTCCCTTATTCTGTAAGATGCTGTAGTTTTAGAGTATTTAATGCTTAAATCTTGCAGTTAGCAGCCAGAAAAGAGTCCAATTTATTCATGAGCAGGTGTTAGCTCCGCCCACCCAATGCTAGCCCTGCCTATCTGACAGTTATTCGCATGTTTCTACCTATTCAAAGTAATAGGGTAATCAGTTGTGAGGTGGCCAGGGCTAGCCACAGGTGAGCGGGTCATGAATTAAATGGACTCTTTTCATGAATAAGCTGCACTCTTTTCTACATGAAAACTGCCAGATTTGAGCATTAAAAACGCCAGCATCTTAGAGAATAAGGGACACAGCGCTGGGACCAGCAGGTCTGACACTAGCTTGTGCTGCCCTCAGCAAGGGCGGCATAATCTATGTGACAGGTTCTCTTTAAGCAACTGTAAACGCCTTGCCTGTAGAAGTCAACAGGTTGCTCCAAAAGCCACATTGTAACTTCGGAAATCAGAGGCTCATCATCTGGAAAATGCTTGCCCTTCAAAAATAACTTGTTTGTTGGAAAGAGGTGGAAGTCCGATGGTGCGATGTCAGGTGAATAAGGGGGTGCAGTAGAATTTCAAAGCCACTGGAGCATGCTTCCATTTGGGCAACATGTGAGTTGTGAACTGGTGCATTGTCTTGCACAAGACGGACACCTTTGGATGAGCATACCAAGTCTCTTGGTTTTTATGGCCTCCTGCAATTTCCACAGCAGTGAAGCATAGTATGGCCCAGTGATCATGGAACCCTTTGCTAGGAAATCCATCAATGCTACTGAGTGCTGGTCCCAAAATACTGTGAGCATCACCTTGCCTGCCAAAGGTTGGGCACCTGCCTTCTTTGGAGGCAGTGAGTCATGTTGCTTCCATTGCATCAGCTGGACTTTAGTATCAGGATCATAGTGATGGACCCAGCTTTCATCCTGTGTGATCAGTCTGTTGAAAAGTCCTCCTGGTTTCCATGGCACATTGTCAATAGAATCTGAGAGGATTCAACTCGTTCCTGCTTCTGGAAAGGTGTGAGCATCTGGGGAACCCAGCGAGCGGATACCTTATACATGTGAAGATGGTTTTGGATGATTTTTTCCCATGGACTCCACACTAATCTTGACATTTTGGGCAAGGTTGCGAATTGTTACACAGCGATTTTCCAACCTGGCGGCCTCTACTTGCTGGATGGTGTGTTACTCAATAGCAGAGTGGGGTCACTCTGGAATTGGAGCTGTTTGCACTGAAGGACCGACCACATTTGAATTGACGATGCCAGTTCTTGACTTCATCATATAAAGGGGAATCATCACTATAAACCTTTCATCTCATCGAGCGGCTCCTTTGGTGTGCGGCCTTTCAAGTAAACGAACTTGATAGCTGCTCTGTATTTCATTGGGTCCATTATCAAACCTCACACCACTTCAGCACCTGTAAAATCAAGACCGTTATCAGTTCTGAGTTGCAAATTGGCACATAACCGACAGACTTATATCATTACATATATGCTACTTCTAAGGGGTTCCACCCGAAACACGTCAGTTCTGGACCTGGTTTTTACTCTGTATCTGTGGATGTTTGTCATCGATTTTTGGTGCTTTTAATCAACGGGAAAATAGAGCAAATTTTATTTGAGTCCCATGAGTTGTTGCTGGTATCTTCTACAAATTTCCACTTGCATCGGAGCGTGAATTGGCCTCCTAACCGGGAACCCTCATCAGGACACTTAAAAGAAGCATTTAGTTGAGCCAGTACAACATGTGAGTTTTGCATTACACATGTGCAGTTTCAGCGTCTTGTAATAAATAGAAGTGGGTCAGGGGAAATCTTAAATGTACGCCCCTCGTATTTGGAAAAAGTCTTCAATTATCTGTCCCTAAGTTAATCATTGTAGCGAGAAAACCCCTTTAATCATAATTGTGTATTTTATTTTTGAATTGACACTCTTCGGAATATTTTCACTATCCGGATGCAGTAAGAAAAAAATCATTAGATTTCTGTTTAGTGAATAGTATTAGGGGATGTTCACCCACTGTTTATTAGATACAAGTTTGGGTACGTTTTACAGACCTAAACATGTATGTAACGTTGCTCAGTGTGATTTACATTGTTTTACATATGCCTTTTGGATGCATTTAATGGATCCGATCAAATTCTTGATCCGTTTTACGCAGCAGACAGTATATTTAAAACTATTGGGTGTGTTTCTGCTGCACAGAAAACGTATCCAAATACGCGCCACACTTTGGGTACATGTTTGGATATGTTTTACACAGCGCTTTTCAATACGTTTTTCGGATCGAAAATCGTATTGGAAAATGCCATGTGAACATCCTTGTAAGGTGGCAGTCAATGACTGGTGGCTAAACCAACTTGTTGGACTCGTAATTCTCTTGGCACCTCAGCGTACACTTTCATGCCCATCCAGGACTGCATGTCTATTTCACTGGGGAAACAGAATAAGACCATGTCAGAAACCTGTGGTGGTGACTTATCTCCTCTAATAACAAAGTTTAAAGGATGTTGAAGTCCAAGCGCCCAAACCTCTTTTGATGTTTGGCTCGTAAAAATGTGGTTTTTGGAAGACGATTGTTTTTACTCTAAAAATCGGTGTTGTCGCTAAATGCTGAGATTTGTTCTTTATTCACTGAGATCCAGACCCGACTAATAAGAAAAAACTTTTTTGGGTAAAATTCTAGAAAAGGATCCTCATTTTTTCTTTAGGGCATGTTGACACGGCTTATTTGGACATGGTTTTAGACGAGGTTTTCGGAGTGTTTCTGCTCCTAAAACCGCGCCTGAAACATGCTTCTTCAGAAGAGGTTTTAAAGGCGTTTCTTGGCGAGATTTTGGATTAGGTTTCGAAAAATTTAAAGTTTTTCACCCTAAAAATTTAATAGCCAAGACAAAACCCGCGCCCAACAACATGCCTAAAACATGCTTCAAGAATTGACATGACACTTTGTTTTCAGTGCTTCCAAAGAAGCGTGTAAAAACCTCGTCATGTGTGAACTACGAGGTTTTACATAGAAATCAATTAAATGAACTGGGGGCGTTTTGGGCGAGGAAATGTTCTGAAAACCTCGTCCAAATAAGCCGTGTCAACATGCCCTAACTCTTTCACATGCAGTTCTCAGTGTGACCACTAAATGGTGCGGTGTTCATGTGTATTCTGTGGTGCTGTTTTGTTCTACATTTTGATTTCTCCCCACAGCAACCTCTGGTCCAGGTGGGATCTTGGTGTATAGGAGAGTATGGGGACCTGCTGGTATCGGGCCAATGTGAAGAGGAGGAACCTATTCAGGTACAGAATATTCAAGATAATGAAAACAGGTTTTTTTTAGATAATATTTTAATAAGGGTTTGCTTCTAAACAGGTCACAGAAGACGAGGTTCTGGACATTCTAGAAAGCATACTGATTTCCAACATGTCCACCTCCGTTACACGAGGCTTTGCCTTGACAGCCATTATGAAAAACTCAACTAGGTTCAATAACACTGTCAAGTAAGTACCAGCCTTGTCAAAAGATAGCTGGGACATGTGCCTGGTGGTGCACACACACCATGATTACAGCACTCTTCACACAGTTGACTGACAGAGTTCTCCTTGTTTTCTGCAGCCGCATAAAGAAAGTGGTTTCTATCTATGGAAGCAGCATTGATGTTGAGCTTCAGCAAAGAGCTGTGGAGTATAACGCTTTATTCAAGAAATACGACCACATGAGGTAAAAAGACCAGCCTGGTGTGTAATTTGTGTCTGTTACTTTATTAACAATTCAAATGCCTGCTGCTTTCTAGGCCTAGTACAAGAAAATCCTAAAGGTTCAGCACTCCTAAATAATAAAAGCGTGGTTTATTTCATAGCAAAAATTTAAAATGATAGAATTACACAGGGTCAGGGCACAGACTAGGCCAGGCATCCTCAAACTGCGGCCCTCCAGCTGTTGGGAAACTACAACTCCCATCATGCATTTATATAATTTATGTAGTCTGCATGTAGTCTCCCAACAGCTGGAGGGCCGCAGTTTGAAGATGCCTGGACTAGGCCGACGCGTTTCGATCTGAGGATCTTTGTCAAAGCTTATTGTTTAGGAGTGCTGGACCTAAAGTTTTTTTTTTTTTTTCTTGTATCCTGCCATTACACTGCACAAATTGCCTTTGTTTCGTGCACCCTGTTGGGGAGGCAAGCTGGCCTATACTATTTTTGCTCTTTGTACGTGCTTTCTAGGTCTGCACTCCTGGAGAGGATGCCCGTAATGGAGAAAACCATGACGAATGGACCAACAGAGATAGCGCAAACTAATGGGGAAGCCGAACCTGGAATCATAGATACCAAACCAGTTCCTTCTACCCAACCTCCAACCAGTCAGGTAGAGCCTGTGATCTATGCCTAACCGAGGTGCTCAGTTTTGAGGGTTAAAATTTACAATGGCACCTACACGCTGAGGATGTCATTCTTCAGTTCAATGTGTAGTTATAAGGTGTACTACACTGCGTGTTTTGTGTACAAGTATACTGCCATACGTTTTAGTGACCTGAATGTGGAATGTCCTGGTAGAGTGTACTGAAATTTTAAGGGGTTGTCTCAGAATGGACATATCGTGGCAATCTGCTACCGATCACCTGGACTGTGGCCGCTGTGCTCTCCCTTCAATGATGGCTTGAATGGAAAGCTTGTTGTACTTGGTCTTGTATCTGTTCCATTTGGCTTTTTCTGGCAGCCTAATGAGCTCCAATTCACTGTAACGGGCTGACCATGCAGGCAGCGAAGAAAGCTGACGGGAGTGAATTGTCGGCGTGCTTTTACTATTCCTTGAGCAGTACCAGTCAGATTGTTTTTGGCGTATGCTGTCAATATACCACCAGTGTTGCTTCTTAAAGGGGTTGTCTCACTACAAGGATTGCTTTTTATGTTAAAGATCTTGCAAAAGCAAGTCACTTTGCAATATGTGTCCATAAACAGTGTCCTACTTATTCCTAGATATCCCCTCTTGTATGGGGGCATCACTCCTCAGGTCGCTTTTAAACTACAACCCCTGACCCCGGACCTGGGCTTCTACTGCAGCCTAGTAAAAGCCAGTAAACACACCCCTGAATTCAAAATGAAACCAAGAAAACAGGACTGAGGTAAGATGAATCAATGTAGTGAGACAACCCCTTTAATTGTAATTTACACCAGCTAATATTTGGAGTTACCCTTGTCTGCAGCACGGACAGCAGGTAGATGGGCTAGGAGTAACTTGTTAAGGTCCAGTTAGGTTATCACAAGTATCTGGAGTCATGCTAACTGCAGTGCACCCCATACAACTTCTGGAGGGTGCATGGGAATGGATCCATAGAGCAAACATGACTATTGACGTCATGCTCTTCCAACCAGTGTCAGACAGTTCTAGCCGTGTGACGTCTCATTGTCTTGCTGGAAGATTCCATTTGCCCCACGGAAGACGATCAGCATGGGTGTACGTGATCTGCAAGAATGGTTTCATACCAAACGGGTTTAAGGGGGCCCTTCCCCATGGAGGGAATGGCTAAAAGAAGACCCAAACTTTTTCCCACCCCTAAAACTGCCCCCAAACCAAAACTTGTTTCCTTCCACAATAAATTACGGGTTTTGTTCTCTGGTGTTTCTCACCTAACACACCCACTTTTTATCCATTTGGCCCAATTAGAAAAAAAGACACATGGGAAAGGGAAACCCTTTTTATTTGAACGGGAAGGTCCAAACAAAATAGGGCAATAAAAATTTAAAGCCTTTTTTTGAAAGCAGCTGGGTTTTAAAAAGGGGGGCAGGTGACCATTTGTTTCAGAGTCCCATATGCATTAGGGTTCACTATACTGTTTTAGATTCACGTCTGGTAACCCCCTGGTTTATATGATATGTGTGCGGACAGCCAATTGCACTACCTACCTAACCAGCTCACGACACATGACTTGCTTAACGAGCTACACGCTGCGGACGTCCGGAGTAGGAAGTGGTTTTAGTAAAGTGACTCTTCTGTGTAGACGCTGGAGTATCCAGCCTTAGCGCTTGTCTTGACTACTGCAACTCCTTGCTTATCGGTCTCCCTCTCTGCAAACTCTCCCCTCTCCAATATGCCATAAAAGGGAGCAGCCAGGCTTGTCCTTTTTTTCTACCAGGGGCCCCTATAAATTGGAAAAGCCTCTACCCGTGTCATTTAAATGCACTGGTTTTCCCCCTTTCCCGTAAAAAGGGAAAAAGTAAAAAAACTCACACTCTCACCCCATAAAGGCCCCTCCACAGCGCTGCTCCCCTACATTTTCCCCCTAAATCTCTGCTACCGCCCCACCCCTGCTCTCCCCCTCTGCTATGATATCAGGTTTCACTCATCAAACATCCGAACCTCCCCTCCCGTCTACAAGAAATTTTACACGTTCGGCACCAAATTTTTGGAATATGGGTACCCCCGGGCGATCAGGCCCCATTCACAAACCCCCACAGTTTTAAGAGGGGCCCCGAAAAAAACATCTTCTCGGTTTTGGGGCCCCCCAAGATCCCAAAATGCTATCACACACTCTGTCCCCCCTCCCTGCACTTGGCACTCACAGGCACTTACCTGTAATAGATGTAATCCCGGGTGGCAGGTTCATCCATTTTTTCATGTAAACCACCCCCCATTTTTTAAACATGGGCCGGGCCCTTGTAAACTTGGGCACTTCTTTCCGGTATTTTCACCATTTTACCCTAAAAAGAAATTTTAAGCCCTCACGAGCAGGGCCCCCACCCCTTGTGTCTCATTTGTAAGACTTTTTTAAAGGGTAATGACTGTAATGTTTTCCCCCTTTTAAATTTTTAAAGTCTTTCGGAAAATGTTTGGGGGCCCATAGAAAAAAAAATTATTTTTATTTTTTATTATTAAAAAAGGGGGCGATTCTCACATAATTGGGGATTTGGGGTTTTAATTTTTCGGGGATTTCTACAAAAATCCAAGGGTCCTTGCCCAAAAACAAAAAGTTTTTTTAATATAGAGCATTCTGCAGAGTTTTGACCCTTCCCGCATGGGGCACTGACTAAAACTTATGCCCCTCCCAATTGGGTTTCAGCATTTGGGGGCTTTGTACTAAAAGGATAGAAGCCACCTTATTTTGTGCTATTTTGGGCCGTTAGACAAAGATTGCCAAAAAATTTTTATATGGGTGAACACAAAAAGCCCCCCCGCTAAAAACCTAAAAGCACTTCTTGAGGGCAGATTCCCTTTTAAAAAGTTTTTTTACATTCCGCTGTTTTTTTAAGAGTAAAAATATCTATAAACAGTGGGGGAAAAAATGTTTTTTTTACATTTGGGGATGTTGCAAGTTTTCCTACCAACAAAAAAATCAAAGGGTTTTTATTTTTTAAACCGGGAGGTACACTTCAAAAAAGTGAGAGACTGAAATCTTTAAAAAAAAAATCCCCCAAAAATCCCATGATTTTAAAATTTTTTTAAAAAATTAAATTTTGGGATTTTATTTTAATTTAAAAAAATTAAATTATTTAAAAAAAAAAAACAGACCTTAATATTTTTTTACAGAGGGCAGGTGTTTTCCTGTAGGTTTTTTGTTTAATTTTGGGACACCCTTGCAGCAGGAAAATTTTTGGGCCACCCTTCCCTACAGACCTCCAGATTTTTTCAGTTTCCAGGGGGTGTCGCTGGGCTACATTCAGTTTCCCCCTCCCTCCAAAACCGGGGGGCAAAATCCAGATCCTTTTAAATGCCCTTTTTTAAGAGCCACTCCTGAATTTCCCGTGTGTTTTGGGTCATTTTCCCTGCTGGAAGTCCCACCACGGGCCCATCTTCAATGCTCTTTAAATGAAGGAAAAGGGGGTTGTTGGGCCCAAAAACCGCGGGTAAAATTGGGGGCCCCATCCATTCTCCCTTCAATTTTTGGGGGGCAGGGGCGTTTTTTCCCTTTTTGGGAGGGAAAAAAACTTTTAAAATGAAAGGTTTTTTATTCCTAGGGGTGCTTCATGGTTGGGACAGTGTTCTTGGGGTTTTACTGATCCTTTTTCTTCCTCTAAACACAACAAGTAGAGTTGATACCAAAAAGTTCCACTTTGGTCCCATCTGACCACATTACCTTCTCCTGCCTCCTTTGGATCATCCAGATGGTCATTGGTGAGCTTCAAACAGGCCTGGATATGTGCTGGCATGAGCAGGGGACCTTGTGCGCCCTTCAGGATTTTAATCCATGATGGTGTAGTGTGTTACCAACAGTAATCTTTGAGACTGGGGTCCCAGCTCTATTCAGGTCATTGACCAGGTCCTCTCGTGTAGTTCAGGGCTCAATACTGACCTTTCTGGGCTCAATACTGACCTTTCTCAGAATCATCCTTACCCCACAAGTCGAGATCTTGCATGGAGCCCTAGACTGAGGAAGACTCACAGTCATCTTGTGTTTCTTCCATTTTCTAATAATTGCACCACAGTTGTTGCCTTCTCACCAAGTTGCTTTCCTATTTTTCCTGTAGTCCATCCCAGCCTTGTACAGGTCTACAGTTTTGTCCCTGGTGTCCTTAGACAGGTCTTTGGTCTTGGCCATGGTGGAGAGGTTGGAGTGTGATTGATTGTGTGGACAGGTGTCTTTTATACAGGTAACAAGTTCAAATAGGTGCAATTAATCCAGGTGATTGGTGCAGAGTAGGAGGACTTCCTAAAGAAAAACTAACAGGTCTGTGAGAGGCAGAATTCTTGCTGGTTGGTAGGTGATCAAATACTTATTTCATGCAAGAAAATGCAAATTAATTATTTAAAAAATCATACAATGTGATTTTCTGGATTTTTTTTAGATTCCTGTCTCTCACAGTTGAAGTGTACTTATGTTAAAAATGACAGACCTCTCCATTCTTTGGTGGGAAAACTTGCAAAATCACCAATGTATCAAATACGTATTTTCCCCACTGTAGCTGCAATGCGGTGGGAGATTGATATACACTCATATATTATAAACTGTTACCTGAATTTTTTCTTTTTGACGTGGCTCGTGACTGTTGCGTCTGAAGCAGAATGGAAATGTCTTCTTTTATCGTAGATTTAGCTTTGAAATTGGCTGTTTTCACTAATAATTGGTTAGCCCCCGCACTTTACTAGAAAGGTGAACAGCTGGTGATAACTTTCCAGCTGCTGCTGAGTCATCCAGACTCATGAACATTTTTATTTTTCACAAATACATCTGTTTTTCTTTCCCTTTACAGGCCAACGATTTATTAGACCTGTTAGGAGGAAACGATATTCAGCTGGTTATTCCTACTGCACCACCTCCGAAGCAATCCACTGTGGGAGGAGAACTTCTAGATCTACTGGGCGATTTAAATCTTGGAGGTCAGTGTCTGATTAGAGGAGGACGGTGCTGAAGGGGCCTTCTGTTTCAGAGTGTGAAATCAATGGATTTATAGTCTTTTTATCTTCAATTAAAAAAGAGCTGACTACTAATAGGTGCTTCATTACCACAGTAAAATGAACCTGTTAGGTGGTTTATGCTGCCCTATCTGACAGCAGGATGTGGTAGAGGGAGAGAAGCTGAGCTCTGTGATCTATAGGGTTATATGATAGAGGAGAGAAGCTGAGCTCTGTGATCTATAGAGAGATGATATAGGAGATAAGCTGAGCTCTGTGATATAGAGGGTTATTTGATAGAGGAGAGAAGCTGAGCTCTGTGATATATAGGGTTATTTGATAGAGGAAGTCTGGTTCTGTTATAAAATCCGACCAGTATTTTACAATCCGTTTTAGCTTTTTACTGCTAACTTTTTGCCGCAGATTTTGTGGTGGGCCGGCCCATTAACATTGGACAGTACTATAATCCGCTGTTTTCAAGTGAAATAAGATGGATTGCAGAACATGTTCTATGATTTTTGAACGGATTTCGGATTTGAAATCCGAACTCAGAAAATCCAAGCTGTGTAGACTACAGCCCAGATTTTTTATTGAAGTCTAAGGGGATGATTTACAGTCGGATTTTTGCGGATTCTAAGTACTGAATCTGCTTAAAAATCGGGACAGTAAACCAGAGCCGTGTAGACACTCGGATAGTAGAGCATAAACCACCTGACAGATTTCCAGGGACACTTGACGCATAAACTTTTAGAGAAGACTCAGTGCCGTTTTGTGGCTGGATCTTATCCATTCTATCCAGAAGGCAACCAATGAGGAGGAAATTCAGCACCCTATTGTTTGTGCCAGCATATCTTTCAGGAAACTGTGGCGTCTGATTTTCGAGAATCATGACCGGGAAGGAAACCAAACTTCTAGTCCTTTCCGCCGCTACTATTCTGTACAGGAAAAATGGGACATTAATTTCTCAAAGAAAAACCGTAAACACGGTCATACTCACAACTCAAAGGCTGGAATGAGACTGAACCCAGCAGAGAGGCTACACCAGCCCTCATGCTACTTAAAGGGGTTTTGCCAGGACGTGCCTTATCTGCTTAGAATCAAATGTAAACAAGCCATGCTGAGCTAAGAGAGAGAGAGACACAGCCAGAGCACAGAGCATAAGGGATCGTGTGACATGTTCACTCAAATAATCAAACTACAACTAGTGGATTCTGTATACAAAAGACAACACCTTTCTCCACAGCAGCTTGAAAGCTCCTTCATGTTCCCTGTCATCAGATAAAGCAGGGATCTACTCAGATAATTACACTACAACTAGTGGATTCTGTATACAAAAGACAACATTTCTCGCCAATCATTCATTGGGGGACACAGCACCTTGGGTATAGGCCGTTGCCTTCGGAGGCGGACACTAGGCGGACCAAACGAGTCGGGCCCGCCCCGGTGGACTATATCCCTCCTGCTGACGCCAGGCTGATCAGTTTTCAGCCTAGTGTCTGTAGGAGGCAGACGCTGCTCTGCAGCTCTGCAGAGTTTATTTTTTTCTTCCCTTGCAGGAAGGTGATTGAGCGCCCGGCTCTCACCTGGAGGAAGGTGATTGAGCACACGGCTCTCACCTGGAGGAAGGTGATTGAGCGCCCGGCTCTCACCTGGAGGAAGGTGATTGAGCGCCCGGCTCTCACCTGGAGGAAGGTGATAGAGCGCACGGCTCTCACCTGGGAAGGTGATTGAGCGCCCGGCTCTCACCTGAGGAAGGTGATTGAGCGCCCGGCTCTCACCTGGAGGAAGGTGATTGAGCGCCCGGCTCTCACCTGGAGGAAGGTGATTGAGCGCCCGGCTCTCACCTGGAGGAAGGTGATTGAGCGCCCGGCTCTCACCTGGAGGAAGGTGATTGAGCGCCCGGCTCTCGCCTATCAGGGGGGCCGTCAACGCGTAGTTGTACCGTGACTCTGCCCCCTCTGAGGGCGTCAGGAACCCAGCCAGTGCGAGAGCTGGCTGGTCTTCCTCCCCGCCGCTCACCTGCCGCCTCCGCGGCCTTTTATGGATTCCGGTAACCTCACCGTTGTGTGTTATGGTACCGAAGGGGTGATGCCGCGACGCCCGAAGACGTCAGATTTGGTGAGTACCCCGACCTCCTCCGTTTTTGGGGGTGGTCGGGGATTTTTTCCTTTAATACATTTTGGGTGGCCACAGGAATTCCGTTTTCCTGCGTCCTCTCTGTGTTGCCCCGGTTTCCCCAGGTATTAGGGGTGCGTTCCCTCCCCTTGGCCAGTGCCGACACTGGGCAGTGGACATGTTGGTCCGCTGCGGCAGCGTCTGATTAAAGTTTTGGCCCCAGCGGCGGTTTTCCCCGCCGCGATGGGGGGGCATATTCCCCCCATACTATAGCTGCCCTGAGGCAGCAGGACAGGTTGCCGTGCGGCGCTGGCGTTTGGGCAACCATGCAGTGCCGCGGCGTTTCCGCCGTGGTACCGCGTGTTGTGGTTCCGGCGCGGGCTGCTGGGGGCGAGATGGGCCTCTCAGGGGCTGCTGGTACCGCTTACCAGCTCCCGCGGCGGGGGAGCAAGCGCAGGTCGCAGGGATGCCCCGGCAGCCCCCAAGGCGGACGACCAACACTCCATGAGGGCGCCTGTCTGTGCCGTTATCAAGGAACGCTGCGTCCGAGACAGGGATGGCCATAGAACAGCAGAGCTCTGAACCACTATGAGCCCGATCCTCCAGGAAAGGGCGAAGAGACTTAAGCCATCTGGTAGAAAACACACGCCGGCAAACCGTTCTCCATTTCAGGCGTGCAGGGAACACCAAACGCTGTCGCCTGCTACTACGACCAGACCCAAGTGTCTGTCCGGGCAGCTCTATCTGCAGGCCCCTGTTCTGGGGTCTTCGGAAGGACGAGTATACTCTGTGTCTTGGTCCGTCATGTCTCCCTAGGATGGTTTCATCGTTTCGTATCGATGAAGACATAATTCTGCCCTCTTTTGCCCTCGTCCTCCCATCGGTGAGGTCGATTGTTACATTGGGTAGGCATGGTCAGGGCCGTTCGGTTCTACCTCTCTGTTTCGGATCCTTGAGGTGCACATAGTCCTCTTGGTTTTTCCTGAGGATCCTTGCGGGGTCTTGGCGTCCTCTGGCCGCCGTTGCCGGCCGGATCTGGTCCATAGTTACGCAGGTCACGGCTCGCTCCTCTCGAGCAGTTGGGGCCGCCTGGTTGGTTCGGCTTCAGGCCTCAGCTTTTGCAGATTGCGAAGCTGTCGCCTGGGCTTCGGCCCATACTCCAAGTTCTACCCAACTCAGGCCTTGGCCTCGGCTGCTGCAGCCCTCGGCCGTAAGGTACTTCAGGTAGCAGTGGGCTGATGCTTGTCACTGCTGATGAAGTTTTCTAGTCGCCCACCCTCTGGAACGGCTGTTGGACATCCCAAGGTGCTGTGTCCCCCAATGAATGATTGGCGAGAAAAATGGATTTTTGTACTTACCGTAAAATCCCTTTCTCGTCCAATTCATTGGGGGACACAGGTCCCACCCTCATAGTCTTGTTTTCAGGGGTCGGTGTGTCTCTTTCTCTCTCAGCCACGGCTTTGGTACCAACTGATCAGCCTGGCGTCAGCAGGAGGGATATAGTCCACCGGGGCGGGCCCGACTCGTTTGGTCCGCCTAGTGTCCACCTCCGAAGGCAACGGCCTATACCCAAGGTGCTGTGTCCCCCAATGAATTGGACAAGAAAGGGATTTTACGGTAAGTACAAAAATCCATTTATTTCTACCCGGTGCCTTGAAAGCTTCTTCAGCTCCCTCTCATCAGATAAGAAGTGTTCTCTGTGCAAGCCCGGCCAGCAGCTCTTGTCAGGTCGTATCTAATAACAGCTTTTAAGTAACTAAGGACAGGTAAGGCAGCCTGTAGCTCTCTCAGACTGCAATTTTTGTAATCGCATATATTTAGAAAAGTGATTAAATACCCATTTTGGAGGATCCCACGTCAACATTACATCGTGGCAAAACCCCTTTAAGAAAAATACACAGGTGCATCTGATTGCTAGGCAGTAGCCCATACATCTCATCACTAGGGGTACAACCATACATGCAAAAATACCCGTAAGACAACCGCTCACAAGCCTTCAATGTATGAGTGAGGCTGGTATTCCAATTGCATATAGATAAAATGATAAACGGGTGCCAGTATTAAAAAAACATTTATCGTTTTATCTACATGCATTTGGAATACCAGCAATTCCCTCATACATTGAAGGTGTGTGAGCGGTTGTCTTACGGGTATTTTTGCATGTATGGCGTCTCCCAATGTATTGTACTGTGGCTTTTTTGCATGCTGTATGAATGTGTCAATTTAATGTGCAGCCTGGTTGTACCCCTAGTGGTGAGATGTATGGGCTACTGCCTAGCAATCAGATGCACCTGTGTTTTTTTCTTAAGTCGCATGGGGGCTGGTGTAGCCTCTCTGCTGGGTTCAGTCTCATTCCAGGCTTTGAGCTCGGAGTATGGCCGTACTATCCTGTATACCAACAAGAACTGTTAACTGCCCTTGCCACCTGAAGACTCTTGTGAGAGTCCATCATTCTGCCTTTGGAAGTTTCTGTGTATCAACTGGAAGGAGCGCCGCACCAATTCTAGCCCCCTCACTGAGGCAAAGAAGACAAGTATCGAAGCCATGATCTTCCAAAACTAGCTCCCCTGGACTGAACACTGCTTCAGAATGCCTGAATCCCCCCTCCCCAAACAAGTTCTGTTCTTCCAACTGAGCCGAGGCCAGAGAAAATGATTGAAAGACACCATTAAAGCCTACCTTAAAAAAGGCCAAATTGACATCACTAATTGGGAAACCCTGGTCACAGATAATCCCTTATGGTCCTGCATGACCCATCAAGTGGCTGTGAATGTTTGTGCTTTAGCAGTGAGTTAGACAAAAGATGATGAAAGGCAAGGGAGAAAAATGCAGGTGTGCCAAAGCAACTCCTCAAATGGAACCTCTGGATTTTGGTTTTTCAAGATCTGTGGCTCATGGGCCGTACTTCTCAGCCATCTTAGAACACAAACGTCACTCTGCATTACCTACTACTGTTCTCCAAACTTGTCCTTCAGAATCCCCAATAGACCATGTCTTGAACCCCCCTTTAGTAACAATTATTAATGGTCTTTCATTTAACTTGTTAAGTTATTAGTATTTTTATTCTTGTTTCTTTCCTTATTCTGAGCAGCTCCTCCAGCACCGCTCCCTCAGATGCCTGCACCCCAGCTCTTACTAGATGGACTGTCAGTACAACCTCTTTTCAATGAAATATCAGGTCCGTATAGAGTCCCTGCTCTCTGTATTAAAGTGGTGAAGGGCCCTGTAGGTATCAGTTTGTCAGAAATAAATCTCTCCCCTCTCAGCAGGTATTCCACCCATCATTGCTTACAACAAGAACGGCCTGAAGATAGACTTCAGCTTTGAGCGCTCCAGCACAAATGCCAGTGTGACTGTGATTACAACTCAAGCATACAACAGCACAGACAGCGAGATGACAGACTATGTGTTCCAGGCAGCAGTACCAAAGGTAGGTTCTGCTGTGGGGGCAGTAGTGAAACAGTATCGCCAGTGAGTTTGCTCTTTTTATGGGGTTTTCCGAGAGTTGAGAAAGCTTGATTGTCGGAGCATGACTAAAAATAGAAGAAACTGATCATACTGACCACCAGGACGCTACCGTTCAGTCATGGCAGCTGTCCCGTTCATCCTGGATGTAGCTGTGAACATTCATCATTCACATGACAGGTGCAGCCAATCACAAGCCACAGCGGTCGCATGCATGTGACATTGTGGCCTATGATTGGCTGCACCTGTCACGTGAGCAATAAATGTTCACAGCTGCAGCGGGGATTGCCGGAACGGCCGCCACGTCTGGGAGGCAAGTATGATCCTTTTCTTCTATTTTTAATGATGCCCCGAAAAACTAACAGGCTTGTTTAACTCTTGGTGCACCCTTTTAGATACTAAGGCATTAAGCCAATAACCATCACTTTAATTTTTTTTTCTAGACGTTTCAGCTTCAGCTCTTATCCCCGAGCAGTAATGTCCTTCCACCCTTCAATGCTGGCAGTGTAACACAGGTCATTAAGGTTCTAAACCCCCAAAAGGTAAGTAACAGCAAACAATTAGTGTCCTCCTTTTAAAGGGGAAGACAGGAGCTCAAGCTCATTCTTTTTACGTTCCAAAACATTGTCTGTATCAGTCACAGTTTTTAAACGGAATCGATTACCAATTTTTTTTGTCACTCATTAAAACAAGATACTGATACAGGGCAAGTAGAAAAAAGAAACTGGATGTCCAGCCTCATGAAAGCCAAAATGAAGATTTTATTTTCGTCTGTAACACATAAAAAGTCGATCAAACGTTTACGCCAACGCGTTAAATTGTAACACTTCTTTTGTAGTGTATGTGATCTCCTGTGACCATTGTAAAAAACAGTATGTTGGATCTACTTCATGTCCACTCAAAGTAAGAATACGCAGACGCCTCTCAGATACAAAATCTAATGATTTTCACAAAATATCTGCAGTATCAGCTCATTGTATCCAGGTCCATGACCGCAGCACTGATGTGCTGTCGGTTGTTGGCTTGGAAACGGTTACACCACCGAGGAGAGGAGGAGATCGCATCCGGAAGCTTCGCACTCGCAAAGCTTTTTGGATTTTCTTACTTAAGACATATCAACCATTAGGTCTAAATAAAAGGACTGATTTGGTACTACATTATTAATGATATTTATATGTATTCAATAATTGAAACCGTGTCTCTGATTTGGTTTGATCACGTTTTTAAATTGATCTGTGATTGGTCCATGTACGTTTATATAAATGTGTGTTTAGATGGGTTTTGTTATGCCATGAGGAAGGGCCCATGAGGCCTGAAACGCGTTGGCGTAAACGTTTGTTGGATCGACTTTTTATGTGTTACAGACGAAAATAAAATATTCATTTTGGCTTTCATGACGCTGGACATCCAGTTTCTTTTTTCTACTTGCCCAGGATTGCCTTCCATGCAGCTCCGTGCGTCTTCAGATTTGTGAGCCGGTATCTCTTCTATATAAGATATTGATACATAACCTTTTTTTTAGGCTGTTTTTATTTTCTAGTTGTAGGCTTTTTAATCCTGTTTTCTGTATACGATTATGGTGGCAGCCATCTTACCTGAGCTGCTTTCAGCAGCATTTAGAGATATGCTTAACAGCAGTTTCATGGACATAAGAGCCTATGAACAGGAGCAGACCTATTGACTTCTATAGGAGAGTTTTCTATGCATGCTCTGTGACTTTGGAAGAAGTCAGTGTGCAGGGAGGAGGAGAAGGGGGCCTGTGACCTTCTGCTATTGTGACTAATGGATCCTGTGTTACCTATACACATTGGTGTTAACTATTAGTGTAATCCTGTCTGTGCTAATAATTAGGAGAATTTTTTAAAAATATGAAAAATTAAAAAATATATATTTTTAAGCATTCTGATGACACATTCCCTTAAACTGTGCTTGCTGTCATAGCTTACTTCCAGTGGAAACCGATGTCACCTGGTCATGTGACGATCACACAGGTGTGTGCTTGCCTCTTGTGTGACACTGCTCTGGTCACAAGCCATGGCACCTATATGCACATTTCATGACCAGCACAGATTCTTATCCACTGGGAGTGACCAGTGAAGGTTCCTATAAAATGGCAAAGCAGCAATCTTGAAAACCACAAGGAATTGATACAGAAAGTTTATTATAAATAGAAGTATATATTATAATTGATACAGAAAGTTTATTATAAAAATATTGTAACTTTTTATTATGTAATAACTTTTATTTGCCAAAACCATAAGGCTGTGTCTGCACAGCAATGTTAAAATAGGGAAAAATCGGATGGCATTTTAACATTACTGGACTGCAGTTTGTGGCACAGATTTGTGCCACAAAGTTATCAGATTTGCCGTTGGCCCCATACATTAAATGTACAGGAATCCAATGGCAATCTGGGTAATATGCAGCGTGTTTTTATCCAGCGGATTTTAAAACCGACCGGAAAAAATTTGTGCTGTGTAAACTACAACATGGATTTTTCATTGCGGTCTACACAGCGCTGTGTATCGTCACATTTTCTGACGAAAATCCAATGAGTACACGGTGCTGTGTAGACATAGCCTAATACCCCTTTAAATTTCCTTTACATGTTGCATATGAACCTCGACTTTTTGTTTGTCTTTTGCAGCAACAGCTGCGCATGCGGATCAAGCTGACATATAATCATAAGGGTTCGGCTATGCAGGACCTTGCCGAAGTGAGCAACTTTCCTCCTCAGTCCTGGCAATAAGATGACGCTGTGTCTACTCTCACCCCCCACCCAAGATGAAGGAACTCTGGGCTGGAGCCTTTGCCCTTGGATTGCCAACAATTGCACTTTGGGCCTTGGGGTAGCTGAAAAGGTTGAGGGACATTTTGCAACTGAGTGAAGCAATGAACGCAAGGCAAGGACACTGCTGCCTCTCTCTTTCCTCAACACAAGAGGGAGTAGCCTGGCCTCCTTCAACCCTCACCTTACCTGCCGGGAATTAGAGTTGATTTTCCCAGGCCGGATCTCATGGGATTATTTTTTTGTGTTCTTTTCCTTCCCTCTTTTTCTCCTTTTGTACATTCCTGCAAACATGTTTCCACTCACACCCTCACCAACTGCCCTCCAGGCTCGTTTCTTATTCTCTCTGTCTCTCTCTGGAATAGAGAGAAGCTCTTGTTTTTAGAATACTATTAAATTGTAAAACCCTTGTCCTAGGGATGAATTGCTGCTCCCTTCATTTTCGTGCACCTTTTTCTGGATACTTTATGGCTCCCCCCCCCCCCCTCCCCCAAAAAAAAAAAAATGCTAGTTTGGCAGCCTCTGTCGAAAGTGAGCTCTAAAATCTGCCACTTGGCCCCTGATAGTAACTTCTGTGTAAATGAATGCTGTTGTTCTTGCTACGAGCTGTGTCCAGGTTACTGTGCCTCACACAGGTTGTATTGGGTATAGGGCAGGGAATACCGAAGGCACCAGAGGTGGCCTGCTCTAGAAGAGCTTGTCTTGGATATCTTGTTCTACTGGATGGTGTGTAGATGTGACATTTATGGTACTGAAACCGTGACTTTCAGTAGGTAGGCTGCACAGATGTAAAGGAGCTGAATATACAGTATCTTATTTTTTTTTTTTCTTTTTTTTGTTAGTTGCAGCTGCTAATTTCTTAATCATTTGTAGATTTGCTGTGCCTGCTAAAGAGATGGTGCAGCGGCATCACCTCCCAAATGAAATTATTCTGTAAATAACGAGGGAAGTGATGCCGGCTCTGCCATTCTAGGGGGAGGGAGGGGAAATCCATAGTTGGGAATAATCTACCTTGTCTTCTCTGATGTTAGACCACGATGAATTTAAAGAGGCCTGTAGACGGACATTGTAACGGTTCACGTGAAATAAGCTTGGATCATCCACTAAGAACAAAGTCAGCAGCATCACAATGCAAAAAAAAAAAAAAGACCGGCTGCTACACCAAGCTCCTCAGTCCTGGCGTGGGCTTGGCTGGCAGTCTCCTAGTACTTGGGCAGACATTTTATTTGCCACATGTTGGTACTCTGTGTTTTTATTTTGTTTCGTTGCAGTCATCTGGCTCCTCCCTGTAAAGTCATCATTTATTTTTTTTTTCCCCCCTGTTCCAGTAAGTTACAACGTTCTAAAGACCCGCCCCCAGTGGCCTCATTGAAAGGAACATTCAAATTCCGTCTGTGAGTGGGGTGGATCACAAACTGCTAATTTCCGCAGACTTATTTTTGAGATGCAAAAGCAAACTTGTAAAAAAAATAATTTTAAAAATAAGTCATCGGGGAGCATTAAGGGTGTAAACATTTTCATGGGTTACTAGACTGCTGTGTATTATCGTCTTTTGGTTGAAACAAATTATGAAAAGTGACTAATAAAGAGTAAAAAAAAATAAAACATTGGACTTTCAATATGGTTTTGTACTAATCTTATGGGCGAGCATTGGTATCTCCAGAACTGAATATGCTAGTTTAGCCACGGTATTATTTGAGCATTAAAGTAAATGTGCATCTTATCAGATCATTTTTAGCTTTACATTAATTTCTTAATATATCTTTATATCGGTCAGAGGTTAGCTGCTCTGATGCAGAACTCCAAAACGCCAGGAGGAAGGAGCTGACTACATACTCTTACCATAGAGCTGAAAGAGTATCCCCGCCACACAAACACACAAAAATATAATAGTAGATGAAATTATAAGACTTTTTTCCAATACATGTCATTAGCAAATCAGAGGGCTCACCTCGGTATTACAGGGGTAAAGATTTTAATTTCACTTTCTTAGCAGAACTCTTGATGTAGCAGGGATTCTTTCTATTGGGAGATACCAACTGTGCAGGGGGAGCTGAGGATATACATAGACTGCAGCAGACACCACACAATGAGGACATAGTGTGACAGGGATTACGGGCATCTACATTACATTGCTGCTAGTGTTATAGCCAGCACAGAAATAGCAGCCCAGAGTTCGTGTGCACATGATATAAACTCCTTGGCTCCCCATTTCACAGTGGACCCTTCCTGAGCAGTTACTTTGACGCAGCAGTCAACATAGTGATCCATCAAGCTGTCATGTGACCACTTGGCCCAACTTCAGACCTGTCTTTAAAGGGACAGAGCTTTTTTTAAAAAAAACTGAAGACAGGTGAAATGGTTTGTTTTTCCTAATGAAGCATATTTAAGGAAGTGTTTGTATTTTAGTCTCCTGTTACTTCATGAGGTTTCGCTGATGGTGATAGGTTCTCTTTAAATATGATGTCTAAAAGAAGAAGGTTATTTTCTCATCAATACTTCTCCCAAAGTCAGACACTTTTTTTTAAAGTACTTTTACATTTTCTATGGGCTTCCGCAGATTTACTCTGGACACACAGTGTTGTCAGCCTCGGAGATCATTTGATTAAAGGGGGTTGGCTTTTTTGCAGGGCTGCCTTTCAAACCAGACCCCATTACTCTTCCCTCCCAAAGCTTTTAACATGAAGAAGAGAACTGGAGTCTTGCACTGAAACCGAGATTGGAAGAGTGGAATATTGACAACGTACAGCAAAAAAACCTGGAGTGTACAGTTTTACAGGGCAAAAAAAAAAACGGTTCTTCAACAGGAAGTGCAGCTCCTGAATTAGGGCATGTTCACACGGCTGTTTTGGACGAGGTTTTCGGAGCGTTTCTTCGCCCAAAACCTCTTCCAAAACGCCCCACAGTTCATTTAATTGATTCCTATGTAAAACCTCGTTGTAGTTCACACACGACGAGGTATTTACACGCTTCTTTGGAAGCAATGAAAGAGAAGTGTCATGTCAATTCTTGAAGCGCGTTGTAGACGCGGTTTTTGGCGCAGTTTTTAGTGCGGTTTTGGCACGGTTTACGCCACGGTTTTTGTCCTGGCTGTTCATTTGTATGGGTGAAAACCTGATCCAAAACCTCGTCAAAAACCTCGTCTGAAGTGTGTTTCAGGCGAGGTTTTGATGTGGTTTGGACAAGGTTTTGGGCGAGGAAACGCTCCAAAAACCTCGTGCAAAAACATAGTGTGAAAATGCCCTTACGGTTAGCACTGGAAAAGTACACATTACACAAAACACATCACAGAGAAATTTAAGTATAAGGCATGCAATTTGAGATTTTTTTCCTCTCCTCTGTTTGCTGGACAACTCTTTTTAAAGGGGTATTCCCATCACACTTAAGTAGCTTCAAACATGTAGGCAAAGGTACATAAATACTATTACCAAATACACTACTATTCTGATTTTGCTTCATTTCAGAGCAGTTAGAGCAGTTCTGATCTTCTGTTTGTTTACAGAAATTTACCCAGGTAACCAGCCACCTCCTTCTGCTGTAGCAGCCCAGGCCGGGATGTTAAGATCACTCCTTTCTGTGTCTTAGTAGCAGAACAGGAGCTTGTTTGTTTCTTATTGGCAAATTTTAACCCTTTAGAGCTCTGCTGTCAAAGACCCTCCATCACTAATGTCTCTCTAACAGGCTCGGCTAAGAACAGCAAAGCTGAAATGTCAGTCCCTGCTGTGGAACTGATCACAGCCCGCACAGGAAGTGGGAGCCTGAAGCTGGCTGTGAAGAACAGGATCTGTGAAACAAACTGATGAGTAGAATGTAATTTCCTAACCTCCCCTCGTTCGTGACTATCAGAGACTGCAGTAATGATGTAAGAAACTAACAAACACAGAAATCTGGACCTATTTAAGTAAAATAATAATAAAATGGTTTTCAAAGGTTGCTGTTCATTTTAAAACAGAAAAAAATTCTTGTTTTATACAAAAAGATATCATGAGATCCAAGAGGGATCTGTAGCATATTCTTAGCCCTCTTGCAAAGTTTTAAACCGATCCAAACTGTTAGTCATGTGACTGCATTGACTGTAATTGGTTCAATGCTATACATGAGCTAAAACGGTTTAATTTAGCCATCACTCTTCAGGAGATTGTAGTGCATAGTCAGCCAGGTTATTCATCCCAGTAATAAAGTAGCATATCATTATAATGCAGTCTGCTGTTAAGGGTCTGTTGATGAGGTGTGGCCAAATTTCACTGATCACTATAAAATTTTGCCAAAATGTAATGAGTTTGCAAAAACCGTAGCGTTTTAACACAAATCCTAGGGAACAATTCCTCTTTTTTTCATGCAGTGGTCACAGCAACCCAATGTTTTCCTGCAGAGTGGCATAGATCTTAAAGGGTACTGAATTTCCTTGTGGAGACCACAAGGTGTGTAGGAAGTCTTACAGACCAAGCAGTTCTTCCTGGGAGAAAAAGTATGTAAATTGGCTATCAGCTAGATAGAATGCGGTCTCTCTAGTGCCAGCTACTGGAGGTAGCTTTCCGCCTAAATAAGGGGTATCAATTCGGGCCTGTGGGCCAGATCTGGCCTGCAGTGTTATTATAATTTGCACAGAGGAATGAGCAATAAGCCAGAAGCTATCATTACACTGCTCTCACAGCCTCTTTCCCTGCATGCAGCAGAGAAGGGAGCGGGATGACTGATCAGATAAGAGGAGCTCCCGGGGTGAAACGAGGATCCGGAGACTCAACACTTAACCTTTCCAGCTCTTTCTCAGCCCCAGTATATCTGCAGGCAGCAGGGTACACCAAAAGGAGACGCTGTGCAGCAGATATGCACACTGAATACCATAGCGTTTCAAATGACTGGAAAGTACAAATAAAGTGGGTGCTGGGCTGTTTCTCTGGCTCTGAGTGTACCAGGACATAAGGCAGTGGAGGGAAAAACCACTTGTTCTGTCATACCACAGCAACACAGAAGAGGATAAGCAGAAGAACGTCATTAATTGTAGCCATTTTTTCAATAAATATCAATGTTTGCCCATGACTTTGTCCAAGATTTTCAATTTTCCCCGCTGTGTATTTGAGTGTATATTCCTCGAAGTCATGTCTAACCCATACAAGAGCCTTAAAAAATGAACACATTGTATGCTCACAGCACATTAGTGAAAGGTGATCATGGAGGGCAACTTCAAAAGAAAAAGTAGCACTAAAACTACCAGGTTACATGCACGGCATTAGCAGGACCCCCCCTGAATGGAAAACAGCATAAATTAGGACAATATGCCGTGAAACACAAATATTCTTTTTGCATTTTATGAATATTTTTAATTCTTTATATAGAACAATCTTCGCCAATATTGCCATAATCAAACATTAGCTGAAATTTTATGTACTTCTCACATAAACATAATGAAAGTTCAATGGAATGTAACCTGGAATCCTCAATGAGGTTGAATGTCCCAAAAGATCGGCAAGTATCCGCCAAAGGTATCTACTGGTTTCGATGCCTTTCAGCAGAGATCATAGGAGCAGCCGGTTTAGATGTCCTCCATAAGAAACACCACACGACGTTTCGGGAGATAACCACGCCCCCTTTCTCAAGTGAAAGTCACACTTGAGAAAGGGGGCGTGGTTATCTCCCGAAACGTCGTGTGGTGTTTCTTATGGAGGACATCTAAACCGGCTGCTCCTATGATCTCTGCTGAAAGGCATCGAAACCAGTAGATACCTTTGGCGGATACTTGCCGATCTTTTGGGACATTCAACCTCATTGAGGATTCCAGGTTACATTCCATTGAACTTTCATTATGTTTATGTGAGAAGTACATAAAATTTCAGCTAATGTTTGATTATGGCAATATTGGCGAAGATTGTTCTATAATATAAAGAATTAAAAATATTCATAAAAACGCAAAACGAATATTTGTGTTTCACGGCATATTGTCCTAATTTATGCTAGATCATGGAGGGCAAGACACACAAGAACACTGTATTTGTGTAATAAGTTGGTGAATTCTAAAATAAAATAAACATATTGGGCTCACCTTACCACGTTGTGCACAGATAAGGTCAAGTGACCGGAAGAAGTGCTGGTTAGGTGACAACATGTGTTGTAAATGGGATATTTTAAGATCTGTTTTAATAAAATATTGTTTATACCCAACCTAGTGTCAGACACTGTTGAAGTAATTCTTTGATCCAGGAGAAGGGCTGAGTTCTTCACCAATGCCGGAACAGGATTGTCCATACTATTTTTGAAGCATGAGTAGGGATTTTAGCCAAGCCAGAAAATGATGTCCATCTAGACTTTTGTTTTGGGATTTTTGCCCCTCATCAGTATATAGTATGAGTAACAGGTCATGTTTTCAGGATCTCCCATAGAATACACTGACAGTAATTAAATCACCTGTGCACTGCTAAGGAAAGCCAGAAAACATGACCTGTTGGTGGGGCGTGAGGACTGGAGTTTGGGAACCCCTGGGGCGACATGTATGAATTCGAATGCATATTTATTTTTACTTGGCACCAACACCACAGTTCTAAATAGATAGAGAAGAGTGTAGAATACGACAGATTTTTGGCGCATTATGCTCTATGCCCATACAAAGTTTGGCGCATTAAGCTCTATGTAATGCGCCAAAAATCTGTCATATTCTACACTCTTCGATATCGGTGGTGTTGGTGCCAAGTAAAAAAGAAAGTACGCATTTGAATTCATACATGTCGCCCCTGGTATAGAGCATAGTTTGGGTTGACTTGATGAGAGGCCTTCGATGCTCTTTGGGATTTGTGGTGTAGAATGGGGCTGTTTCTCCTGGTGTAGACTACTACCTGGCGAAGGAAGTCGTACAGACCAAAACAATCTTTTCCGCTCAGTGAATATTATGGTTTAGAACAGTCAAACAATGAATATATGAACTACTTCAAAATGCATTTCTGCTTCTTTTTGAATACATGAAATGGGACCTACTCTATTCTGCCCTTGCTTGGCTCCTTATCAGGCCTCCATATTTCCAGGGCATGAAGATCCCAGCTAGCTACATTCTGTTTTGATTAAAAACAGTCTCCTCCAATCCTGTCACCTATGCCATCTCTTAGACCTAGCTCCTATTCCATGTCGGACTCCATCCCTGTGTGGCCCACAGTATACACCAAGGTAATGGAGAGCATTTGGGATTACAAAAAAAAAGTCTGCAGCATTCTGCTTCCGATATTGTGAGAATCCAGATTATCTTGTCTTTCACTACAGAAAATAGTTCTGAAATATCAAAATTTCTTTATTGCAAAATGCTGAGTTATAAAGATTCTATTCCTTTTAGCATGGTAGTTGTTGTTCCACATATTGATAATCTGCACATTATTTCTAATGTAAAACTGCATGACAATCTGGATTCTCATATAACCAGGAGCAGAAGACTGTACAGTAATCACAGAATGTAGAAAATCGATCCAGCACTTCCGATTAAATGATTAAAAATACATATTTTATTGGCCATCCATTAAAACAGCATATCACTGTGGCATACAAAAGCTGACGCGTTTCGGGGAGACCACGCTACCCCTTACTCATAACATGCATAAATGATAGACAATTGCATATATATAGACAATACAAGTGCCCAACCTAATCAGTGCTCCTACCTGATTGGACGTGCGCCACCTCCACAGTACAGTAATCACCTCTGATTAACAAGTAATTACAGCAGATTTCCCGATGTTTCCTACAGAATCTAGACCAGAGATGTCAAACTCTGTTCCACCGAGGTCCGCATTAGCATTCTGGTTGCCCTCGGAGGTCGGCTAAGGGACCTGGGTAGGACTGTCAGAGCTGAGTTGAACAGAGTGGTGGCACTGCCCAAGCTCCAAATTCTAGATGGCACCTACTCCCTGTGCTGGCTAGGTCACCCAGAGAAAGTAGAGAGCTGGTCCTTCTGTTTCAAGACCTTGTTTTTCCCCACAGGCCTTGAGTTTGACACCTTCCCAAGACTCCTACAAGTATATTTTAATATACTTAATGAGTGATAATCCAGCTAATGCCATGTCCCAGTAATGTAAGACTAAAACAGTGTTTCTAAACTCCAGTCCTCATGCCCCACCAACAGGTCATGTTTTCAGGGTCTCCCACAGAACACATTGACAATAATTTTATCACCTGTGCAATACTGAGGAATCCTGAAAAGTTGACCTGTTGGTGGGTTTTGAGGACTGGAGTTAAGAAACACTGGACTAAAATAATTCTACAATTTAGGCTTTTACAGTTATGGGAAATTCAATGTGAAAATTCTGACTTGACCATAGCAGTTTTGACCCCGTCAGTGCATACAAAGACTTTGAACTTCAAAAATTTGCCTCCCAGAAGTAGATGATTAAGTCAGATTAGCCGAGTTACCATACAACACTGATGGTGTGCAGCTATTGTAAGACTTCAACAATGCTGAAGCTTGGGTCCATTGCACTAATGGATGGCTGTAATAATTCTATGGGCTATTTATTAGGATTTAAAAAACTAATTTTATTGTAGACCAGTGGTCTGAAATCTATGGCTCTCCTGTTATTGAAGAACTACAACGCATATAATGGGCACAGCCCCCTGTTTATAGTAGAACTGTAATATAACATAAAACATTGGTCCAGAAGCCATTCGAGAACAAATAAAGAATCCTAAGGCTGTAACAGAAACACGTGGTCCATAGTACAGTTGTATTATCCAAGCCCCTCATCATTTGTAGTGAACCAATCTTGGACTATCAAAAGATTCTATGGATATTGCCAATTGATGTAGGAAATCATAGAAGACCTTTGTAAGAAACAGACCTAAAACGTTCCCTGGAGATTTTCTCCCCTAAAAAAAAAAAAGAGTTCTAGATGACTTTTAATGGCAGTCCAATAAACAAGAATATCTGATAATCAGGACTGTACAAAATCTTCTTGATTGTGTGTGAAGTGAATTACTATCTGTAGCTATGGATTATTGTTAAAGGGGTTTTGCCACAATGTAATGTTGACATGGGATCCTCCAAAATGGGTATTTAATCACTTTTCTAAATATATGTGATTACAAAAGTGAAGCCTCTGAGAGCTACAGCATTTCTCAGTCCTCCTTAGTTACCTGAAAGCTTGCATTAGACACGACCAGAGGGCGCTTGCGTGAAACACTTCTTATCTGATGACAGGGAAAATGAATAAGCCTCAAGGGGCAGTGTATGAGCCTGTGTCTTGCTGTATAGAGAATCCACTGTTATAATGTTATTATTTCAGTTAAGTTTTGAGACGCTCCCTTATTCCTCACTCTCTGCTCACCCCTCCCTCTCTCCCCTGCAGCCTTCATGACTCAGCATGATTTGTTTATATTCTACTCTGCTAATTAGGAGGTAAGTAACTCACGTCCTGGCAAAACCCCTTTAAGAGTCAGCCCATAGGTAACCCCTTCGAATCCTAGTATTGGAGGTACTGACGCCACAAGAGTCTAATTAATTATGCTGCCTACTGGCATGCCTTAACCTTGTTTGTTGTGCTGTTGAAATTACACGCCAGCTAATCTGGCTTCATCAGGGGTTAGAGGTTACAGCGCTACTCTGGTGCCGCGGCGGGAGGAATGCCAACTCTGCCGGGAGGGCGGGGGGGGGGGGGGGAACCCCCTGCCAAAAGCGGGAGAGTTGGCATGTATGTGTTAAAAGCCTTGGAAGGTAGGACCTAAGGAATGTGGCTTCAGAGGCTGTCCTGTGTCAAAAAAGGGTGACAAAAGCGTGGCCTGCACTGAAACTGAGGTTGGGAGGCAGGAGAATATACTGCACAGCTAAGGAGCTTGTACATTTTACAGAGTAAAAAGAAACTGTATTCAAACAGGAAATACTGCAGCTCAGCTGCAGAGAACAGAACCAACATACAGCACTGGATAATCACAAATTAGCAAAAAAAAAAAATCATGAATAAAGACTCAGGCTAGGATTATTACTATTTTTGGGTTTGATGAACAACATAGGCATATTTTTAGGGCGGTGCAAAGGGGATTTGTCCCCCACACACTTTTTTTTCTGGGTGGGGGTCGATCCCACCACTTTTTTCTGAGTGGGGGACATTCTCCCACTTTTTAACCACCAATAAAAAAAAAATCCATATGAAAGCATGAGAATACAGTAAGTGGGGAGGGCAAAGCACAGAGGAGGAAGAAGTTAAAGGGCTTTTGCCACAATCTCATTTCATACCTCCTGTATCCTGCTCTTCAGCTCTGCATGCTCAGAAGGGGGCGTGTGTGATTTGTTTGAATTGCATATCATGTGACCCAGCAGGCTGACATCACCAGGCCTGTCCTCTCTGTAGTCAAAGAAATGTCTGCTTATGTAAAGCATTGTGAGTAGCTGAGAGGTAAAGTTTTTACCTCACAGCACAAGGGTCCTAGGTTTAAATCCCTGCAGGAACCAAACCTGTGTTTTTTTTTCTCTTTATCAATGCACAGACCTCATTGAGGTTTATTTTTATTTCTTTGCACTCTTTGACTAATTTCTAAGGAGTACACAGGACAGGAATAGAATGACCTGGGGTTTGAACACTCAGTAGCTGCCTGAGAGGAGAAGCGATGTCTGAGCATGTCTGACCAGGAGTGAGGAGCTCTCAGCCCTGGTCGTAGCCTCTGGAGACGAGTTGTAAACAATGGATCACTCAAAGAGCAGCTAAAACAAAAACGGAGCAGAATTTTTAATAATAATGAATGGTGAAAATGTTTGTTATTTCATTTCAAACATCAATTTTACTTCGTGGCAAAACCCCTTTGCCTCCTATACTTCTGTGCATCTTGGGGGAACAGAGTAGGTAGCAGCCTCAATTGTCAGTGCAGAGTGAGAGTAGGGCTGATTGGTAGCGCAGGAGTCAGCAGGGGCTGCTTCACTAATCAGAATGCTGCTCACAGTCCAGCACACTCTGTATCTGGGGCTGTGTATGATTCTTTTCCTCCCCTCGTATACCACTTCCCCTCAGCAGAGAAGAAGAGAAACTGCTGCTGAATGAAACGGTGGCTCCCTGCCTCCTCTGTGTGTAGTGGGAGGAAGAAGCTGCCGATTGCACCAGACTACATGAGACAGGTAAGGTGGATGTATCTGAGTTATGTATATATTGTATGCACATATAGTTACATAGTTAGTACGGTTGAAAAAAAGACACGTGTCCATCAAGTTCAACCAAAGGTGGGGAAAATGTGGGTGAAGGGAGAGAGACAAGGACTTTAAGCCCAGCCTCCCCACTGGTTAATGCCCTTAAACCCACAAGGCAAGAACCAATCTGATCCAGTGGAGACCCTATCTCTGGCCCTTCTCCTCTGGAGATTGAATTCTTTTTTCTCTAGTCGAAGGGAATGTTCCCTTGTCTTTTGAGGGGGCTTCACTTGAAATAATTTTTCCCCATACTTTTTGTAGGGACCATTTATATATTTATATAAATTAATCATGTCCCCCCAAAACTGTCTTTTCTCAAGACTAAAGTTCAATTCTACTAACCTCTCCTCATGACTAAGATGCTCCATTCCCCTTATAAGTTTAGTTGCTCGTCTTTGTACTCTCACTAGCTCCATTACATCTCTTCTATAAACTGGGGCCCAGAACTGAACAGCACATTCTAAGTGAGGTCGCACGAGTGCTTTGTACAGCGATAGAATTACATCCTTGTCCCGGGAGTCCATGCCTCTTTTAATACACGCCAATATCTTACTTGCCTTAGAGGCAGCTGATTGACACTGCATGCTGTTCTGTAGTTTATTATATTAAGTATATACCCGCACACCAAAATCATTGAGCGTTTTTACAAAACTTTATTAGCATAATCCTTTAACCCCTTAAGGACCCAGCTTTTTTTTGGGTGACACGTTCGTTTTTCCCTCCTCGCCTTCTGAAAGCCATAACTTTTTTATTTTTCCACTTACATAGAAACATGAGGGCTTTTATTTTGCGGGACAAGATGTACTTTCTAATGGTGTTATTCACTATACTATAAAATATACTGGGAAACCGCAAAAAAAATCCAAGTGGGACAAATTGTGAAAAAAAACGTATTTTTGCCATGTTTCTGGGTGTTTTGCTTTTACGGCGTTCAATCTTCGGTAAATACAATGTGTTATCTGTATTCTTCAGGTTGTTACGCATCTGGCAATACCAAACATGTAGGGTTTCCGTTATGTTTTGGTACCGTAAAAAAATTCCAAACATTTTCTATTTTTGAAATTTGCGCCACGTGCCATTTTGTGCGACCAATAACTTTTTTGTACTAACACCTACGGACGTCAGTGAGGGGGCATTTTTTGCGGGCTGAAGTGTACTTTTTATCGCTAGCAGTTTGGAATGCATGCGACTTTTTGGATCATTTTTATTCCATTTTTTGGGTGACGTAAAATGACCATGTGTATCTTTTTTTATTATTTTAATGATTTTATTTGTAAAATGGGGAAAAGAGGGGTGATTTGAACTTTTAATACTTTTTTTTTTTTTACTTTAAAACTTTTTTTTTTTTTTTTTTAATGTAACATTTAGTCCCCCCCATTAGGGTGTACAAAGATGGCGGAAGTGGGGCAAACCGGGAAATGTAAGTGACGGGGCCTTCACAGGGCTCCCCACCGCCGTGTCCGGTCGTCGGATCGGCGCAGGATAGTTGCGCTGATGCCGATTACCATAACAATCGTCATTCAGTCAGACGCCGCGGCCATCTTTGCCGCGGTGTGTGACGGGTTAAACAGTGCCAGTGGGCGGAGTCACCCGCCGGCGCTGTTAAAGCCGCGTGTTAGCGGCGATCAGCCGCTAACACCCGCCGACTGTGCGGGGGGGTCACGGAGCACCCGCACACCAAAATCTTTAAACATTTTTACAAAACTTTATTAGTATAATCCTTTAATGTCCAAAGCGAAGTCTCATGTGATATATCGACCAATTCATTCCACATAAACGTTTTCGGTTTCAAGACTTACGATAGCATTAGCTTGGAGAGCGTGAGTAGCATGGCCTATCTTCACATCTCTCAAGCCATGGCATGGAACAAGTTATCAAGATTGCCTGCGCCTGATAGATTATATTAGCATAAGCGACTTATGTGAACTATGGGACAAAGTTTATGAATGATTGGTCGATATTCAATGAGACTTCGCTTTGGACATTAAAGGATTATACTAATAAGTTTTGAAAATGTTTAAAGATTGGTGTGCAGTATATACTTAATATACACTCACGGCCATTTATTAGGTACACCATGCTAGTAAGGGTGGACTCCTTTTGCCTTCAAACTGCCTCATCGTCTTCGTGATAGATTCCACAGGTGTTGCAAACGATGTCTCAATTTGGTACCAAGGGGCCCAAAGAGTTGCCAAGAAAATATTCCACACATGACACCACCACACCACTGAACCGTTGGATACAAGCAGGATGGATCCATGCTTTCATGTTGTTGAGCAAATTCTGACCTACACATCCGAATGTCGCGCAAATCGAACTCATCAGTTTACCAGGCATACGTGCTTTCCAATTTTCTACTGATCCAATTTCGATTGAGCTTGGCAAATTGGAGCCCTCAGTTTCCTGTTCTTAGCTGAAAGTAGTGGCACCGGTCTGTGATCTCTCTGCTGCTTGTAGCCTATCTGCTCAAAGTTCGCCGTACTGTGCGTTCAGAGATCTCTTCTGCCTACCTTGGTTGTAACGGGTGGCTATTGAGTCACTGTTGCCTTTCTATCAGTTGAACAGTCTGCCATTCTCCTTTGACCTCTGGCATCAACAAGGCATTTCCGCCCACAGGACTGCCGCTCACTGGATGTTTTTTCTTTTTCGGACCATTCTCTGTAAACCCTAGAGATGGTTGTGCGTGAAAATCCCAGGAGATCAGCAGTTTCTGAAATACTCAGACCAGCCCTTCTGGCACCAACAACCATGCCACGTTCAAAGGCACTCAAATCACCTTTCTTCCCCATACTGATGCTCGGTTTGAACTGCAGGAGATTGTCTTGACCATGTCTACATGCCTAAATGCACTGAGTTGCCGCCATGTGATTGGCTGATTAGAAATTAAGTGTTAACGAGCAGTTGGACAGGTGTACCTATAAAGTGGCCGGTGAGTGTAATTGGGTTTAACTTATACCGAGCACCTATATACCATAGTACCTGGGTGTTGTCGAGCAGTACTGAATTGCGTTCTGTAGTCTATGATCTACTAGAATGCCCAGATCTTTCTCAACAAGCGATTCTCCAAGTTTTTCTCCCCTAGGACATATGATACCTGTAGATTATTTCTACCCAGATGCAGAACCTTACATTTATCCACATTGAAGCCCATTTGCCAAGTGGATGCCCAAGCATTCAGTATGTCCAGGTCTTCTTGCAATTTATGAGCATCTTCCTTAGATTGCACTACCCTGCATAGCTTGGTGTCATCTGCAAAAATCTAAACCATGGTATCAATCCCTTCCACTATATCATTAATAAATACATTAAATAAAATAGGACCTAATACTGAGCCCTGGGGTCACCACTCACAACCGGGGACCACTCAGAGTAGGAGTCATTTACCACCACTCTCTGAGTACGATCCAGCAGCCAGTTTTTAATCCAATTACACACTGTTATCTCTAACCCAATGGATTCTAATTTACCCAACAAACGCTTATGCGGGACAGTGTCAAACGCCTTTGCAAAGTCTAAAAACACAATATCCACAGCCACCCCGCTATCCAGACTTCTACTCACCTCTTCATGAAAACAGATCAGATTGGTCTGACAACTTCTGTCCTTAGTAAATCCATGCTGGCAATCACTACAGCCATGTGATGTGTCTAATGTAAATATATATGTTTACATGTGTCTAGTTTGTGTATAGGAATATGGTCACACAGCGTCTTTCTAGTCCGTACTTCAAGGCGTAATTGTGCTGCAGGACGCCCCGAAGTACAGACTGTATCTATGGTAATTCATAGCTCTCATTGAGAGATATGATTAACTTTCATTTTCCCCAACATTTACTGTGTGCTGGGAGAAAGAATTGGCATGTCACTTCTTCCATGCACTTAAATGACGAGGAAAATGAAAGTGAATGTGGCTGGCCCTGCAGCATTTTAGAAGTATGGACTGGCCAGCGTGTACTTCTAAAACACCCGGCATATAGCCCCGCTATACACCATGTGAGCATACCTTAAGAAGGAAGATATGAATGCTGATTCTGGGGCGGATTCAGTGCTGGATCTGCCTCAGAACCGGCGTTTAATCCGAAAAGAAACTGATTTACATTATACCCTCTGTAAAATCAGTGTTGTCATTTAGATGACACTGGTTTTACTCAAGTAGTTGAGTCAGCTGTCAGCACCTACAAAAAAAAATATTCGAGACATTTTACGCACTAACAGCACTAAAGGACAGGAGGCAGGTTTTTTCTGCCTGGGCAGTCTGGGTCGTTTGCTCGTCAGAATTCTGCATTTGCAAGCGCCAAATTTCTAACAAACAAACAACACTGTCAGTGCTGAAAACCGTTATGTGAACGCACCCTAAGGCTATGTTCACACGGTGTATTTGCAGGGCGTAATTACGCCCCGCAATTACGCCGTGTGACGGGGGGGGGGGCGGGAGTGGGGGACTGAGCAGGGGGCTGGCACTTCGCCGGCCCATAGACTTGAATTGCCAGCGGCGCGTATACGCCGCTAGTAATTCACATGTCAAGGAGACATAATCCATAGTTCTCTATGAGAACTGTGAATTACCGTAATGACTGGGCCGTATTCGGCCCGTAATTTGCGCACTTCGGCGCGTAATTACGGACCGAAATACGGCCCATTTTAAGCCGTGTGAACATCGCTTAAGTGTGTAGTGTGTCTGTGTTCAATATATGTATATATGCACACACAATTTCTGGGGTACCTTGTCTAAAGTAGTTTCTGTTGTACAGTGTGTAATGTAATCTCTTGGGTACAGTGTGTTATTTAATCTCTTGGGTAGAGTGAGTAATGTAATCTCTGGGGTATAGTGAGCAAAGTAATTTAATCTTTGGGGTACAGTGTGTAATGTAGTAATCTCTGGGGTACAGTGAGTAATGTAATCTCTGGGGTACGGTGAGCAAAGTAATTTAATCTTTGGGATACAGTGTGTAATGTAGTAATCTCTGGGGTACAGTGTTTAATGTAATCTCTGGGGTACAGCTTGTAATGTAATCTCTGGGGTGCAGTGAGTAAGGTAATGTAATCTATGGGGTACAGTAAATGTAGCAATCTCTGGGGTATGGTGTGTAATGTAGTCTCTGGGGTACGGTGTTAAATGTAATATCTGGGGTACAGTGAGTAATGTAGTATTCTATGGGGTACAGGGTCTTGGAATTCATTTCTAAGGTTCAGTGTGTAATATACATTTTTGGAGTACAGTAAATATTATTTCTTGAGTGCAATTCATTTCTAGGGTGCAGTTAGTAATGTCATTTCTGTGGATACCATGTGTAATACAATTCATTTCTGGGGTGCAGTGAGTGATGTCATTTCTGGTGAATGGTATGCAATAAAATATATTTTGGGGTACAGTATGAGCCATAAGTGATTCCTAGGGGTACAGTAAGTTTTGGTTGTTTTATTTTCCTCATGCTGTTGTATTACAAATTTAATGGGGTTAAAGTGGTTGTCTCACTACATTGATTCATCTTACCTCAGTCCTGTTTTCTTGGTTTCACTTTAAATTCAGGGGCGTGTTTACTGGCTTCCACTAGGCTTCAGTAGAAGCCAGGTCTGTAGCTATAGCAATCTGAGGAGCTGATGCAGCCCATACAAGAGGGGATAACTCAGAAAAGATAGGACACTGTTAATGGATACATATTGCAAAGTGACTTGTTTTTGCAAGATCTTTAACATAAAAAGCAATCCTTGTAGCGAGACAACCCCTTTAAGCGAAATGTGCTGCTTTGCGCAACATTTTTACCTCCATGTAGGGGGGAAAGATTGTAGGTGGACTGGTTCGGCTTCATTGCCAGGGCTGCTTTTTAGTCCCAGTCCGGCCCTGAACTTCAGTAATTATCAAACTGTAGTATAAATTAACAACTGTGACAACAAAATACTTAATATCAGTGATGTCAAATAGCATACATAGATGTGTATAATTTGATATACTATATATTAGAATCGCCATAGAATGTTGTGGCGCCTACAAGAGGTATACTTATAATATGCCATCTGACATTCACTTCTATTGAATTTCTACTTATTTTTGACAGTTTTAACCATGCAGGGAATCATAAAACTTAGTATCATGAGAGCCACTCATAACCTTGGCTCACATGGCTCCCCCAGATCTCCTAGCTGGTTTAGAGGGGGCTGCTTCCCTGCAGGGAGGGGAGGGAATGGAGGGAGAGAATATTGGTCCCCTCACTTTTTGAACCAAAGTTGCGCCTATGCTGAACAACCCATTTAGGATAGTAGAATCAAGTTGTCAGTCTTATCCTCTGGTTTCACCATTCATTACGGTTAGAGATGATGCGTTTCCAAACACCTCTCCTATGGGCAGTGGCGCTATTAGGGCAGTACTCCTGTAAGAGACCCTGATCAGTTGAAAAAAGGAGTCCACTGATATGGTGCAAGACTGTAACTGGTAATAAAATTGGGACCCTAAAATGATTTGTGGCAGCTGTGTTCATGGGCATCAGAGTCCATCCATAACCAGCTGGTTAAAGATCATCTGGGTTGAAAGTTTTTTTTTAAAAAAAAATAAAAAATTAGGATCTGGCTTTTGATACTTACGGCCCATTCTGAGGATGTAAATTCTGGAGTCATTTGGGAGCTTGGACTGGATGGAAGGCCATTATCCAGGTTTAAGAAAAGCAGCAAGAGCAAATTACATGAGCAAGATCACTGTTGCGGGAATTTGCGTCCTTTTATACTGTCTTGACAGTGAGCTCCTTATAGTGAAGAATATATACAGAGAATAGTGTGAAGAGATATGGCCCTTATAGCAAAGTCTACACCCTGATCAACCAGGCACCGAGGAAGACTCCCTAGAAATCATTTATTTGAAGGTTGGCAATGATGATCTATTGTGCATCTTAACACCCAATTCTAGGGAGCAGCTCTATGCATTTGTATCTGCTGTGAAGGCTAACGATCAGCCCCTACCAGAGGTCTATAGAATCTGAAATCCACTAATGTTTAACCAGCTGCCTCTCATTCCTAGAGCACATGTGTCCCCGCAGCCTTACACAGCTCAAGTCGCACGTCCTACGTCATGTGAAGGGCAAGGTACAAGCCGCATGTAGTATGCCAGCAGTTAAGATGGCGGTTCATTCGCTGGATATAGTGTACGCAAGGTGGGCGGGGCTATTTAATTGGATTGGTAGTGCAAGTGTCAGGCTCCACGTGATTGGCTCCATGCATCCTGCTGTCATTCGGATAGGGGGAGGAGACGGCAGGGATTGGCTAGGCTCCCTTTGGCTGTCAGTCGTTCTGCAAACCGTGGAAATGGACGGCGAGAGACCGGGTCCGGTCGTGGGACCCCACCAGGAGGAAGGGCCGGGGCCTGAACATTACCGAACCAATAGCAGCACTCGGGGAGCAGCAGTTCGAGTGCTCAAGGTGGGCGTCTGTCAGTGCAGGTGATTGGCTGCATGAACTGTGTGATGGAGAGCAGTGGTGTGCTGACAGATTACACAAATGGCTAGTACTTACCGATTCCCCCTATCTCTACAGCGCCCCCTAACGGCACACAGGTGCCATCTGCTAGATGTATGAATGCGTGTATTGTGTCCTATGCTCTATTTACAAGTGTCTGCTATATACAGTATGCCTCTATACTGTCTGCACATAGGCGCTGCCTTCTATACTGTCTGCATACAGGCACTTCCTTCCATACTGTCTATATACAAGTATTTTGTTCTATACTGTCTTCATATAGGCGCTGCCTTGTATACAGTCTCTATACAAGTACTTCATTCTATACTGGCTGCATATAGGTGCTGACTTCTATACTGTCTATATACAAGTACTTCATTCTATACTGGCTGCATATAGGTGCTGCCTTCTATATGGTCTAAATACAAGTATTTCATTCTATACTGTCTGCATATAGGCGCTGCCTTCTATACTTTATATACAAGTACTTCATTCTATACTTTCTGCATATAGGCGCTGCCTTCTATACTGTCTGTATACAAGTACTTCATTCTATACTGTCTGCATATAGGCACTGCCTTCTATACTGTCTGTATACAAGTACTTCATTCTATACTGTCTGCATATAGATGCTGACTTCTATACTGTCTATATACAAGTACTTCATTCTATAATGTCTGCATATAGGCACTGCCTTCTATAATTTTCTATATACAAAGTACTTTCATTCTATAAAGTCTGCATATAGGCACTGCCTTCTATACTGTCTATATACAAGTACTTATTCTATACTGTCTGCATACAGTCACTGCCTTTTATACTGTCTACTTACAGGCACTTCCTTTAATACTGTCTATATACAAGTATTTCATTCTATACTGTCTGCATATAGGCGCTGCCTTCTATACTGTCTGTATACAAGTACTTCATTCTATACTGTCTGCATATAGGCGCTGCCTTCTATATGGTCTGCATACAGGCACTTCCTTCCATACTGTTTAAATACAAGTACTCTATTCTATACTGTCTGCATATAGACAATGCCTTCTATACTGTCTGCATATAAGTACTTCATTCTATACTGTCTGCATATAGGCGCTGCCTTCTATACGGTCTATATACAAGTACTTCATTCTATACTGTCTGCATATAGGCGATGCCTTCTATGCTGTCTATATACAAGTACTTCATTCAATACAGTCTGCATATAGGCGATGCCTTCTATGCTGTCTATATACAAATACTTCATTCAATACAGTCTGCATATAGGCGCTGCCTTCCATACTGTCTATATACAAGTGCTTCATTCTATACTGTCTGCATATATGTGCTGTCTTCTATGCTGTCTGCATACAAGTAGTTCATTCTATACTGTCTGCATATAGGCGCTGCCTTCCATACTGTCTCTATAAAATTACTTCATTCTATGCTGTCTGAATATAGGCGCTGCCTTCTATATTGTCTGCTTACAGGCACTTTCTTTCATACTGTCTATATAGAAGTACTTCATTCTATACTGTATGCATATAAGCGCTGCCTTCTATGCTGTCTATACACAAATACTTCATTCAATACGGTCTGCATATAGGCGCTGTCTTCCATACTGTCTGCATACAGGCACTTCATTCTATATGGTCTGCATCCAGTCACCTCATTCTATACGGTCTGCATACAGGCACTTTCATCCATACTGTCTATATAAAAGTACTTAATTCTATACCGTCTGCATGTAGGTGCTGCCTTCTATGCTGTGTATATACAAGTAGTTTCTATACTGTCTGCATATAGGCGCTGCTTTCTATGCTGTCTATATACAAGTAGTTCATTCTATACTGTCTGAATATAGGCGCTACCTTCTATGCTGTCTATATACAAGTACTTAATTCTATACTGTCTGCATATAGGTTCTGCCTTCTATGCTGTCTATGTACAAGTATTTCATTCTATACTGTCTGTATACAGGTGCCATCCGCTAGATGTATGAATATGTGTATTGTGTCCTATGCTCTATTTACAAGTGTCTGCTATATATAATATAAGTCTATATTATCTGCATATAGACGCTGCCTTCTATACTGTCTGCATACAAGTATTTCATTCTATACTGTCTGCATATAGGCGCTGCCTTCTATACTGTCTATATACAAGTACTTCATTCTATACAGTCTGCATATAGGCGCTGCCTTCTGTACTGTCTATATACAAGTACTTCATTCTATACTGTCTGCTTATAGGCGCTGCATTTTATGCTGTCTATATACAAGTAGTTCATTCTATACTGTCTGCACATAGGCGCTGCCTTTTATGCTGTCTATATACAAGTAGTTCATTCTATACTGTCTGCAATAGGCGCTTTCCCTTTTTTGCTGTCTATATACAAGTAGTTCATTCTATACTGTCTGCAGATAGGCGCTGCCTTTTATGCTGTCTATATACAAGTAGTTCATTCTATACTGTCTGCACATAGGCGCTGCCTTTTATGCTGTCTATATACAAGTAGTTCATTCTATACTGTCTGCACATAGGCGCTGCCTTTTATGCTGTCTATATACAAGTAGTTCATTCTATACTGTCTGCATAAACGCACTGCCTTCTATACGGTCTACATACAAATACTTCATTTTATACTGTCTGCATATATGCACTGCCTTCTATACTGTATATACAAGTACTTCATTCTATACTGTCTGCATATAGGCGTTTCCTTCTATACTGTATATACAAGTACTTCATTCTATACTGTCTGCAGATAGGCACTGCCTTCTATACCGTCTATATACAAGTACTTCATTCTGTACTGTCTGCATATACAAGTACTTCATTCTGTACTGTCTGCATATAGGCTCTGCCTTCTATGCTGTCTATATACAAGTAGTTCATTCTATACTGTCTATATATTCTATACTGTATATACAAGTAGTTCATTCTATACTGTCTGCATATAGGCACTGCATTCTATACTGTCTATATACAAGTACTTCATTCTGTACTGTCTGCATATAGGCGCTGCCTTCTATACTGGCTCAGGCATCTCTCCTCCATAGCCCTCCATGTCTACTGTCTGTATACAGGCCCTTCCTTCTATACTTTCTGTATACAGGTGCATTCTCCTCTACAGACTTTCATGTCTGTATACAGGTACTTCATTCTATACTGTTTATATACAAGTAATTCATTCTATACAGCCTGCATATAGGTGCTGCCTTGTATACTGTCTATATACAAGGACTTCATTCTATACTGTCTGTATATAGGCACTGCCTCTATACTGTATATACAAGTACTTCATTCTATACTCTCTGCATATAGACACTGCCTTCTATACTGTCTATATACATGTACTTCATTCTGTACTGTCTGCATATAAGCACTGCCTTCTATACTGTCTACATACAAGTACATCATTCTGTACTGTCTGCATATAGGCGCTGACTTCTATACTGGCTCAGGCATCTCTACTCCATAGCCCTCCATGTCTACTGTCTGTATACAGGCCCTTCCTCCTATACTTTCTGTATACAGGTGCATTCTCCTCTACAGACTTTCATGTCTATACTGTCTGTATATAGGTACTTCATTCTATACTGTCTGCATATAGACGTTGATTTCTATACCGTCTATATACAAGTACTTCATGCTATACTGCCTGCATATAGGCATTTCTTTCTATAGTGGCTCAGACATCTCTCCTCTGTAGCATGTCCATACCATCTCTATACAGGTGCTTCCTTCTATACTGTTTATATACAAGTAATTCATTCTATACAGCCTGCATATAGGTGCTGCCTTCTATACTGTATATACAAGTACTTAATTCTATACTGTCTGCATATAGGCGCAGCCTTCTATACTGTATATACAAGTACTTCATTCTATACTGTCTGCATATAGGCGCTGCCTTCTATGCTGTCTATATACAAGTACTTCATTCTGTACTGTCTGCATATAGGCTCTGTCTTCTATGCTGTCTATATACAAGTACTTCATTCTATACTGGCTGCATATAGTCACTGCTTCTTTTACTTTTCTATATACAAGTACTTCATTCTATACTGTCTGCATATAGACGTTGCTTTCTATACTGTCTATATACAAGTACTTCATTCTATACTGGCTGCATATAGTCACTGCCTTCTATACTGTCTGCTTACATGCACTTCCTTTCATACTGTCTATATACAAGTACTTCATTCTATACTGTCTGCATATAGGCGCTGCCTTCTATACTGTCTATATGCAAGTACTTCATTCTATACTGTTTGCATATAGGCACTGCCTTCTATACTGGCTATATGCAAGTACTTCATCTATACTGTCTGCATATAGGCACTGCATGCTATAGTGGCTATATACAAGTACTTCATTCTATACTGTCTACATATAGGCACTGCCTTCTATACTGTCTGCATACAAGTACTTTATTCTATACAGTCTGCATATAGACACTGTCTATAAACAAGTACTTCAATCTATACTGTCTGTATATAGCCGCTTCCTTCTATACTGGCTTAGATGTCTCTCCTCTATTGTCCTCCATGTCTCTATTGTCTGTATACAGGTGCTTCCTTCTATACTGTCTGTATACAGGCGCATTCTCCTCAACAGACTTCCATGTCTATACTGTCTGCATATAGGTGGTTCCTTCTATACTGCCTCAGACATCTCTCCTCTACAGCCCTCCATGTCTATATCGTGTGTATACAGGCGCTTCTTCCTCTTCTGACCTTCATGTCTATACTGTCTGCGTACCAGGGCTGTGGAGTCTGCAAGCCAAAGCCCCGACTCCGACTCCTCAATTTCCCAAACCTCCGACTCCTGACTCCCTCATACACGGCGCATGTTTAAGTGATAACTTACTGTAGTAAAATGGTAATATCAGGCTGTTTATCACCTTATGATACAATAATCAAGCTATTTAGGTAGAACAGACACTGACAAGCAAAAGGGTAATCATTTTTTGATCTTTTGAACACTTGTGGGTAGAGTTGAAGAAAAAGCTGTATTTGTATCCAAGTCCAGTCTGCACCAACATTGGAAATATGTGGAAGAGACCTGGGATCAGACATTTTGATTTTTAGTAGCAAAACAGTAACAATGCAGTTACAGGAAAGAATCTGCAGAACTAAGCAGATGCTAAATACTTGCAAGTCACATTTATGTATAAGATAGGTAAGATTGACTGTATATAAAATTAAGTATGCCTCATGTACAAAAGCTGTAGTGGATGGTGAGATATGGAGCCTGAAAGTCTCACAATTTCAAAACATTGTTACCATTTTGCTTGTCAGTGTAAAATATATTTATTGGGTATGACTTTAGAACACCAAAAAAATTGTAAATATGCAAAAACTACAGGAACATTTGTGGAGTCTCCAGAATTTTGTTCTGAGAAATAGTATCGCCTCCATCAGATCCTGCATACATGACCTCACATCTGATGTCATTATTTCCAGGCTAGAGAACGGCCTCGCTACACTAACTTGGGTTGGGGGAAAGCAGTGACCACAGGGGCAACATCTCTAACAATGTCAGGGTATAAAGGAATTGCCTCAGCCACAGCCAGTTTTGATGAATGGTTGATCTTCTACTTCTTTGACAGCAGGTGAAAAATTTTGCTGAAATCTGTTTGCCATGGGAGCAGAATCTTTTTCCCTGGGGCAGCGCTTTGCCTGCTCCATGTCATCGTTACACTCCTCATGTGATGAGGCTGAAGATATGGGAAGCGAGTCAGCACTGGCCGGACCCAATTCCTCTTGCTCTTTGCATCGAACTAACTGGACCAACTTATTATATATTTTGGGAGTCCGAGTCGGTCCATTTTATGACGACTCCGACTCCTGCAAAATAGACACCGACTCCACAGCCCTGCTGCGTACAGGTCCTTTTTTCTATACAGGCGCTGCCCCTTCAGACCTCCATGTTATGTGTTGTATACGGGCCCTTTTTCTTCTTGTTTTTGTATAAGTTGCTTTCTTCTCTACAGACCTGCATGTCTATACTGTCTGCATGCAGGCATTTCCTTCTCTATAGTCCTCCATGTCTATACTGTCTGATACAGGTGCTTCCTTCTATACTGTCGGCATACAGGCTTCCTTTATATGTGGTTAAGGCGCTTCCTTCTATACTGTCGGCATACAGGCGCTTCCTTCTATACTGTCGGCTTAAGGCGTTTTCCTTTATATGTCGGTTTACAGGCCTTCCTTTCTAACTGTCGGCATACAGGATTCCTTCTTTTTGTCGGATACGGGCGTTCTTTTTTATACTGTCCCGGCAAAAGGGGCCTTTTTCTATATGTTTGTATAAAGGCGTTTTAAACCTTCGCCTTTTTGTTTTATTTGTTATTACAGCGTTTCCCCTTCTATACTAAGTACGGGGGATTTTTTATTTTTGGGAAAAAAACACCCCATGTCATGTCGCTCCCTATTGCGTCGGCCCTAGTTTTCCCCAGTCCCTTTCCTTTCTGTATACGGCACTTCCCCCATGTACTTCCATTACGGCACTTTCTCCTCTTCGACTTTCCCTGTCTTCGTTGAAGGCGCTTTCTTCTATACTGTTTGTATACAAGCGCTGTGTCCTCTACGGACTTTCATGTCTGTATACAGGTGCTTCTTTCTATACTATCTTTTGAGGGGCTTTCTGGGACCCCCAAAAATCCTGTCTATTCTGTCTCTATACTGTATAAAGACGCCTTTTCCACTATAGACCTCCTTGTCTCTACTGTCTGCATATTTTCTCTACAGGCCTCCGTTTCTATACTGTCTGTATACAGGTGCCTCCGTTTCTATACTCTCTGTATACAAGCGCCTTCTCCTCTATAGACCTCCGTGTCTAAACTGTAATTTTCTTCTCTACAGACCTCCATGTCTGTATTGTCTATATGCAGGTACTTCCTTCTATACTGTCTATATACAGATGCCTTCTCCTCTACAGACCTCATGTCTACTATAATACTACCTCCTATGCACAAAAATATAACTACTACAATGCTACCCCCTATGTACAAGGACATTACTATAATACTGCCTCCTGTCTACAAGAATATAACTACTATAATACTGTCCTCTATGTACAAGAATATAACTAATATAATTCTGCTTCTATTTACAATAATACAATGCTTTAATATTGTCCCTATAGACAAGATTACAATGACTAGAACACTGCATCCTATGTACAAGAGTATGTACTATAATACTGCCTCTTATGTACAAGAATATACATACAACTGCATTCTTTATAAAATAATAAGAAATGCTGTTATTTTATTTTACTTCCTATGTTCAAGGATAACTACTAGGAGTTATTTTCCTGTACATAGGGACAGTATTATAGTACTGTATCCTATATACAAGAATATAACTAATGTAATAATGCACTCTATGTTCATGGATATAACTATTATAATACCTTCCCTATGTACTAGAATATAGCTACTATAATACCTCTCCCTATGTGACTGTCTGGCCGCTGTCTCTGACATCATTTCCTCCCTGTATCTTAAACTAAACCTCACTAAAACTGAACTTCTAGTCATCCCACCATCTACTAACAGACCTCACCCTGCCATTTCTGTCTCAGTGTGTGGCACCACCATAACTCCTAGGCAGCAGGCCCGCTGTCTTGGGGTTATACTAAATTCCGATCTGTCTTTCATCCCCTATATCCAGTCCCTTGCCCGCTCCTGTCACCTGCACCTCAAGAACATCTCCAAAATCCGTCCTTTTCTCACTGTGGAAATAACTCAAACTCTCATTGTGGCTCTTATTCTCGTCTCGACTACTTTAACTCCTTACTTATGAGTCTCCCTCTCTGTAAACTCTCCCCTCTCCAATCTGTCCTGAATGCAGCAGCCAGGCTTGTCTTTCTTTCCAGCCGCTACAATGATGCCTCTACCCTGTGCCAGTCACTGCACTGGTTGCCCATTCAGTACAGGATACAATATAAACTCATCACACTCGCCCATAAAGCTCTCCACAACGCGCACCCCCCCCCCTACATCACCCCCCTTGTCTCTGTCTACCACCCTACCCGCGCTCTCCTACTCTGCTGATGATATCAAATTACATTCCTCAACATACGAACCTCAAATGCCCTTTCCCAAGTACTTCACACGTGCGGCACCAGTTCTCTGGAACATGCTACGCGGCGATCAGGCACACTCATAACTCTCATAGCTTTAAGAGGGCCCTGAGAATACATCTTCTCACTCTGGCCTACCAGAATCCCTAATGGCTAAAACCCCCTCCTCCCCTCCCCCCCCTCCCCCCCCCCACTCCCCCCTAGCGCACTCATCTAATTTTGGGCACTTAACTGTAATTAGATGTACTGTTTTGGGTGGCAGGTTCATCTGAATTCTACATAAAACAACCCCATATTTATGTCACGTGGTTGGACCATTGTAAATCTAGCACTTCTTACCTTCGTCTCACCCATACAACCTAATAGATTGTAAGCTCTTGCGAGCAGGGCCCACTCACCTTGTTTCCCCATCTGTAAGTAGCTTTTCATTGTGCAATGTATTTCTTTTGTCTGTACCTACTGTACACCCTCCAAATTGCAAAGTGCTGCGGAATATGTTGGCGCTATATAAATAAAGATTATTATTATGTACAAGAATATAACTACTATAATACTGCTCCCTATGTACAAAAATATAACTATGATTATGATGTAACCCATATACAAAAATATAACTGCTATAATACTGACCGCATGTGCAAAAAATAAATCTTAATTTTGATTTTCCGGAGCCCATTATCGCATCAGAGAGGACAAGAGACATGCAGCCATAAAAAGGTGCACTCTCCCACCTTTGTCAGTGCTTGTACATATGGTTAGTTTATACCAATATTTTTTTCTTTACATACTTTGTGACCCTATTACCAAAAGATGAAGGGGAGTGGATGTTAAAGGTGCAGCCATGGTTTGGGGAAAATAAAATTACCAGTGAGTGTAATTATCATTTTTCCCATCAATCATGGCAGCACTTGAAAGACATTACAGAGAAACATGTCCCTTAGATAGTACCACTGCCTGTAATACCTGAAAGACAGGTCCAAAGAAAAGGAAAGATCGAGATGATAGTGCTTAAAAAAAGTGGAAGGAGAAGACCGGGCGTATGCTTTACACATAGACTGACGCATTGGCCCTCTCTAGTCATGAAGCCACTACTGAACTGGTGGATGGGCTTCTACCCACTTGGAGAAGGTTGGTTGTTGGCTTCAAGAGCTATCGAAGCCCTTTAAGGCTATGTTCACACGGCAATAATTGCGGGGTGTATTTCGCCTGCAATTACGCCGTGTGTTGCGGGGCGGGGGGGGCTGGCATCCCACCGGCCCATTAGACATTCGTTATTCACGGCGCGTAAACGCCGTGAATAATTGACATGTCACAATCTCCCCACTCGCTGTATTGTGTGAGCGGGAGAGGAGACGTAATCCAATCCATAGTTCTCTAAGAGAACTGTGGATTACCGTAATGACTGGGACGTATCTCACCCCGTATTTAGCCCAGTACGGCACGAAATACAGGGCGAGATACGTCCCATTTTAAGCCGTGTGAACATAGCCTAAAGGAATTGCCTCACTAAAAAGATTAGCTTTCAACATGTAAGGAACGGTAAATGTAGAGTTTTTCCAAATACCTTGGTCTTTTGATATCACCTTGTTCAGAAGATAAGAGAGATTTGACCTGCTCTGAGTGCATACAGGTTTCTATGGTTACTGTCCTGCTCTCCACATATCAGCTCCATATTCCCAGGTGTTCTGATTGCACTGATATGTGAGCAGGAGATCTTATCTGTAGTGTAGAGGGATACAGAGTTGAAAGTAAACAATCAAAAGTAATTCATGTCTTTGGTTTGTTCTCAAGCTGCTATCTGCCCAATTAGGAAGGGAGAGCAGGACAGTAACCATAAAAACCTGTGGGTTGTCTCGCTACATCGACTAATCTGATCTCAGTCCTGCTTTCTCAGTTTTACTTTTGAGTTCAGAGTTTACTGGCTACTACTTGCCTGCAGTGATGAGCTGCTGAGGACACCAGGTCTGTAGCTATAGCAACCAGTACTGGCAGCTTATCAGGAGAGACCGAACAGGTCTGTAGCTATAGCAATCTGAGGAACTGATGCAGCCCATACAAGAGGGGATAGCTAGGAATAGGTAGGACACTGTTAATGGACTTTAAGAAGAAAACTAAGATATGATTTCAGAATAATCAATATAGAACAAAATAACAGTTGGAGACCAAGGACTGTGACTAACAGGCTCCAATCCACAATGAACAATACAAAAATATGGAGAATGGATTCCTATGTTGTAAGACCATACAAAACAAGTATCAGAAATATGGTATCCCCTATAACGCCCTTCAGTGGACCAGTCTATTAATCTTCCTAGGGTGTAACAGGGTTCAGATTTTGTAAGGAATGGTTCCAGTTTGGGTCGTCCTTTTTGAGATGGAGTTCTCCGAGGTTAGACTATAGGATTTTTGCAGGCCTTGGTGCTGAGGGGTGTTATAGGGTTAGTTTCCCCCTGTATTGTCTTGCATCACTGCACATATTTGGCACAAGGATACTAGATTTCTGATACTTGTGTTTGAGTGGTCTTATGGCTTTGCATTATTATTATTATTTATTTTAAAACGCCATTGATTCCAGGGCGCTGTACATTCGAGAGGATTACATACATAACATGTGCTTTAAGCTGTCATAGCGCCTTTTAGCTCCAATTATTTTAATTGTGTACTTACTTATTAAAAGTTGTTTTTTCCATTCTCCATATTTTTGTATTGTATATTATCATCTATGTAGACCTAAAGAAGAGAAACGGACAAAGCAGGAAACTCTTGATTTTTTTTCCTAGAGACTAAAAATACAGTCTTGGGAGAATCTTAATAAAGACTGAACTGACCCAAATGGAAAAGACACCATCGCATTTAACACCAAGATCAAATCCTAAAAGGGATTTTAGACATATGAAGCAGCTTACTCCTGAACACTGCTCTGACAAATCTGACCACCCAGGGATGATCAATAATCTTAGCATTGAACAAAGGACATAAAGATGAAAGCAAAACTAAAAATCAGTCTTAAAGGGGTTGTCCACCTTGAAATGTGTTTTATTATGTCTTTACTTATAATGTGCACTGACATGCAAAAGGGTAACAAGCCTGATAATGAGGTTGTTTCACAGCCAAAGATGTTGAATAGTTGACCAGGATTGATGGTGATGTCAGTGTTGAGCTATATGTGAGTGTCCTACAAGATGAATTACTTCATACACTCAGGTACTATCGGTATGAAAAGGACAACATAGTGTTCCAGCAGGACAACAACCCCAAGCATACGTCAATGTTGGCAAAGAAATGGTTCAATGATAATGTATTACAATTGCTGGATTAGTCACCACAGTCCTTAAACCAATCGAACACTTGTGAGTAGAGTTGTAGAAAAAGCTGTATTCATATCCAAGTGAGTTGACCAGTCTGCACTAACATTGGGAACTTGTAGAAGGGACCTGGGATTAGATTTCGGTCGAGACCTACTTGAATCTGCTCCAGAGCCCAGAAGGATTCAGGTAGTGCTGAAAGCCAAAGGTGAATTTACAAAATACTAACAAAATAATAAAACAAAAATTATGATTTTTAGGAGCAAAACAGTAACAATGCAGTTACATGAGAAGAACCTGCAGAACTGAGCAAATACTAAATAGTTGCAAGTCAAATTGATGTATGAGATAACCAAGAAGCTTGTCTACAAAACTGTAGTGAAAGGTGAGATTAGGAGCCTAAAAGTCAAAAGTTCAAACCATTGTTACACTTCGGCTTGTCAGTGTATGTTATAGGAAATCACACAATGTTCTGTTACTGAATATTTGTTAACAATTTTGCACATGTACCTCTTTTATATCAATGTAGTCGGTCCCTATCAAGAAATGAAATTAAAAAAAAAAGGTCTGGCCCACAGTCCTGTAGATAATTATGGCCACCATGGAGTAAATGTATACAGGCTCGGACTGGCCCACAGGGGAATAGGGGAAACTCCCGGTGGGCCCCTGAGCATGGTAAACCTAAAGTTGTTTTTTAACTGTATGTACATCCTCAGAAGAGGCAAAAAAGCATAGAAAGATAGGCAAACATCAAGAGGCAGAGCATAGGAGGCATGTACAGTCATTTACAGTAGCTGTAGGGTGGACCCCTAGAATAAAATCCACCGGTGGGCCCATAAAAACTCAACTGGTGGGCCCCTAGAATCAACTCCACCTGTGGGCCCTAGGCACCCCAGTCCGACACTGAATGTATGCACTAAATATGTGACCTCCTGCAGTCAGTTAGCAGCAGGGGCACATGACATCTGTGTGGTAGCTGAATAGGAATAATGATGAATAAGTAATCTAGTTATTACTCGCACCTTCTTCAGTGTGTAGTTACTTGAATATCTGCTGTTTCTGCAGGGGATGTAATGCTGTTTATAAAGTTGACTGTAAAAAAAAAAAAATAGAATGATAAAACGAGAAGAATGAGTAGCAGTCGAATAAGAGCAGTTTCTAAACAGACGCTGACATACATAAGACACTATAAGAGGTAACACCTGGTACCAGGGGTCACATGACTTGTGGGGTGGTCACATGATAAGACTCTGCTGAAGGTAATAATACTGGAGAAGTTCTGCTCCTCCATACACTACTGTTACCTGGATACCAGAGTCGCATGACCTGTGTGGTGGTCACATAAGACACTGCTAGAGGTAGTAATACTGAGAAGTTTGCTCCTCCTAAACTACTATTACTGATACCAGGGGATCACATGACCTGTGTGGTGGTCACATGATAAGACACTGTTAGAGGTAGTAATACTGGAGAAGTTCTGCTCCTCCATAAACTATTACATGGATACCAGGGGATCACATGACCTGTGTGGTGATCACATGACCTGTGTGGTGGTCACATGATAAGACACTGCTAGAGGTGGTAATACTGGAGAAGTTCTGCTCCTCCATAAACTACTATTACCTGGATACCAGGGGATCACATGACCTGTGTGGTGGTCACATGATAAGACACTGCTAGAGGTAGTAATACTGGAGAAGTTCTGCTCCTCCATAAACTACTATTACCTGGATACCCGGGGTCACATGACCTGTGTGGTGGTCACATGACAGGTACTCCATTGAAGCCATTACTATAGACAGAAATGTGGGCTGTTCCATTTTTTTTTTTTTATATATGTAGGGGTCTACTGTATTGGTAAAATAGAGGTACAGGTTTACAATTTTTAATGCCTGAATATTAAACAATTTAGTGATTTTCCTGTTCTAAACATAATAAATTTAAACATTATAAAGTGGACAACCCCTTTAAACCTTTATCTAGGTTCCAGTGCAAGAAATCATAACCTTGGCAATAGGAGCTGGGATGACAATAAGGAATGTACCTTAGAACTTCTAGGGAAAAGGGCAGGGTCTATATGGCCTTTCTTAGAAGAACTTTCTGCTATTAATCAGGATAGAAATCACTCTGCCAGATCTTCTTTGTATTATTTTCCAATCAAATTCCAGGCAGTCAGATGAAAGTTTTTCATTTGTGGATGATGCACTGGACGCTGAAAGAAAAGTACTGAAGTTACGGATCCATCTCCAACATAAGGTGGAGCCACATCAGCCAGGCTGTTCTTGGCCAAATGGAGCTATCGGGTTATCCTGGCTCTGTCTCCACCTGTTCTTTTTATAAATCTTGGCATTAGAAACAGGGGGGAAAGGCATAATTTAGGTTTTGATCCCATTTGTATAGAAACAAACTGGCTCCTGTGGATTAATCCATTAAATTTGGGGATTAGGATTTCCTCACTTTCTTGTTCTGTTGAAAAGCAAAAGCATCAATTAGTGGTCTTTCCCACCCTCAACTTTCTCATTGGTCTAATCTGGACTAATCCTCTCACAAAAAATACAACAAAAAAGTGCAACAATGTCCTTGTACCATAAATATCAGCAGATGCGTTTCGGGCAGCAACGAATATGGGCTACTACCCGAAACGCGTCTGCTGATATTTGTGGTGCTAAGACATTGTTGCACTTTTTAAATATGAAAAAATAAAGAAGACCTAAAGTTTTAACTACATCCTCTATGGTGCTGGAGCATACCCTTCATGCTTTCAAGATTACTATAATACTGCCACCTTTGTGCAAGAATATTACTGCTTTAATACTGCCCCCTATGTACAAGAATATAAGGGTATGTTCACACGGTGTAATTGCGTCGGGCATTTAGCAGCGTATTTGCACCTTAATATGGGCAGAATGCGTGGCAATTATAGTAATTCGGAGCTCTCGTAGAGAGCTATGAATTACGCCTTGTCCCCCCCCGGCGAGCAATACGATCGTGGGAAAGAAGTAACAGGTTACTTCTTCACGGCGCTTTACGTGCCACTGATAATAGAAGTGGATGGAGCTGGCCCTCCTGTCCTTCGAAGTACGCGCTAATCAGTGTGTGCTTCCAAAACATGCGGCGTACTGCAGCACGTACGGTACGCGCCCCAGTGGAATGTGTTAGCATACCCTAACTATTATAATACTGCCTAAAGGAGATATTTCATTGACCATTTTATACAGAGTCACAATATCTTAACCGGAACCTGTCGTCTTCCTTATTGTGTCTTTACTGAGGGCAGACCCACTGTTTTCAGCTTTGTGTTCCATATGTCCTTACTTTTATGTAGCTCAAGTATCATTCTTGCATGTCACAGCCTGCACTTTTAGTAATTATTTTGGCTTAATAATAAGTTCAAACCGCCCAGCACTTTCTGTTTGAAAACTATTTCTCTATGTGCTATAAAATCACAAGCCCCCAGATCCTTTACTGTTGTTTTTGTCTATCTTCCCCCTTCCTTCCCTCAGTCTCAGGTCTTGCCTCTTGTTTCCTTCCTTATGGTAAGTCATGGGAAGTGGGATCAAAGGGGTGTGGCTTCAAAGACTGTCCTGAAAAACCTGATCTCCTGGGCTCCACACAGGGGTGTTTCCTGTCTGAACTTCCTGATGTGGAACTGCATGAAGCCACAGAGAATTTAATGAAAGCACATTAGGAGTGCCTAACTTTGGTAGCTGTATGGATTTGAACAGAATTGTCAATCACTGGACAACTTCTATAACATGTCTAACTGTAATTTTTTATTCACACGGATCCTGAGTCAGGGTTTCCTAACCCTAAATTTACTAAAACTAGCAACTGTAGTGTAGACAGGCAGTCAGAGTCATAGAAATAGGCTCTAAATCTACTATATTTATGAAGCTCCTGCATGATCTGACCTCTGCTGTGGTTGGGTGTCTGAATTTTTTTTTTTTCATCTCTGCAGAGAAACATGAAACGTAGTGGAAGTAAAAACTGCCTGACACAGAAGTGCTGTTTGGGATCTCGAGAGAGAGAATGGCTGAGGGAAGACCCCAGCAGAGGATGTGTCTACGTCTATGGAATGGACCAGACGTCCTCCATTTGTGATCTCCATGTGGTGCTCTGCACTGTGGATACAACAGTCTCTGAAATCCTGCTGAGTGAAGAGACGGATTGCCTATATGTGCAACTCAATGGGGACCTGGTCAGGTGAGGACACTATTCACGATCTGTGTGCTGGTCATAAATAGGGGAATCTAAGATGATCCTTCACTTGTATAGTAGAGTGACCAACCACTTGCTGTTGTTTGAATTTGCTGTTCCAGGTTCCCTACAAAATGTAATAAATAAAAACCCATATCCAACTGACTCCATTCAAGTGACTGCACTTCCCTTACTTTGTGGTCACAAATCATGATAAAAGTAGTAGTAGTGTTCCAAGGTAAAACCCACGTTGCTTGGACCAGGACGCCTGCAGCTATTTTATGCGGTCTGTTGTTCGGGCTGCATGAAGCAGCTGACAGGTTCCTTTTAAACAAACTATGTTGGTGACTATGCTTGAGGTATCCATCATGGTACCATTAAAAAAGGTACCCTGACGGACACCGTGCCGCAGCTGCATCAGCCTCTATAGAGAGTAATGAAGCAGACGTAGGCCTCATTGGAGTACGTGTTCTCTTTCTTGGTAGCATACGCTTTTCCTGCAGGACCTGATAACGTGGTAGACTACGCTGTTGAGTCCTGCAGGAAAAGCATAGTCACTAACATATTGTGAGCCCACTCTTACAGTGCAATGGGCCTCATGTTTCAAAACCGTTTATTACTGGAACAGGCATTTGACTGTAGAAGCCATTTGCAGCACGGCTTTTATGTCTTCAACTGTTGTGGAGAAAAATGAAAAAATAAATTAATGCTTGTACTTTCTATGGGCAAAATGGATGTTTTTGTGGTGTAATTTTTAAAAAAAAAAAAAAAAAAAAAATCTGATAATAATAATAATCTTTATTTCTATAGCGCCAACATATTCCGCAGCACTTTACAAATTCAAGGGTAAACATACAGTCATTACACATTAAAAGTACTTACAAATGAGACACAAGGTTGTGAGGGCCCTGCTCGTGAGAGCTTACAATCTATTAGGGTGTATGGGTGAAACATACGGTAAGAAGTGCCAAGTTTACAATGGTCCAGCCATGTTATTATAAATAGGGGGTGGTTTACATGAAAAATGGATGAACCCGCCCCCCAGACTGTAATCTATATACAGATAAGTGCCTGTGAGTGCCAAGTGCAGGGAGTGACAGATGTGTGTGATAGCAGTTAGGGATCTTGGTGGGGCCAGACCGAGAAGATGTATTTTAGGGCCCTCTTAAAACTGTGAGGGTTGTGAATGTGCCTGATCGCCGCGGTAGCATATTCCAGAGAATTGGTGCGCACGTGTGAAATCTTGTAGGCGGGCATGGGAGGTTCGGGGTGATTGAGGAATGTAGTCTTTATATCATCAGCAGAGCGGAGAGCACGGGTAGGGCGGTAGACAGAGACTAGGGAGGAGATGTAGGGAGGAGCAGCGCTGTGGAGAGCTTTATGGGTGAGAGTGCTGAGTTTATTTCTGTATCCTGTATGGATGGGCAACCAGTGCGTGACTGACACAGGGTAGAGGCATCAGTTTTAGTGGCTGGAGAGAAAGACAAGCCTGGCTGCTGCATTCTGGACAGGGTTTAGAGAGGGGAGAGTTTGCAGAGAGGGAGACCGATAAGCAAGGAGTTGCAGTAGTCAAGGCGAGAAAGAATAAGAGCAGTAATGAGAGTTTGAGTCGTTTCCACAGTGAGAAATGGACGGATTTTGGAGATATTCTTGAGGGGCAGGTGACAGGAGCGGCAAGGGATTGGATATATGGGGAGAAGGTCAGATCAGAATCCAATAACACCCCTAGACAGCGGGCCTGCTGCCTAGGAGAAATGGTGGTACCACATACAGAGAGAGAAATAGCAGGGGGGGGGGGGGGGGTGGTTAGTAGATGGCGGAAAGACAAGAAGTTCAGTCTTAGTGAGGGTTTTGTTTCAGATGGGAGAGAGGACATGATGTCAGAGACAGCGGACAGACAGTCACTGGTGTTTTGTAGCAAAGCTGGAGTGATGTCACGGGAGGAGGTGTTAATTGGGTGTCATCCGCATAGAGATGGTACGGAAGCCAATCTTCTGATGGTTGTCCAATGGGGGCTGTGTACAATGAAAAGAGGAGAGGACCTAGAACTGATCCTGAGGAAACTCCAACAGCAAGAGGAAGAGGAGAGAGGTCGAACCAGAAAACGAGACACTGAAGGAGCGGTCAGAGAGGTAGGACGAGAACCAAGCGAGAGCGGTGTCCTGGAGGCCAATGGTGCTGAGCATGATAATAAAAGAAACACATTTTTTATCTGTTAAATCTCTGCCACTACAGTGCCAATGCTCCTGTGATCACCTGCCAGCAGCAAAGAGGTGCTGTGTAAGTGATCACTGCATCAGTCACCGGCATCTAAGCATACAATCATAGAGGGCTACCTGGGTATTGGCACTAGGGAATAGTGGTGCCGCACACCAATCCAGAGCGATAACGGGTGCTCTGTGGAAGGCCTGAAGGCAGAAGTTCTACTAAAGGAGTGCCGTGGATTTTCTGTACATGGGTATTAGCACTGGCACATCAGGGGATTTGGAGAATGTTAGTATGTAGTGCATCTACTAAAGTCAGGGAAACATTATTGGGCGCATTTGGAACCATTTTGATCACCATTTGGAGCCCTGTAGTAGAAGTATAGTCTTCTTTCAGAATAGTTAAGCTCCCATCAACTTTTTTTACAATGTTCTCATCCTGTCTCCTTGCTGGGAGCCTAAGGACACGTGTCGGCGGCAAGAAAGCGAAAATTCCACACTTGCACGGAATTTCAGTGAGAAATGACCCAAGCAGGTTTCTGCCTCTTATACTATATCGACGCGTAAAACACCTCAATTCTTTGTAGGCACAGACGTTATACGCCGATAATACTCTTGTAAAATCAGGAGCCGTCTGAATGACTATGCTAATTTTACATAGGGTACAAGGTAAATCACTTTACAGACTGATTGGACGCCGATTCTGGATGTGGAATTCACGCCCAGAACCGGCGTCCAAACCTGCTGTGTGAACGTACCCTAAGGCCATGTTCACACGGCTTAAAATGGGCCGTAATTCAGTCCGTAATTACACGCCGGAGTGCGCAAATTACGGGCTGAAAACGGCCCATTCATTACGGTAATCCTCAGGTCTCATAGAGAACTATGGATTACGTCTCCTCTCCCTGCTCGGCGAATCCGCTGCGGGGGGAGATAAGTGACACGTGAATTACCAGCGGCGTATACGCGCCGCTGGTAATGAATGTCTATGGGCCGGCGAGGTGCCGGCCCCCCGCTCCCTCCCCCGGCCACACGGCGTAATTGCGGGGCGTAATTACGTCCCGCAATTAAGCCGTGTGAACATAGCCTAAGGATGATAAATGCCAGTTTATCTACTGTATGTACAAGGTGGAAGTCTACGTTAGGGAATTTATACTTTAGAAGCATGTTCTAAGTCATTTACCTGGCACAGGTCCATGACCGTTAACATTGCCCAGTGCAAATACTGAAAGACTCAGCTCATTTGTCTTGGGATTATATTGCACGTAGATAAAGATGTTTATTCATTAGATTGGCATCATGTACAGAGGATCATTATGCAATGACGGAGCGGGGCATAAGAAGGCATAGCTATGATAAATGACTCCTGATTAGCTGCACTTCTCTTTTGTAGCCTATAACATAAAATACTTCCTGTCTTGTTTTTGAAGCTGCTCAGCCCTTTGTTCATCCTCCATGCTTTATACAGCAACTCTGCTTGTTTAGGTTGAATGTTGCGTTAAATCACCAGGCAGTAAGACCACAAGGCTAAATCCCCACTGCCTTGGACAAAAAATGGTCAAAAGTCAACCTTTTTTTTCCCCGATGCACGACAGCGGTTTTTGTCATGTTTTGTGCAATAACCTCGGTCGGTTCTGAAATTGATTAAAACAATGATGTACTTTATAATCATTCTAAGGGCAGAAGACTCCAGTGAGAAAAAGATGATTATTTGGGGACCATATTCAAAAAGAGCTACGTCAGAGCCTCTGCAACGCAACATCACATCCAGCTTGCTGAGCCTTGCATTGTGGATGAGATTAATGCCATATCAGTTATTCATCCACAAACAGCTGTTTCGGGGTGTTTGCCTCTTATCAGTCCAGAGTAGAATGGTTGGCTAGGTCACAGACACTAGGGGTGACATGTATGAACGGGGCTGCGCCAGATATTTTGTGTCTTTCCAGCCTGATATCAGGCGCAGCCCTGTTCGCTACATGTTTAAATGTCCCGCATGCCGTTACCAGGCGCATTACGTAGCACCTGCAGCACTTTGTAATGTGCATGATCTCGGTGGGATTGGGGGGCGTGTGAGAGGGGGGGCACACTAGAACTCTAGTGAAGCTATAGATAGATACTGCATTTCTAGGCGCATTACTGCTGGAACAGGTATACCACTTTCAAAGTGGTTTACCGTAGCCAGAAGTGTCGTACTAGTGCTATAATGTACCTGATTAATGACCCTCTGTAGAGCGGGTTCATAAATCAGGCGCATTCTAGCCTATTATTATGTGCATGAAATTTGCTGTGTAAATGCCAAATTTCATACATGGCGCCGTAGATGTATCTCAAGAGGTAATGATTCTCACTAGGGTGAGGCACCATGTTGGTGTATGGAGACTTATATGCTTTGGTTGCTCCACTGAAGTTTACTTTTTTTTTTTTCAAAAAAATGTATGGGAAAAAGAGCTGAGACTTTGCTGTGCCACCTATTGGATGTAGCATTCCACAAGTCACATGTAACTCGCTGTGATTGTCTGAGAAGGTTGTCACAACTAAAGATATTTTAGCTAAATCATAATCGTTAGATTAGGAATATAATAGAACAATTCCTGTCCTCTTCTCCATTGTAGAGCACAAGCATGTAAAATGGTTGATAACAGGGAATCAAGGATTGTATTGGACATCTGCAGGTTTAGTGTCTTCAGCTACCCATCTTGTCTCCAGGATTTGGTCCTCATCGTGTACTACATTGTGTGACTTTGTTCTTTGTGTTTGTGCTTTTCAGGAGGTTAGAGCCACACGAACGGCCTCTTCACATGATATACAAGTACCTGTTTGATCTAGGTTTTCGGGACACTACTCGGATCCAGGAGGAGGCTGCCCACTCGGATCTCAGCTGCATGATTCGCTTTTATAACGGTAAATTGTATTGTTAAAGCAGCTGTCTGGTTAGAAAACCTCATACAGCGTCTATGGGGTTCTCTATCTCTTAGGCAGAGCAGAGATACTCTGTGCTGTACACTAATAGCAGTACTACAAAATGACTCGCTGTTTGATCCCATTTAAAGAAAAAGATAAACTGCAAAGTGCAGAACAAACACACGTTTACGCGTTTCGAGTCTTTCAGTAGGCTCTTTGACATAATGCACCGGAGTTTTCAATAATTATGAGAGTCGGAGAAGTAGAGGTGAGCGTGCGTTTTCCTTGTATATTCCAGCTTTCTCAGACATCTGAGTGGCTTCTCTGTTCTGCTCTTTAAACATGTGTTTTATTCTCAATACTAAAGGTGTGGTTTAAGAAAAGCAGATCTTTTAGTCAAACTCATTCACAGCCCTTGGCTTTATAGTCCCTTATGACCCGTGGCAGACAACTGGGAAAACAATGTAGCAGTTCTGGTTTATGTTACCTTTTTTAAGTGGGTTAAAGTTTCTGCACTATTATATTATGTCTACACAGCTAATATTAAAATTCCGTTGTATATCCGACGGTATTGCCACATCGCTGTACCGTGGTTTTTGGCTTAGGTTTGTGCAAAGAAAAAAAAAAAAATCAGCCTAGCCCAGTACATTGACTGTACGGGAATCCGACAGGAATTTGCTGGAAGATAGAAGATCTTCTATATTGTAGCAGAGGGCCAGCGGTTTAGAAATCTGACAGTAGAAAATCCGTGCTCTGTAGACTACAGCATGGATTTTCTATTACGGTCTATGGGAACTGGTTACAGTGCTGTTTAGACATAGCCTTATAGGTTTTCAGCATCCAGTGAAATGTTGACATTGTATCATTACTGGAGATGAAAGTTTACAGCAAGGGGCCGTTCACACGGCACAGGACACATGCCAGTAGGTTTATCCGACCGGTATTTGTCCTGTTTTTGGGCCGTGCACACGGCCGCCGGGGGACGGCTTTTCTCCGCGGGTTTGTGGAGAAAAGCCTTCCCCCTGCACGTAGACCTATTCATCTTCGGTCCAAAAACCGGACGGAAGAATGAACATGTTCTCTGTTATTTGGAGCGGGTCGGAAAATCCATTAATTCATTTTCCATTAATGTCCGTGTAAAAGTTTTACAGACTGTTTTCAAAACAGAGAACTGGCTGAAAAACCATGCAATGGGGACAAGGCCTAATGTTTTTTCTTTTTAAATAAAATGGCTTTGGGTTACTTTTTTCCTGACTGTAGGCAACACATCTATCTATAAAATAAAAATGTAGGCTACAAAAAATAAATAATGATGCAAACCTTCTAAACACACATTGTCAGTAAAAAATATCTTTATTGAATCATCTAAAAATACAAATAGATAAAACCAATGATAAAATACATTTTGAACATAGCAGCACCCATATAGAAAGTATGTAGATGGAAATTTAACAAAGTGTCTAATAAGGATCATTCAAGCATAACACAGCCTGACATAAGGTGCTCATAACTTCTTTATTATATGTTTTATTGGGTTTGTCCAAAAGAAGTCACAATAACAGATATTGCTTAGAATTACATGTACATATCAAGTAAACCTAGATCCACAATGTCAATATAATGAACAGTTTCTTCCACAATAATGAATTTTTATATACATACAGCATATAAATCTAACGCACCTGTGCCTGGCCTGTGGGTGGGGGATAGGGACCCTTTCTCTCCCCCCCCCCCCCCCCCCATCCTCCCTCTCTTATTTTTTTTTTTTTTTTTTTTTCTTTTCTCCTTTTTCCCCTGTCTGCCCTTGCATGTGTGACCCTTGTGTATACCCTGTTGTTTTTCTCTCATGATGTTTACCGCTCGGTAACGAATACTGGCTCCCATTCTCCACATCCATTGAAACCCATTTGATTTTTCATCTTTTGTGGTAGCCTTTGGTTATATTTTCTAGCTCACATATGTCAGCGGTGTTGATTTTTCTTATCTATGTACTTTTGTATACTTATAAATGCAGGTTGGACGCATTGTCCTTTTAGTTCTTCCTTCTTTGATGATATCTGAGTGTCTACAGATGTTATTGTTCATTAATAAACTTTTCATAATTTGAAAAAAAAAAATCTAACGCACCTATTGCTTCATCTGGGGAAATCATTCGCACACTATGTTTATTACTGTAGCAGATAATTTCATTTGTATTTTAAGGTGATTCTATCTAAAAAATTTTTTTTACTGACATAGGCCAGGTTCACAAGGCATATAGCGGCGCGTACCTGTGCTTATACGCTTGCTAAGTTCAATAGCACTCCAGCCTAACCCCCATTCACATTCCCTTTCCCCAATGCGTAAGCGCCCGAAAAAAGTGACATGTCACTTCTTTTTACGGACGTGTGCAGTGCACTGGGGAAAACCCTGGAAAATCTACCCCGCAAATACGATGTCTGAACATGTCCGGAATGTGTAAGTTTTTTGAAGGCATATACCCACTGTAGACAAGTTGTATTGTCAACAGTCAGTGCCGTTCACTGTCTTGGAGTATAATACACTTTTCAAGTAATGTACAGATTCCTACTAAAACTCAAAACTATTTCAGTATGGAATTCTAAAATGTGATTTTGCATGAGATTAATAAAAGGAGTATGGAAAGAAATAAACGAATAATGTAAAATTTAACAATGGGGAGTCCAACAGCAATGTTGTAGTTTACACTTCCAGAGTCTCTGGCATACTGCTGGTGATGCGGTATATATCTCTGTCAGAATAACATTAAAGGGCTGTACAGACATTAAAGGGGTTAAAGTTAAGAAGGGGGGAGTTCTTCATTTGGGACCTTCCACAGCTGTCTGGAGAAGAGTGGCTTCAAAGGGCAAACAAAGTCCAGATAGTTTTGCCTATTATTGCTTTCCTGGAGTATTTGTCAGAATACCTTTTGGATGGTATCCTGACATGCAGCTGAAGCGTGATGTGAATGGGGCTTTACACTGACAAGTCATCTGTAATGCAGGGGGCATCCTGTTATAATGTCTTCTGCTGCGACTTGTGCACTTGCTGCCAGGTTTTCTCACGAGCTGCAGCTGATTGCTGGGGGACTGTCTCTTTTGAATGATGAGCTGATATTTTTTAATTTATAGTGTATTGTTATGGAATATCTCAATATGGAAAAAATGGCAAGAAGTAGTATTTAATTTCTTTTTTTTGGTCATATTCTAATTAACCTATGAGAGGGAGGGGTTATGGTCCCAAATTCCACCCCATTGTTAATTTTAATGCACTATTAAACCGAGGGATTTACATACTTAAATGTCAAAGTACAATGATAAATGACTAACAACTGGAGTGAGGACCCTGCCTGCAAATACGTAAAATCTATAAGGGGTTTTGTTGGTTTTTACTTTTTTTTTTTTTTTACAGATATTAGATTCAAAAAATTAGCAATGGAATTCTGTCTTTCAGAGAAACCAAGCACCTTGGAGCAGATGGACCGGATTCTGCTCTCGGGGGTGTATAACGTACGCAAGGGCAAAACCCAGCTGCACAAGTGGGCAGAGAGAATGGTGGTTCTGTGCGGCACTTGCCTTATTGTATCATCTGTGAAGGACTGCCAGACGGGGAAGATGCACATTCTGCCCCTTGTGGGTGGCAAGGTGAGGCACCTGGGATCATTGTGGCTTTCCTAATGCTTGCGACACACTTTATGATGCAGTCACCTCTGTACACAGTCCTGAGGGAGTAGGAAACGTATAATGGAAACCTTGCATGTTACATTTAATCTTTTTCACAAGCTGCTTTGCATAATAGATATAAAAATTAAGATGTCAACTTGAACCTGAATGCCTAGTCAGCACGTTTTTTTCACCTGCACCTTTTATAGCTAGGTATGATATAAAATTCTTTGCTATATAGAAGTGTTTTTGAGTATTATGGAAAAACTGGGATTTTTAGCAGCCTTGTAATACAGAAATTTAGGGCCACTGTGTTATAAAACAGTGACACCACATTTTGGGATAATGGCATGTGGGGAGAGTGTATCACATATATCCAATTACAAAGGCTAAGCATTTTCACACCTGTGTGCTGTAGTGTGACCACAAAGTAACGATAACTGGGGTATCTTTGGTGGGACAATTGAAAACAATACATATTGTATGTTGACTTTCGAAACGAGTGCTTTAAGTGGAACTGGACAGAAGTTTTCAGAAGATGTATTTCTTCATTATATTCTGAAAAATATACCTGTCCAGATGATCCTGCTTTTTCTGCCTCTAGCACACTAGGAAGTCACAGCATTTCCCATGCAAAAGAAGCTGCAGTACTGTTATTGAGCCTGCAAATGCCACCATCCTCTGGGTTAGGGGGAAGATCCCAGGTTGAAAAGGGGCCGACCTTCCAGTCTTTTATCACAAAATCAATGGGTCAATCCGAGTTTAGAAAGTTGTGTTTTTCATTTTTTTTGAGTGTGTGAGATTCGTTCCATCACTTTTGTATGTTGTGTATGAGCTGTAGTCCTATCAGTTTCGTTAACATCTTTTTTTATTTTCACCCTCAGATAGAGGAGGTGAAGCGGAGGCCGCTGTGCCTGGCTTTCTGTTCTGCTGAGGCACAAGCTCCCACCTACCACGTCAGCTTTGATTCAGCAGCAGAGTATCAGAGATGGCTCCGCCAAGCAACCAAAGTAAGCAAATAGCCAAACTGTTCACACCAATGTTGAGCTTTGTTCACATGGTGCAGTTTTGGATGCATTTTTTTTTTAAGTCAAAACTGCATTATGTTGTACACATAGAATAAATACACTAGAATATTTTTATTGTACTAATCTGGAGTTCAGGTTTGTTCACACAAGAAAATCTATTGGCCTCATGTATGAAAACTGTTTAGGTCTAAGAGTTTCTTTGTTGCCCATAGCAACCAATCAGAGCTCCCCTTTCATTTTTTCAGAGCTCTATATGAAATGAAAGGGGAGCTCTGATTGGTAGATATGGGCAATAAATTAAGGTTTATACCTAGACAGTTTTCATACATGTCCCTCTCTGTCTTTTTACAGGTAAATCTATGTGGCAAATCCACAGTAAATTGTGCAAATTTGTAGATTTGTCACTGATGATCTTTAGTGCAGTAATGTAATTTCTCGCCAATATCATTAGGGGACACAGAACCTTGAGTATAGGCCCTCGCCCCAGGAGGCTTTCACTAGGCGGACCAAACGTGTTGGCTCCATCTGAACAGACTATATACCTTCTCCTGACACCAGTCTGATCAGTTTTTAGCCCAGTGTCTCCAGGAGGCAGACACTGCTGTATTTTTTATTTTAGTTCGATTTATTTCTTTCAGGTGGTGATGGAGCCTCTGGATTTCACCTACCAGGGAGTCCAGACATCGTATGTCGGAAGGCCTGGGTCTCCTACCCAATGCACTCAAACTTGGCATCACAGCTGTCTATCACAGTTGTGTGTCCAGTATCATTGTTTATGTGCACCAGGGGTCACAGCCATGACCTTTATCGGCGGTCATCCGCCGTCCCCCAGGGTCTGTGTTCACAGGTTTCACTCTGTCCTAGTATCACTTGGGCCTGAACTGGCAGGCTCGATTTATATTTGGGTCATCCTAGCCTATGGTCCTTCCCAGGTGGTTCCCAGGTATGGTCCTCGGCACACATGCAGCCCAAGTGTTCCTTCCACCAGTGGGTCATTCTGCTCGCCGGGGCAGCTCCCTGGACCGGGAAATTCTGCTTCCTTCCCAAGTACCTATCGATCTCAGCTGGGGCTGGGGTCTCCTGCGCTACTTCTGGTGAACTTGGAGTGCCCCCTTCATCCAGGTCACCCAGTTCAGGTTCAGTCATATAACACCACAGCGGTGGCATATCATGATTGTTACAGGAGCCAGGTGTCCTGGAAGCCTCGAGGTTCTTACACTGGGCAGAACGTGGGGTTCCGGTACGGGCAGCGATTCTCATCCCAACGGAGTAGAACTGGTTGGCCAATCTCTTCAGTCAGACATCGGTGGATCCCGGCAATGGTCTCTTCTGCCAGAGAGGTTTCAACTGCTCTGTACAGATTCTGTGGTTCAGACTATACTTCAGGCTTGCAATCCGCAGCCTGCCGCATTTGTTTTCATACCGGAAAACCTTTCCATCTTTGTGAGAGACGTGTGGTTGTTACCCATGGTTTTTTTTTGTCTACCTCGCGAATACTGCCCATCAGGTAGGTTTGGAACATACCCTTGCCGTTTTTCTTTGTGAAGGCTCGGATTTCTGCACCCGGTGCATTTTCAAACACACCTGCTCACCTTCATATCCACAGGACCAGACTTGTTTTGCAGGGGTCGCTTGTTCTGCTCCACCTGTTTGTAGCTCCATTTAGCCATTGAGCTTGAGTCTTGTTTGAATGCCATTGTAATTCTCTCCTTAAGGTGGTATCCACAGGCCACCTTAATGAGAGTCAGAGTCTTATTTTGCCTCTCTCCCTCACATGCTCAGGAAGAGTCTCTAATTTGTTGAGATGTTGTCAGGGCTGTTTAGATCTTCTTCACCGCCACTGAATAATTTAGGTGTTCCGATTCCTTTTTTAATGTTCCAAGGGGTCTGCCTTGAGAGAGTGGCCTGTAAGGCCACCATTCTCAACATGATTCAGTCTGCAATCTCGGAAGTCTGCGGTCCAAGGATGAAACTCTCCCATCCAGGTCACAGTTTATTCCACTCGAACGGTCGGTGCTTCTTGGGTTCTGCGACCTCATGATTCGGTTTCCCGGGTCTGCAAGGTTGCGCCCTGGGCGTCAGTTCATACAGTTTTTACTAACTTCTACATATATCTTGGCCTCGATGAATATAGGCCTTGGTCATGGTATACTTCCCGCAATGGTGTGCGAACAGATTCGCACTGCTGCAAATAAGTGCCTGTCTAATTTTTTACCCACCTTCAAAGTCTGCTTTTGGACATTCCAACGTGCTGTGTCACCCAATGATATTGATGAGAAATTCGGATTTTTGTAAAATCCTTTTCTTGTCTGACTCATTGGGGGACATAGGTCCCTATCGCTTTTTGCATTATTTTTTTTCCGATTCCCATCTTTCATTCTCTCCTTGGAATCAGACAGCTTTTGTACCAACTGTTTAGACTGGTGTCAGGAGGAGGAACGTAGTCTGTTTAGGCGGAGCCAACACATTTGATCCCGCCTAGTGTCAGCCTCCTAGGGCGAGGGCCTATACCCTGTGTCCCCCAATGAATCAGACAAGAAAAGGATATTACGGTGAGTACAAAAATCTGAATTTATAAGTTAATATAAAGTGGAAAATGTGTTAAAAACCAACAATTATGAAAATCCAGTGAAAACAGACTGATATTTGCACTAGAGATGTATTTGCTTTTCTTCAGTCTTTAGAGCTGAAAACGTTCTGACATTTCTTGAAGGCTTAAAGGGGTTTGTCCATAATTGGAAAAAAATGTTACCCATTTGCTTAGCTGAGCGTTGAGCTGCTATACTGCAAAAGATCAACAAACACAAGTTTAACTGTTTTTAGAATAAATTTGACATGGTTTTTGTAACCCTTCAAAATTCATTGAGGAACTACAGCTAAGCTATAATTGTTGTATTTGTGAAGGTTTCTGATAACGTACAGCAGAATAGCGAGTGCAGCTCTGGAGTATAATACAGCCTGCAACATTCATGATCCTTAAAAGGATAAATAAAATATGTACACAATCTGCCCACTAGCAAAATAGTGAAGTATAATACAAGCTGTAACTTGGGATTAGTACTAAATAAGTAGTATTTTATTTGTACATTGATTGCAGTAGCCAAATAGTGAGTGCAGCTCTGGAGTACAATACAAGCTGTAACTCAGAATAACTAGGGGGCAGCATGGTGGTTCAGTTCTTAGCTCTGTTGCCCTGAAGCACTGGGGTCAGGGTTCAAATTCCATCAATGTCAATATCTGCAAGGAGTACGTTCTCTATTTACAGCGCTTTAGAATAGAACAGCCCTATATCAAATGAATAAAATAAATAGTACTAGATAAGTGATTTCTTGTTTGCACACAATTATTGCACCATCAAAATAGTAAGTGCAGCACTGGAGTATAATCCAAGCTGTAACTTGGGTTTAGTACTAGATGGATAATTTCTTGTGTGTGTGCGCATAGTCACTGCACCAACAGAATAGTGAATGCAGCTGCACAGGATAAGTAATATAACGCATTTTCAGAGGTAGTTGGTTTAATGGGGTTTTCTCACCACATTGATTCATTTTACCTCAGTCCTGTTTTCTTGGTTTCACTTTGAATTCAGGGGTGTGTTTACTGGCTTCCACTAGGCTGCAGCAGAAGCCAGGTCTGTAGCTATAGCAACCAGTGCTGGCAGCCTATCCAAATAGATCAAACAGATCTGTAGCTATAGTGACCTGGGGAGCTGATACAGCCCATACAAGAGGGGATATCTAGGAATAGGTAGGACACTTTTAATGGACATATATTGCAAAGTGACTTGTTTTTGCTAAATCTTTAACATAAAAAGCAATCCTTGTAGTGAAACAACCCCTTTAAGTCAATTCTTATTTGTTATAAACAATGAGTCTTCTGGGGTTAATGAGAGTACATTTAGGGGCCAAGTAAATGTTGGTCCTTAGTGAACGTGAATAAGGATGAGCTCCTGTACAAGAGTGACTGTTTCAGGAAACAACAAAACTGCTTATTCATTCCAATGAGGCTATTTAGACCTGGGATTTCTCTAACTCTGATGGTTTATTGATGTCGGTGTATTTAAAATGGCAAAGTGCTGTGTGTAGGTGGTGTGACTGTAAGTGCTTGTATTCTTGATCCATTTCACTAAGCCTAGTTCCTCCCTCACCTCAGAGTAGCCTCGATGCAATGGAAATACACCTATCAAAAGCATAGCCTGTGAATAGTGCTAATACCCCCGGCACACACAAACCTATGGTCTTGATTGGCGTCTCACTGTTATTTGATTGTAGGTCGTGTCTCAAAGACTTAGCAGTGTGGATCTCTCGTGTCAAAGCCTGGAGGAGATTCCCGAGCACCTGTTTTACTGTCAGGACATAACCAGCCTCAACTTGCGTCACAACTTCTTGCAGCTGCATAGCGGAGTGACCAGTCTTTGCAGGTTTGACCAGGATTCCTAATTGGTTCCACTGACTAAAAGAAAAGAATAAGCTAGCTGCCTATGGCTCCTAAAGTGAGACAATTAGAAAACGATTTTTTTTTTTTGGGCACCAAATTGTATATGTATATAATTAATTGTGGATTATGTATTCCTTTTCTTCATTTGATTTCTAATTTTTTTGGTTCTGATCAGTCACTTTTAAACTTGAAAACTATTAAAAATTTTGGGCTGGAGTCGACTTGCTGTATGCCCAGTGCAGTGAGCGTAGCAGAGGTGTAACCTGAGGCCTGAATGCTAAATCTGCAATAGGTCCCCCAAGTACCATAAACCATTCATGATACTGATGTTTTCTTATGTAAGAGTAGCCTTTTCCTTAAAATTAGGCTATGTCTACACTGCATCGGACAAAAAACAGCCCAAAAGTGGCCATTTTTTCTCTAAAGCAGGACCGCGGTTTTTGTCACGCTTTGTACAAATACCGCGGTTGGTTCTCGTTTTCCTGACGTCACCTATACAATTGTATTGTATGGGAAGACGGCAAGAAAACGAGAAGCGCCAGCGTATTATATAACATGTTGTATAATACGCCCGCTCCGAAAGACGGGCAGAGAAAAGACGAGCTGTGTAGACTGCAGCTCGTCTTTTCTATAGTCGCCTATGGGGCCGCAGGAACGATCGTATCTTCGGCACTTTTAAAAAATTAAAAGTTTTTCTAAGCAGTGTAGACATAGCCTTACAGTACAGTGGCAAGGCTACTTGCAAAGGCTTACTAGACTACATTTTTTTTTTTTTTTGCCTGGTAATGAGTTCCAAATTCATAGATGCTCCAGTTATGGAGATGATTGACTTTTTAAATTTTTTTTTCCAACCCCCTTCATTTTTCTTTCAAGGTTTTCACAACTGAAAGTTCTAAACCTGTCGCAAAACAAGCTGGGAGATTTCCCCCTCCAGTTATGCGAGATCACCACTCTCACAGAGCTGAACGTATCGTGTAATGGCCTGACACAGTTACCATCACAAGTTGGGCAGATGCTCAGGTCAGTTCTGGACAAATGCTAGAATGCTGATTTGTAAGTGTATTCCCAATAGTGTATGATGTAACATTCTGATTGGTGAGGGGTGCTGCTTCTGGGACCCATTCCAATCTAGACCAAAGGTGCCAAGGTCTCTTCTGTACAGCAACACCTTCGGCCACCCACTGTGCAAGAAACTGCAGAAACAGCCCATTCTAGGAAATTTTGGTTTCTTACACCGAATATGGCTGGGAGTTACATAGTTGATGGATTTATGTTTATTAAGCTTATCAAGTCCAACATTTCACCATATTGTAAAAACTCTATGAGGCAGATGCCAGTTACCCCATACTAGAAGGGAAAAAAAAAATGAAAGTGAATGGGTGGTTGGCAGGACGTTTTAGAAGTATGTGTAAACTTACACGTCAAAATCGGTTTCTGAAAAACTCCTTCAGAAAGCGTTTTTTAACGTGTATTTCGTTGCATTTTATTTCATATTCTAGAAACACTCTATAAAGTAATATTGGTTAATTTTAACCACGTGACTGCTAGAAGCTACAGCCTTCTGTAGTATTCTCTGTTTAATTTGATTTAACTCAACCTATTAACCCCCCCTCTTAGCTGTACAACCTTAGGTTTGATAACCTGTATTGATATTTTAATCCACCCATTCCCCTAACCAATTTGATACCCCTCCTATTGCACCCACTTCAGAACTGTGCAGTTAAATACTGTGAAAGCCTCAACTCATTAATTCTAAGGATTTATAAGGTTCGAGAAGTAGGACACAGATCAATAAGTGATGGTATTGGGTCCAATATTTGCCTTCCCTTCTTTGAGGAGGATAATACTCCACTTGTGTATCTTAATCACCTTGGCAACATCTGCAGGAGTGATCCTGGCATCTGGAGGTTAAACAGAGGATGAAAGCTTTATCTGTCAATGAACACCCCCCAACACAGTTGTAGTGTCTCGATGGGTTATCATGGCGACCGGGAGCGTATGAAGGGGCACCATGTCTGCCATCTTAGTACTCCTATTACATCTTACACCATGCCAGAAGTAGGGAATACAAAATTTATTGTTTTCTCCATTCCACCTAACACCCCACTCTATCTATCAATCTCTATGAAAATCCGCTGCATTCCAAAAATATGGTGAAAAAAGTGAACAGTGCATTATTACTTGTCGAGTGGCACCATTTCAGCTCCAAATGAGGCTTTCTCAAGCAATCACAGGGTGGAATCAACAAGTATTGAAATGGTGGAACAATCAATATATAAATCACTGAATACATGCGCAAGTAGCTTGGACCAAAACTGCATCCCCAGTAGCATACTTATCTTATATTCTGGTATCGAGCGCCGTCTGTGCAGGCGCCACTAACCGTAGCAATTTCCCTTATCTAAGATGGCAGTAGGCTATACATGGTGATAGTGTGCCTGCGCAAGGCAGTGTCGCTGGTCCCGTTCCTTTACCCCTCCTCTTGATTGCACGTGGGTTCCGGTTATGCGAACTGGCCCTCGGCAGACGCAGAGAGCTGGATTCTTCAATTTGGTACGTTTTATTGTGTATTTTTTAGTGGGAGGCGCTCATTATGCCCCTTTATATTATAATAAATGTTCTCCATACATGGTATAGTATTGATTTCACCAAATTGTAATCTGACAATTTTTTTTGTATTTTTATATTCATATAAATCAGTTATTGGAATACTGATTTTTGTATTATGTGTAACTTATACAAAAATTCATGTAATGTGTATTTGTACACTGCTTTCTATGTATTCACTGATTTGCATATTGATACACTCTTTAAAGAGGTTTTGCCACGAAGTAAAATTGATGTGGGAAGCTTGCAGGTTAAATAATAAACATTTTCACCATTCATCGTTATTAAAAATTCTGGACCGTTTTTGTTTTAGCTGCTCTTTTAGTGATCCAATGTTTACAGCTAGTCTCCAAGGAATACGACCAGGGCCGGGAGCTCCTCAGTACTGGTCAGACATGCTCAGAAATCACCTCTCCTCTCAGACAGCTACTGAGTGTTCAACCCCAGGTGCTGTCCCTCTGCTCCCGTCCTCTGTACTCCTTAGTAATCATACACACACACTGCTGAGCGAGTGTTCAACCCCAGGTGCTGTCCTTCTACTCCTGTCCTCTGTGCTCCTTAGTAATAAGTCAAACAGTGCAAAAAAAATAAAAATAAGAAACCTCAATCAGGTATGTGCATTGATAGAGAGAAAAAATCCACAGGTTTGGTTCCTACAGGAATTTGAACAGAGGACCCTTGTGCTGTGAAGCAAAAATGATACCTCTGAGCTACAATGTAGCTACTTACAGTTCTACACATAAACAGATATTTTTTGACTAGAGAGAGGAAAGGTATGGAGATGTCATCCTGCTGGGTCACATGATATGCAATTCAAACAAAATCACACACGCCCCCTTCTGAGCACACAGAGCTGGATGCAGGAGTTATGAAATGAGATTGTGGCAAAATCCCCTTTAAATACTTGTTGATTCCACCCTGTGATAGGGGCTTATTTGGAGCCGAAACGTTGCCACTGGACATGTAATAAAGCACTGTTCACTTTTTTCATCATATGTTTGGAGTGCAGCGGATTTTCCCTATTATTAGACCTATGACGGGGGTCTTTTTCTGCTTGCACCTATAATGCATTGTTTCATGGAAGTGCTGTCTGTTTCCCAAAAGGGTTATTTTATGTATTTTTCTCTTTTGATCACATTTGTTTTTAATTTGCATGCAGCCTCCAGACACTAAACCTTGATGGAAATTGCTTGACTTCATTGCCAGAGGAGCTTGGATGTCTGCAGCAGCTTTCCTGCTTGGGTCTCTCATTCAACGATCTGAGTAGTATACCTTCTGTGTTAGAAAAACTTTGCTCGGTGGATAAATTGTGCATGGCGGGAAACCGCGTAGAGTCTATAAGTCTACAGACTTTAAGCAACATGGCACACTTGAAGTCCATAGACTTAAGGTAAGCTCCCGGAGTGGTGAAAAATGGCGTTAAAAACCGTTTTTATTATCTGACAGGTTGTAGAGCCAGCATATATTTGACTAAAGCCCTTCCACCATAGGATGAATCATCTTGCACAAGTCATTGGCACCTTGGAGGGAATAGACAACATCACACAGTTCGATGTACGAGATAACCAGCTGACGACCCTGGACCTCAGATGCATAGGCAACCTTGAGCAATTGCATTGTGAACGAAACCAGCTGAAGGAGCTGACTCTCTGTGGCTTCTCCCTGAGAGCAGTGTTTGCCGCTTCAAACCGTACGTTGCTACATTCAGTCATCTGTCCCGTGTAGAGTGTTCTCCACACATCTTATGTTGCATCTTTGTCTTCTTTTGTAGGACTGACCACAGTGAATGTATACCTGACTCCTTCCCAGCTGGTTTCTTTAGATTTGTCCAGGTAAGTAAATGAGTATTCTGGCTTCAGCATGGGCACTGCATTGAGTTAGTAGTAGTGCAGCATGGGGGCCTTGAACTAAAAGGGGTTGTCTCACTACAAGGATTGCTTTTTATGTTAAAGATCTTGCAAAAACAAGTCACTTTGTAATATGTGTCCATTAACAGTGTCCTACCTATTCCTAGATATCCCCTCTTGTATGGGCTGCATCAGCCCCTCAGGTCGCTATAGCTACAGACCTGTTCTATCTTTCCTGATAGGCTGTCAGTGCTGTTCGCTATAGCTACAGACCTGGTGTCCTCAGCAGCTTGTCACTGTAAGCCAGTAGTAGCCCCTGAATTCAAAAATGAAACGGAGAAAACAAGACTGAGGCAAGATGAATCGATAAACTGAGACAACCCCTTTAACTTCAACAAGGATGATATCTACAGTCATGGCCTAAAGTTTTGAGAATGATACAAATGTTATTTTTTACAAAGTCTACTGCATCAGGTTTTATAATGGCAATTTGCATATACTCCAGAATGTTATAAAGAGTGATCAGCTTAACAGCAATTAATTGCAAAGTCAATAGTTGCCTAGAAAATGAACTTTTTCCCCCAAAACACATTTCAACTTCATTGCAGGCCTGCCTTAAAAGGACCAGCTAACATCGTTTCAGTGATTGCTCCATTAACACAGGTGTGGGTGTTGATGAGGACAGGGCTGGAGATCAATCTTTCATGATTAAGTAAGAATCACACCACTGGACACTTTAGGCTGGTGCTTGGCATCATTGTTTCTCTTCTGTTAACCATGGTTATCTCTAAAGAAACACGTGCAGTCATCATTGCACTGCACAAAACTGGCCTAACAGGGAAGAGTATCGCAGCTAGAAAGATTGCACCTCAGTCAACAATCTATCGCATCATCAAGGAATTCAAGGAGAGAGGTTCCATTGTTGCCAAAAAGGCTCCAGGGCACCCAAGAAAGACCAGCAAGCGCCAGGACCGTCTCTTAAAAGTGTTTCAGCTTCGGAATCGGGCTACCAGGAGTGCAGAGCTTGCTCAGGAATGGCAGCAGGCAGGTGTGAGTGCATCTGCACGCACTGCGAGGCGGAGACTCATGGAGCAAGGCCTGGTGTCAAGGAGGGCAGCAAAGAAGCCACTTCTCTCCAGAAAAAACATCAGGGACAGACTGATATTCTGCCAAAGGTACAGGGAGTGGACTGCTGAGGACTGGGGTAAAGTCATTTTCTCAGATGAATCCCCTTTCCAAATGTTTGGAACATCTGGAAAACAGCTTGTTCGGAGAAGACAAGGTGAGCGATACCACCAGTCTTGTCTCATGCCAACTGTAAAGCATCCAGAAACCATTCATGTGTGGGGTTGCTTCTCAGCCAAGGGTATCGGCTCTCTAACAGTCTTGCCTAAAAACACATCCATGAATAAAGAATGGTACCAGAATGTCCTCCAAGAGCAACTTCTCCCAACCGTCCAAGAGCAGTTTGGTGATCAACAATGCCTTTTCCAGCATGATGGAGCACCTTGCCATAAAGCAAAGGTGATAACTAAATGGCTCAGGGAACAAAACATAGAGATTTTGGGTCCATGGCCTGGAAACTCCCCAGATCTTAATCCCATTGAGAACTTGTGGTCAATCATCAAGAGATGGGTGGACAAACAAAAACCAACAAATTGTGACAAAATGCAAGCATTGATTGTGCAAGAATGGACTGCTGTCAGTCAGGATTTGGTCCAGAAGTTGGTTGAGAGCATGCCAGGGAGAATTGCAGAGGTCCTGAAGAAGAAGGGTCAACACTGCAAATATTGACTTGCTGCATTAACTCATTCTAACTGTCCATAAAAGCTTTTGTTAATCATAATATGATTGCACTTGTATTTCTGTATGTGATAAAAACATCTGACAAACACACATGAAAACCAGAGGGCAGGGATCATGTGAAAATATAATATTTGTGTCATTCTCAAAACTTTTGGCCATGACTGTAAATCTGTATATTTTCGCTGACACTCCAAAAAATAAAAAAAGGTCTCTTTATAGCTTTGAAAATTTTTTGTTTTTTAAATATAATTAAGCAAACTGTGCTTTTCCTAAGGAACTGCTTATCCTCCGTGCCAGACTGGATTTGTGAAGCCAAGAAACTGGAAGCTCTCGATCTTAGTTGGAACCTATTGACCGAGTTACCGTTAAGGTAATGGTGGAAATAAGCCAGACTGCAGATTACAGCTGTTTTTTCTTCTGCTAAATCTGTGCCCTTTCCTGTAGGGTTATGGGGTGTCCCAAGTTAAGGAAGCTGCTCCTCGGACATAACCAGTTGAAGAACTTGCCGTGCCCTGCTGATTGCATTCCTCTTGAAAGTCTGGATGTCCAGCACAATCTACTGAGACACCTTCCTGACTTCCTCTTCTCTGTAGCTTTAAAGTAAGTGTCTACACAAGGGCTAGTGCTGTTTCCACCAACGCCTCTTTCAGCAGGTCTGTGGGATGTCATGCCTTGCACTCCTCACACTGTGTTTTAATACAATACAGGTGGAAGGTACATGTTCTACATTTCAAGGCCTTCTCCCTAAAATGGAATGTTACTTTTAAAGGGGCTCTACAAGATTAAAAAAACATGGTTGCTTTTAGTCAGAAACCACTGTACAGCTGTCCATAAGCTGTACCAGGTATTGTAACTCAACTCCACAGAAGAGACTACCTCTGTGCTGCAATACCACATACATCCTATGGACACTTGTGGCGCTGTTTTATAAAGAAAATAGCCATGTTTTGTTTTTTTTTCTATCCCATACCACCCTTTTTTAATGCTATACATCTATTGTGTTTCTTCAGTCTCAGGTTTCTAAATGTATCCGCAAATGCACTGGAGTCCCTGCCATCAATGTGTAGTGGAGAGGAGAATGGAACAAGGTTGCAGGTCCTCTACTTAACTAACAACCATCTGAATGATCAGTATGTCCCATTCTTGACTATACACGTGAACCTAAGAGTCCTGCATATGGCATATAACCAACTGGAAACCTTTCCAGCCAGGTGAGATGTCAGAAAAGCAGACTATGTTTAATAACCACCAGAAAAATCCTTGACTAGTAAGTTCACCTTTAACAACCTGGACTGTATTGCAGCAAATTGAACAAACTGGAATACTTGGAGGAGCTGAACCTAAGTGGAAACCGCCTGAAGTCCATCCCCAGCACCGTATCTAACCTCAAACATCTGCACACCCTCATCGCTCACTCCAACTGCATCAGCGTGTTCCCTGAGATTTTCCATCTGCCACATATCCAGGTCTCACCCCACCTAAAACCTACACAATCAGACCTTTCCTAGCTCTCCACTTCTAGCTCTGATCCCCTATTATCTCTCCTCTCCCCCCTCTCTTACCCCTGCAGGCTGTGCTACAGCTGTAGAGTTGTGTACATGGTGTCATCTCATTGTCACTGACTCGGCCTTTGGCATGAGATGTTGCTGCTCTTTGTTCCTGCAGCTGGTTGACTTGAGCTGTAACAGTCTGATGGAAATCCCGGCGCCTGATACCCTGCCACCTGCCCTGCAAGAGCTGGACTTGAAAGGGAACAGTGACCTGGTTCTGGATCATCAGCTCCATGACATCTTCAGGTAAAGTCTGCCTATTACCCTGCACTGACCTAATGATTGTCCTGCAGACTGCAGTGCACTTTATAGTAAATGATAGAAATAATATAGAATCAGAAAAAGAGCATCAGGTTCTAAAACGGGAGAATTATAAATGTTTCAGTAATATCTTATTTCTATGATGAGATATATTACTGGAATATAAAGGCCCAAAGCCAGAGGCTACACTACCAAGATATTCTAATGACAAAGTGTCTTCGGATTCTGTCTGGTGCTGTGTGGTTACAGAGGACGTGTGTAGATCCTAGTCCTAAAATACATACGTTTTTTACATCACACATGGCTTATATAGTGACTTTTATGTTTGGACATGATTGGTGATATGAGTTCCTCAAAGTGTCTGCTGAATTGGCTTTATTACTATTATATGCCTAAGCGGGAAACAACACGAAGGCGACATGTTTACAGCAGAGGCTCTCAGTAGTGCAGCATCAGGCTCTTGGCCTGTTACAACTAACAAGTTCAGTTGGAATAAGGTTCTTATATTTTTAACGTATACTCGAAGGAGTTGGCCACTTAATTTAATTAATTTTTTTTTAGGATATTAATGGCATTATAAAATGAAAAAACCTATTTATATAAGTCTTCTCCCCTGCATTATAGCGCAGTAGTTGGTCTTCTGTTTACTTCCTAACTTCATCAAAACTTGACTTCACCGCTGTAGGCTTTGAACGGTGACATTGCTCAGTGGCAGCCAATCAGCAGCTTCAGCGGTGACCTCCTGTTTTGGCCTAGGTCAGTATGTAAACGGAAGACCAGCAGATAGGGAGGATTGCAGTAGTACTGGATGTGAAGGTTTTTTTTTTCCCCCCATTTTATAAAGCCATTAGTATCCTAAAAAATTCATAAAATAAAGCAGACAACCCACCTAAGGGCCAGTTTTGTTTTATTCTGCTCTTTCTTGACTCAACTGAGGAAGGCCGTGCACAAAGTCCACTTGGTAATTGCTCTGGAACCCAACACCACCATTGTCATTATCACAAATTCATGACCCGGAACCAGAATGTGGATATTAACAAACCTTTTTTTGAATTTTCCTATAGTCATATCCCCATTTTGAAGATCGACAACAAGCTGCTGCCTAATCCTGAGATGACAGTGCCGTCCATTCCCTGGAATCATGGCTTAGCTGAGATGTCGGGGCAGAGGAACAAGTATGTACTGTTCTGAACCTTGATCGGTGGGTGTTGCTGGGGTAGGTTCAGTAATGTGTCCTCTCTCTCTGTCCTTCCTGCAGGCTCTGTATTTCTTCATTGGCTGTCAGTGACTTTGCGGACGGGGTGGAGGCTTTGTATGGCATGTTTGATGGGGACAAAAATGAGGAGGTGCCACGTCTGCTGCAATGCACTATGGGAGATGTGCTTCTTGAAGAAGTGCACCAGTCAAACTGTGATAGGATGTTCATGTGCCACACATTCCTGGTGTCTCACAGGTCTCTGCTTTTGAAATTATCAGCTAAAAATATACTATGGGCTTCTTTTTTCCCTCAGGAAACTCCAAAAAATTGTATTGATCTAAATCTCTATTTCATATGATAGAACAAAAGAGCTGAGTGTTGTGCTGTTGACCAGCCAGCTTAGCAAATTGATTCTGCATTTATCTGTCTCCTATTAGCATAACATTTTCTAACAAGAAAAGGCATTGTAGAAAGAAAACAGACCTAATAACATTAATATCCCCAAGTGATCCCACAAAAAAGTACATTTAGGGATTTGATATGATGTAGATATTTATGATATTGGCGTGAGAATGGAGCTGTCCTGTAGAACAGGGGTCCCCACCGCCGGGCCGCGGGCTGGCGCCGGGCCACGGCGCATGCTCTACCGGCCTCGGTTACACATGATGCCGACCGCCCCCGGTTACACATGATGCCGACCGCCCCCAGTTACACATGATGCCGACCGCCCCCCAGTTACACATGATGCCGACCGCCCCCACTAACACATGATGCCGACCCCCCCCAGTTACACATGATGCCGAACCCCCCCAGTTACACATGATGCCGACCGCCCCCGGTTACACATGATGCCGACCGCCCCCGGTTACACATGATGCCGACCGCCCCGGTTACACATGATGCCGACCGCCCCGTTAGTATCATATTGCGGAGGCCGTCCTACAGTTACACATGATGCCGACCGCGCCGCCAGTTACCATTGCTCTGACCGCCCCGTTACACATGATGCCGACCGCCCCCAGTTACACATGATGCCGACCGCCCCCAGTTACACATGATGCCGACCGCCCGTTGACTTTAGTCCAGGTGGTCGGAATCTACTCTGCGCAGCCGGATTACAACGGCCGCGCAGAGCTAGCAGCTGCACACATAGCGTGCAGCTACTCTGCTAGAGAGAAAGCAGGGGTGGTTCATTACCATCCCTGCTTTCCCTATTGTTGTTGATACGGCGCTCAATGGGGCATCTCTCTAATAACTGGAAAAATTGTCTTCCATAAAACCGGTCCCTGGTGAAAAAAGGTTGGGGGCCGCTGCTGTATAAGCACCGCAACCCATTCATTCTCAGTTGGGACCCTAACTAAATAATAAGTGATATGCCATTTCTTGAAAAGGGAATACCTCTTTAAAGGGGTATACAGAGCCAGCCACAGCCAGCTTCAACCTCGCACTTCCTGATAAAGCTGTGGGTGGTTCTATAGTAGTGCTTGGCTTGTCAGCTCTGCTATTCCTAGCTATACCCGTTACAGCTACATAACTACTTAAAGTTTATAATCTGTAGTGCACAAGGCTGCAGAACTCTGAAGCTTAAAATGTGTCATTAACTTGGGTAAACAAGCTCCTGTGCCTAAGGTCAGACTCAGCAGAGTCTAACAGCAGTTTGGAGCAATCGGATAAGTAAGGAGAGGTGGTCAGTAACCAAGAGAAATGTGTACACTAACAGTAGATAAAATCTTTATCTCCTGCACAAAGCAAAATCAAAACGGCAATCTGTTGGGGAATAGGCTTTAGTTACTTTTCCCTGCATATTGAAAGCTAATTATCATGCTGAGAATACACCTTTTAAGTTTGAAAGTGACAGAGCTGTATATTAAAGATTCCTTGGTAATACTATAATGACCATGAGGATATTAAGCGCTGCTGCTTGTTTCTACTCCTTTCATTAGGAAGCTGGGGACTGCAGGTCAGAAACTCGGTTCTTCTGCTCTCTTGTGTTACATTGGACACACTACACCTGAACACAGCAACAGCTTCTCTTTGACAGTTGCCAATGTGGGTACTTGTCAGGCCGTGTTGTGTCGGAATGGGCAGCCACTGGTTTTATCCCACATGTTCAGCATCGAGCACTGCCGTGAAGATCTTCTGAGGATCAAGGAGCAGAAAGCAATTCTCACAGAAGTAAGTCATGATTTATCTCCTTAGGAAGTCTCTGGTTCCCTTTAAAGGTTTATGATACTATATTAAATACTGCAATTTCTATTCATTAAATGCCAACAAATGCAGAAGTTTTAACTCTAGTGCGACTATTTTTTTTTTTTCCAGGATAATAAAGTGAATGGAGTAACCTGCTGCACGCGCATGCTTGGATGCACATATCTACACCCTTGGGTGATTCCAGAACCTCATATCACAAAGTTATCACTTACTGTGCAGGATGAGTTGCTGATTCTGGGGAACAAAGCATTATGGGAGTATGTGTCAGTAGCAGAAGCTGTACAGACTGTTCGTCACTTGCCAGATCCACTCTCCGCTGCTAAAAAGCTCTGCACTTTAGCACAAAGCTATGGTTGCCTGGATAATGTCGCTGCTCTAGTGGTTTGTCTTAATATTGGAGAAGACACCTGTACTTGTGAAATGCATACACTGACTTTACCCAGTCCATCTGGCTTGAACGCCACAGCTGCCACAAAGGAATCTCCAGACTCGGTGACTCCATCTTCCAGTAGCGGCATTGCTTCAGAGTTCAGCAGTGAGATGTCTGTATCTGAGGTGAGCAGCGAGGTCGGCTCCACAGCCTCCGATGAACATGCCGTCACTGGAATAGATGGGGGCATCATCCTCAGGCCTGAGCGTAGATGCAGTCTTCATCCAGTTTCTTCAGCCGGCACTTTTCAACGCCAGCCATCTTGTGCCACTTTCTCTAGCAACCAGTCGGAGAATGGCCTGGACAGTGATGATGACCTGCAGGCTGAGGGCCTCAATACTGGCAGCAGGGTGGAAGTAGAGGTGGATATTCATTGTAGCAGACAGCATTCCCCAGAACCTTTGGCCCTGGGCACGATTCTGGGACTAGAGGAGGTTTGTGGTGGAATTTCAATGCAGATCCTACAACAAAACACTATTAACTACAACTCGACATCAAGCCAAGAGAAAGATGATCTGCCTTCCTCATCCTCCGGACCTTGTATCAATCGGAAGAAACATTCCAATGGGTCTGTTGTGCCACTGGAAGAAATCCGTAACCTCATTGAGGTTGCCTCTGAGGCTCCCAAGAAAAAGACTGGTTATTTCTCTGCACCTTCACAAATGGAACCAGAGGATCACTTTGTAGTTCCCCCACATCTGGAAAACGAGGTTCGGCAGCAGTTAAATAACTTAGAATCTGGAGCAGAAGATAGAGCCAATGCCCTTGAAGAATTTGACACTGCTTTGTGACCACCCAACACCCCCAAGAACTTAGGGGGTGGGAGGTTCGCATTCATCTCTGGTCCTAAAATTGCACATTTTACTATTCACTCGCTCTCACTCCTTATATCTTGTAACGCCAATCACAGCATACCTCGTATACCCTCCACCATTCAAAGCCAAACACTTTTTTTTTTTATTTATTCATGATTTTTTTTTTCATTTGATGGTTATTGAGCTATTGAACAAATGTGAATTTCATCCAAATATTTATATTTTTTACTACTTGTTCCTATTGAAGGTACAATGCGCCCAACTAGGGCATGATTCATTGATGGTACTCAGACATGACTTATCCACCTCAGTAGCTTCAAGATATAGGGGCGCTTGCAAGGTGGTTATGGTGGAGAAGGTCTTGTTGCTTTGAGAATTTATAGGCCTGGGACACTGTTGACCCTTGCCCTAGTGAGTAACTGTATGGATTGGCTAACCGATTTTTAGTAACTTTTTCAATACCTCGAAGTATGCCGAGCAGCAAACTCATAATAATGAGCCCTAATACGGACAAAGCAGTCTTTCTGCGCTTTCGGAGTATTGACCAACTAATGTCTTCTTATTACCTTGTGTGTTAGTGGCATACCTAGAGACCAATGCCCCAGACATGGAGTAGCTTATTTGCATAATAATCTACTTAATTCACAGAATTTTACGCAACTGGTGCATTTTGTGGTCATTAATAAGCTGGAATGAAGGACAGTTGTGGGAATGTTCCCATCATGGTTGCTTTTCCTGAGCCATTCTCAATCAAACTCGAGTATCTTATGGTACTCTTTAGCACTTTTTAATTGACTGGACTTTTCAGTACTTTGTAAAGTGACTTGCATCTGGGTCAGCAGAGAAATCCTAGATGAGCACAGTCATAGTTTGCAGACCAAGGATGAGGACTTGTACATTCCCATTAGTTTCTTAATGCCGAGTGTGATTTGGTGATGATTACGATCTATCAACCTCCGTTATACATGTAAACTTGTTGCTGGAAGGAAGTCGTTTTGTTTGTTTTTATAAAAAATGACCTAATAATCTTACTGTAGGGTCTGATCTTGACTCTGGATGAACGTCCTCAGAGAAGTTTTATGACCGGTGGACATGAGCCAATTTGTTTTTATATGCACTTTGAACTTGGGTCATGGTACCTGGAAGGGGGCAGAGACTCCGCCTGTTGCAACATAAGAAACTGTCGAGATCCTGTGGCTTGGACCACGTCTGATATTGCTATAAATTTGTCCGATTTGCACTAAATGCTTTATAAATTCTGCTGTGTGATACTGCAGATTGCGTTGCTTTCCCCAGTTGGTGTGTTCCCATCCAAAGTCCAGCTTTCTAGCCAGACGTTTGGTTGTGAATATACTGACATTATCCAAATATGACTAGAAACCTTGGCACAGATTGAACAGTCTGTACTTGGACCTCGTGTACCATGATGCGTTGTGAACTCGGGCCTGTAACGTCTGCCATCGCGGATATGAATGGAATCATCACTACAGTACTGCTTGTGTCCCTTGTTTTATTTATCAATGCCATATTGCCACAAAAAATGTCGCCCATAGGGAAGCAAAAGTGCTGTCTTAGTGTTTTTATTTTTTCTTAACTGCCAGGAAACATGGGTTGATCTAGAAATAGGGAGCTTTATCTGGTTAGACTGATGTTTTGTTAGAAATCCTTGACGTCACTGATCTAGACAAAGTGAAGACTAAGTTTACTTCTTACTACCCTGACCTCTCAGTGCTCTGGTAGAAATATCCCTCTATTCATCATATAGGATAATCTCAAACTTGAAAATGCCATGAGGTTCAAATATTTAAAACCCTGCAAGTGAGAACTTATTTATTGCCTATATTAACCAGATTCCAAGGTTTCCACTGCAAGTGCTGATAAGCTTTTATTTATACATCTGCATATAGGAAAAGGTTTCTACTGTTCAGTTCCTCGAAGTGGCAACTTTTTCTCGCTCATTTACAGCAGTATGTTTTTTTTTGTTAATTGTGTCTCTATTTGCCTCTGCATTTTAAAGGGGTTGTCTCACTACATTGACTCATCTCACCACAGTCCTGTTTTCTTTGTTTCATTTTGAATTCAGGGGTATGTTTACTGGCTTCTACTAGGCTGCAGTAAAAGCCAGGTCTGTAGCTATAGCAACCAATGCTGGCAGCCTATAAGGAGAGATTAAACAGGGCTGTAGCTATAGCAACCTGAGGAGCTGATGCAGCCCATACAAGAGGGGATATCTAGGAATAGGTAGAACCCTGCTAATGGACATGTATTGCAAAGTGACTTGTATTTGCAAGATCTTTAACATAAAAAGCAATCCTTGTAATGAGACAACCCCTTTAATTCACTCTTGTGAAAAGCTAAATTTTCTTTGCACATTCAGTTCATCCTTGCCAGAAACAATGGACAGAGATGACAATGGGAAATAAAGAGCTAAAGGAGGCCACTCCACATATATTCTACTGACCTCTATTTCTTCCGACTCCTCATACTCATTTATACTCCGTTTTCACTAGGAAGAGCGGGAAAAGGCTGCCAGACCCTTCTTATAGTGGATTTTTTTTCTCATAGGCACTAAGCTTGTTGACCTCTAATCTACTTGATCTTTCCCACAGCAGTGACACCCCCTAACACAACTAAATCAGTGGGTTTGACAGACCGATAGCTAATGTGTATGGGCATCTGAACAATCTGTACTCTGGAACTATGTTTATAACTTCAGTTCGCTTGCCTGAAAGAATCCTTTTTAGCTTTATTCACCCGCTGAATTCATTCTTGCACGTTTTTAAGAAAAAATTGTTAAGGATGATAGAAGTGTTTGAACATAAGTAAATATAGACAAAACGGTACACATGTGGCTATATGCTAGTTGTGGCATTCTTCAGTTCTCCCTCTTCAGTCATCTTTGCTTGGTTTTTAAGAAACCAGTGGGGCACATTTACTATGGCAACTGCACCAGAGTAGTGGCACACTTTGTGCCAAAATAGTGGTATACAAGGTTTACGTAAAGAATGACAGACACGAAGAGGATACCCAATTTTAACCATTGAAAATATTATTAGTGAAAAATAACCTGATTAAAATGTAACTTTTATTATTTATTACTAAAATAAGACAACCCGTCTCTTCTCCTAGTTCCAAATCATATAGACAAAAAATAACAGCATATATGCAAACAGTTAACAAAAAACATGAATTTATTTTAAACATCGCTATTCCTTAACATATCTCGGAACTTTCTTACTTACGACATATATATATATATATATATACACATACACACACACACACACACAACACACACACACACACACACACACACAACACACACACTCTGACTCCTATAGCCTGGATGGTGCCGTGTGTAAGAAACCTACGAGATATATATTAAGAAATATCGATGTTTAAAATAAATTCATGGTTTTTCGTTAACTGTTTGCCTATATGCTGTTATTTTTTGTCTATATGATTTGGAACTAGGAGAAGAGACGGGTTGTCTTATAAAATATTTAAATTTTAACCAGGTTATGTATACAAGGTTTACACCACATTTATTATATGTTTTAGATACTCTTGTGAAACAACAGACAAGGTGTTGCTTTGTAGAAAGAGCGTAATGTGCAACATAGTGGTACAAACTAAGTCAGCTAATTAGTGGTATAAAGTTCAGCAAAGTTGTATGAACCTGTGCCAGATTTAACACATAGGGCCGCATGTATGAAAACTGTCTAGATTTAAAATTTCATTTGTTGCCATAGACACACACAATCAGAGCGCCCCTTTGATGTTCATTGGTGCTCTACGGAAAATGAAAATGAGTGTCAAAATAAAATTGGTTTTGTAACTGTTGGCATACCAAGGTTGACATTTTTAGACCTAGGAAAAGATTTTTCATACATTTTAATTTTAAACCAGGTTGATACAATTTTACACCACTCGTTTAACTGTTTTAGATTCTCGGGGACCATCCGACGGATTGGACTTGTAATACGTAATCGTCAACATAGTGGTACAGCACTAAGTTCTAGATTCAATTAGAAAATTACGGGCCGTGTTTAAAACCTGTTCCAGTTTCCATTGGCCGCGTATTGAAAGACGGTCCTAGGTAAAAAATTCGACTTTGTCCCATATTCAGACGAATTTCAGACCTCCTTTGATTTAGATGGTGCCCGTGGGGAAATCATTAAATGGTGCCACACTTTGTGGCTTTTGGCAACATGATTTTAGACTGTTTCAGAACGTATTTCATCGAGATCCGATAGTAAAGTACGGTTCTGAAAATAGGTTGTAAGTAACAGTCTACTCTAAGCATTAGTAATTGTGCCCCAAAACCATTATGAATTGCCATTGTGTGCCGCAACAAAATGTGCAACCTGTAATTATAGATGTGATCGGTGCCTGACATTTATTAGAACTAATTACAACAGTTTTATTCATAAAGCATTATTTTAGGGGTGCGACACATTAATAAAATGGTGCTGTGGAGGCAAGAATTCTGATAAATTTCCACCTTGCTTTGGAGTTTGGTAGCAAAAATATGATGTCTTCCCCAGGAAGAGATTCCTAAATGCAAGGCTATAGTCACACAATTTATTTTCTGCAGTGAAAGAAGCACTTATTCCACAGTAGAAACATGCATTAGTAATCATGTTTTATCTTATCATTATTCACGCTTTTATTTCATGTGTTTTTTGGTGCTTATTTAAGTATTTCACAGTACAGGGAATCTTTGTGTTTGATCCTGGGTGTTTTTTGGTGCGTTTATTTGCTGATAATGGTCCTGCAGTCCCATTTTTGTGCAGCACATAGAGCCGCATGTATGAAAACTGTCTAGGTCTAAAACTCGCTTTGTTGCCCATAGCAACCAATCAGAGCACTATATGAAATGAAAAGGGCATTCTGGTTGCTATGGGCAACAAAGTGAGTTTTAGACCTAGACCGTTTTCAATACGTGGCCCATAATGATTCAAATTGTGCTCATAAGAAAACAGCGGTGTACCTGATGCAGGCTTTTTCCCATTTCAGTTAATTAGACCATGATGTCCTGTTTTTTTGCACATATTTTGATGTGTAATCAAGAATAAAACGTGAATTATGCGTGTTAAAAAGACACTGCGTGAACCCAGACTAAAATCGCCATTTCTTTTACATTTTAGAAACCCTTCCTGGGAGGAGCAGTCTCTGACTTGCTCTTGTTGTAGGTCTAGACGTGGGAGACGGTTTCCACCTCCAGATGATTGACAAAATATTCGGTGGAGATGAAATCTGTGCGTCTTACCTGTGTGCAGATTTGACTGTGGATTTCACTTAATGCATTTCAAAAATTAATATAATGAATAAATTCAGCTTTTCCAAGAAGGAAAGAGCCAGGTGATATTTAGAAAATTCAAAGCGGTTTTTTTGTTTGTTTTTTTGCTAGCAGTATCTTGATGGGGTTTTCTGAACTCCACCCATGGGCCTTCTACTGTAAACTTACAGGTTTGCATTGAAATCTGTACACCAATTCATCTAAACAGTCTTGAGCGATCGATGGAAAGCCAGGTCCAGACGTGGAGGATTGGTTCAAAGTATATACCAGGAAGTGTCCCACTACTTGTCTCTGGTTATTTCACTGAACTATAGCACCCCTTTTAGTACGATAGTATTTATTGCTAGCGGAGGGCACTAGCTCAGCCCATCCTATTTTCCATACCACCTCTATTATCAGATTGTAGATTTGTCACCTTTATTATGCTGTAGGCGGCAACCGGCACCTACCTAAAAATATAAACAGCTGGCAAGTGAAGCATTTGAATGTGAGGATCACCACGTAGTCAGTATGGAGCAGAAAGGGCCAAAACTAATCTTCTGCCATGGGAATAGGAGTTTGGGTGGTCTACACACTCCTTTGGCCAATTTTGGGAGTCGTTACAGATTGAAGTTCACAGATTTCCCCCACGCCTGGTTTTAGAAGTAGTGGACTTAAGCCTGCTCTTGCTTTTAAGCACATCATACAAGGCATTACTGACATCTCAACAAGACATTGTGGGATAGGTATGAAACGGCCTTACCTGCTGCACCAAACCGGACTTCAGCACTGGACTCCAACCCAGCTTTATAAGCATCTTTGATCCCTTCTGAATGACAATGTAGATTTGTAATTGGAGAAAAAGGATTATGAAATATATCTGGTCTTGCACTGGTGGGGGTTATTTTATGGACACTGCCCCCTGGGGAAAGCCAAAGAAATGACAGCCTCTAAAGCCATTATTTGTAAATTTTTATTTCAGCAAAAGCAATAATATTGTATATATGTACAAGATTTCATTGAAACATTTCTTGATTTTAGGCTTTGCTGGTGTAGAATTTTTTTTTCCCCAGTTTTCCTTGAAATGTCAAATATCAATGATCTGTCCTGAAAACAACCTGCTGTTAATTCTGCTCTGAAAATCTCTTCAAAATTATGTTGCAATTAAAATGAAACCTGCTGTCTCATGTTTCCTGTGTCGAGTTCTACTTCTTAAATAGGGAGCCGTGTTCATTATAGACTTGCTATTTATGCAATTGTTGCATTATAAAAGGAATTTCCAGGATAAAATAATTCTTGGCAACTGCAGAAGAGTTATAGGTACATAGGCTGGGAGTACAGTAGGTGGAGGGGCTGGAGTCTGCTATAATATTTGCATGATTATAATAGTACACTTTGGATCTATTCGCTCTGAAGCGTCCTTTTCAATTACAAAATTAAAGTAGCTGTCCAAGCCAATAATAAACTGGTGTCACTGTGGCAGATGATTTAACGTCTGTAGGGAGGGGGTTTGTATGCAGGTTACACAATTATCATGATCGAAGTTACATTTTTGGCTGTAGTGGGCGGTATTATTTATTGGTAGTGTATTAGACATACTGTGCTTGTTTCTCAGTGCAAAAGAGGAATGTGCTTGAGAAGTGACCAATGTACTAGTTGTCTCTCCTCTTCCTGACTATATGTGGTAGCTCATAAAAAGTGCATTACTAACAAGGAGTGATGATCTGCCCAAAGCAAATCTGTGCTCTACCCTATTGCATGATATTTAGGCTGCAACACTTTAAAATGAGCCCTTGTTGTACTTTAGAGATTAATATGAAAATAACTATTCTTTACAGTATAGGTAACCCATTGCATAGTTGTGTATAAAAAAAAATAAAAATAAATTTTAAAGGGATTTTTTTCTTAACTATATATATAATATATATAGATAGATATATAAAAACGAGGTATAGTTCAGATAAGTAGCATGCATTTCTAGGGTGTGCACAATGACAACCGGTGCTATAAAGTTTATGGTTGTATTGCTGATTACTGCTGTAGAGCTGCCTTTTCCTTGATTGCCCGGGCAGCTAGTACAACACTGACACCATACAATATAATTAGTAAGATGGCAAAGGTTGCTGCTCCCCCATCAGTCCCAGCCAGATCACAGTTCATCCATGTGAGTCCATTTCTGGCATACAACCTCTCTCTCCTCTTGCACACGTCTGTGGAATTTATTTGAAGAGCAAAATGTAAAAACACCCCCACCGCAGCTCCATAACCCAGTGACGCCACCGCGCTGTAGGTAGCCTCAATCAGGAGCCATTTCTTAGACAGAACCAGTAGATGCCTGGATCCGTGAGCCAGGATGGCAAGTGTCAAGGTCCCTGTCAGCAAACATACTGCCAGACCTCCGTATATCAATGGAGACCGCAGTAAAGTGAATTCCTGGTCCAACTGACGCACCTCCTGAAGCTCTTGACCTTCGAAGGGGTAATAACCGCCTCCAAAGCCACCACTTGCCATGCCAGCACTGAACCCAGATAGGGTGAAATGGGAGGAGACTATACAAATCAGAACCAGAACGTTGAGGATCACCTCCAACATCTGCAGCACACCTAGGTAAGAAAAAGAAGAAGCTGAGAACCCACGTTCCATGTCTTTCACCAAGAAACACCATGATCATGGAAAAGTCCCAAGAGCTTGGCAGAGAAAGAAATACGTTGTGGTAGACACTGGTATTGTTCAGTGTAATAACAATGATAACTTTATACCCCCCTTAAGATCATTATAATATTGCAAATGTAAGGCCCACAGCCTTAGTACTAGACATCATTGGGTGTGTTCCTCTTTGCATCCAGTCTTCTCATTTATTGCTGCAATGCATCTAAAGTTAAAAAATTAATCAGCTAAAATATAATTAAAAAGTCTCCCTTAAAGGGGTTGTCTCGCTACAAATATTAGCTTTCAACATGTAGGGAACACTAAATGAAGATGTTTTCCAAATATATTGCTTTGTTCATTTTTTTTTTTTTTTTTTTTTGTTGAGGGAACTACAAATGATTTTATCACCACCTGAGGGCTTTCTGGTTTCCCGAGTGACCGACCTGTGTACTTCTCCCCTGTGGTTTGTTCTATCTGATAGCAGGAACTGACATCACACAGGTTGTGGCAGCACAGAACTCCGTACAGTGAGAGCTTGTTTGTTATCTGAACTTTTTAGACAAAAGACAGTAATTACTACTGTTTACTTTAAGGGCTAGTTCGCACGGCTGATTGCCGACGTAATTGCAGGGATGGGTTTCGCCCCGCAATTACGCCGGCTGCCGTGCAGCATGGGGCGGGGGGCCGGCAGCTCGCCGGCCCAATAGACAGTCATTATTCACGGCGCGTACACGCCGTAAATAATTGACATGGCACTTTCTCCCCGCCCAGCGTATTTGCCGAGCGGGGAGGAGAGACGGAATCCATAGTTCTCTATGAGAACTGTGGATTACCGTAATGGCAGGGACGGATTTCTGCCGATCTGCAGCGAAAATATGGCACGCAGTACGGCTGAAATCAGTGCCCAAATCAGCCGTGTGAACGAGCCCTAACGCAGAAGCTTCCCTGGTCCTGACAGCATGAGATTTATCTAATTAGCAGAAGTCTGAATACAGGAGCTCAAATGCTAATTACAGACAGCTTGACCAGGAAGTGAATGAGCAAAGCAGCATTATTTCATTCATGCATCCTAAGAAACTTTGAGATGAGACAACCCCTTTAAAAACCTTTTATGGCTACAGCTCCTATGTCTCCGTGTTAACAGGCTACAAACTGTAATTGGATCTTGCAAAGACACTTTTTTTTTTTTGTTCCTTAATTCTTATAAACTACATTTAGTAGGTTAGCAAGACGTGCTGTGCAGTAGGACTGCAGGATCAGACTACACTAGGAACCGCTGCCACCAACAGCAGGAGAGTTTTACCAAAAAGCCAATTTCTTCTAACGGACGGCATGTGCAACTTAGATTGGGGGCCAGACTATCTACCATATTACAAAAGAGAAGTGTTAGCACTTCTACAAGCTGTTGTGCCTGGATAGTGTAGCAGGTGGTCCAACTTCTGACCAGGACTCTTCTATTTCAGAGTACTTGTGTACTTGATGGACTCCTCCAGACTCCATGTATAATTGTCAGTGATACATAAACTCTGCTCCAGCATGAGTGAAGATTTGCTGTTATGTATACATCATACAGAAAAAAACTGCTTTCTCTTTGGAGCACACCCTCAGGGGGAGCACCATGGAGGACAGATAGAGTAGTACTGCATAGTGTAGCTGTGAAGCCAGCACTGGGGTAAAAAAAATAAAAAATAAAAATAGACGCAACAGCTTCTGTGTCTAGGACTCTCTCTCACTGCACCTCCTCCCTTCTGCTTTCCCTTCCATTTCATTAGACTTCTATAGGCATCTAAAAACTTATCTTTCAGTGAAACTGAAGTGTGTATCCTCTCAGTTCTCAAGGTGCCATACACAATCAAATAATTTTCCATGCATTGTACTATTGATTTTTGATTTTTTTTTTTATAATGAACGGTAAGCTTTAAAATGATTTGCAAAGTTGCTTCATTTTGCAATCTAAATGCACTGTAGCAGTAAAATTGCTAGCGGAGGTGGATATTCTCTGTAAAGAGTTGATAACCTAAAAAAAAAAAAGAAATGGTACATAACAAAGGTAAAGAATCTCACAAGTGTAAGGTGTGTTTTTTTAAAAAAAATTTTAGTATACCTGGTTATGGAAAAGGTATCAGCTAATGATATGGCGATCATTATAGTTCTCAAAGTGGTTGTCACCTAGCTTATCTATAATCCTTACTGGCAAATTGCTATTCTACTCTACTTTACTGGACCAACAGAACAGACAACTCCTTAAAATGGATATTTAATGACTTGGTAAAATATTTTAATAACTTTTATACAAATTCTTAAAAACACAGCTGCAAAATATACAGTAGACCATGTTACATGTATTTACAAGGTATCAAGAAAGGGAGGGGGGATTGGACTAGAACTCAAGGGTGCTAACCGACTTCTTTTTCTGTTGGCGAACAGTTCGGAAACCTTTAATGGCAAGAAACGCACTCATGAAAAAGGCTATAATAGCCATGCAAGCAAACAAGGCGGCAGCAATGTCAGCCCCATGTAAGGCGCAGGTGAAGCCTTGATAACCTTTGCTGCTATATAGTGCCTCTCGGTCTTTGCAAATCTGAGAATTGTAAGCGTCCTGTAGATGCCTGAAGTAAAAATAAAGCGCGGGCATGTAGCCCACAGCAATGGCAATGTCTAACACACACTCGGCCAATAGACATACTGGCCAGCGCCACGGGACCCGGAGCACGCCAAGAAGAACCATAAGGCAACTGAAAGCCATCAGAGCACCCCCAAAGGCCATGGAAGCAGTGACTGTGGGTAGCTTTAGATTGTAAAACTGAACATCTAGCTCCTGGGCCTTCTGTCCATCTGCACCACTGAAGCCACTGTAGGCCCCCCCAAACTGGTAATAATAAATTCCTCCCATGTTTGTGATCCCAGTGAAGCCCCCTGTGGAGTTGTAGGACACGGAGCAGCATATCAGGATCAACATGTTGAGCAGAATTTCCACAAGCTGACAGCAAGCTGAAAAGATGGAAAGTAGATGATGATGCATTAGAGGGGGGAGGATTAACGCACATAAGGCAACAGGTAAAGAGGTTCTCCACTAAATTGTATCCTCACAAACATTTGAATGATAGCGCAGCCTAATCTGGGGAATGGCATGGTGGAAATGTCATTGTAGGTTTGTCCGACAGTCTGGTTGACAGGGATAGACTGACTAATAATCACACTTTTTACAACAGGATTGTCAGGCATTACGTCCCTAGCAACCAGTCTGTTTACTCAGGTCCTGAACCACCAATGAGGGCAAGATGTAAACCACTCCTGCCATCATGTTTCATGGCAAAAATTTACCACATTTCTGTATAAACATATTTAACTCCTTAAAGGGAACCTGTCACATAGGTTATGCCCTCCTTGGTGAGGACAGCACAAGCTAGTGGCAGACATGCTGTTTCCAGCGCTGTGTCCCTTATTCTGTATGATGCTATAGTTTTAGAGCAGGTTACCCCTCAAATCTTATTCATGAGTAGGTGTTAGCCCCGCCCACCAAAGGATAGCCCCGCCCACTGACAGTTATTCACATGTTTCTATCTATTCAAAGTAATAGGTTTATCAGTTGAGGTTGGGGAGCTAGCCTCAGGTGGGCGGGGTATGAAAAAAACAGACTCTTTTCTGGCTGAAAACTGCAGATTTGAGCATTAAATACACGAAAACTACAGCATCTTACAGAATAAGGGACACAGTGCTGGAAACAGCATGTCTGACACTAGCTTGTTCTGCCCTCAGCAAGAGGGGCATAATCTATGTGACTTGTTCTCTTTAAGTCCCGAGCCTGAAAAGTAGTTAAAGGGGTTTTGCCACGATCTCCTTTCATACTTCCTGCATCCAGCTCTTCAGCTCTCTGTGCTCAGAAGGGGCGTGTGTAATTTGTTTGAATTGCATATAATGTGACCCAGCAGGATGACATCACCAGGTCTTTCATCTCTCTAGTCAAAGAAAGGTCTGTTTATGTATAGTAGCTACAATGTAGCTCAGAGGTAAAGTTTTTGCCTCAATGCACAAGAGTCCTAGGTTCAAATCCCTGTAGGAACCATACCTGTGGATTTTTTTTCTCTTTATCAATGCATATACCTCATTGAGATTTCGTTAATTTATTTGCACTGTTTGACTAATTACTAAGGAGTACAGAGGACGGGAGTAGAATGACAGCACCTGGGGTTTGAACACTCAGTATCTGCCTGAGAGAGGTGATGTCTGAGCATGTCTGACCAGGAGTGAGGAGCTCTCAGCCCTGGTCGTATCCCCTGGAGATGAGCTGTAAGCAATGGATCAATAAAGGAGCAGTTAAGACAAAAACGGTGCAGACTTTTTAATAATGATGAATGGTGAAAATGTTTATTATTTAATTTGCAAATTTCCCACGGCAATTTTACTTCGTGGCAAAACCCCTTTAACGACAAACACATTTTTTTTAGTTTTTGCCTCCTTGCGCTTCAATCGTCATAACATTTTTATTTTTTCAATGACGCAGTTGTATAAGGCTTTGTTTTATGCGGGAGAAGTTGTACTTTTTGCGAGAATAGTTTGAGTTCACTTAAATTTATGCAGAATTTTTCAATTTTTTTTTTTTTTTTAATTATTTTTACACCATTCACATTTCACACTTAACTTGTTAGATTAATTGTACAGGTTAGGACAGTCATGTGGATACTTAATAAGTGTAGGTTTGTTTTTTTGGTGTGAAATGCAGGCACAATTATCCTTTATTACATATTTTTATTTTATTTTTCTACACTTAGTAATGAATTAGTATATTCATATATACTAATACATTACTATCTGCGTAAGGCAGCACACAGTCTGCCTTGATTGCAGGCTTGTTGCACAGACAGCACTGGGGCTACTCTAGGTCCCCAGGGCTGACTGTGGAGTCCCGATTACCTGACAGAGCAGGGGACTGCTCTATAATCATGCAATCAAAGGGTTATGCAGTGGGGATCGTAGGTTTCCTACACGTCCCAGCACTCATAAAGGCTGAACCAGGAAATGGGTTGTAAAGTACAGCTCTGTTGCTAGCGCAGCTGTGGAGCTGGAATCTGCAAAACCCCTATTCTTCAGCGACGCGTTTGCGATAGAGCATATCCTCAATGCACTGTTTTTGTGTGGTACTTGCTGCACTTTTTTTGTGCATTTTGGGGTGAAAAAGCACGTATTAGGAATTTTAATAAAAACAGCTTTTTGTAGATTAGATTAACTGGTTTGGCTTACATCTCTTTCACACTGCAAGGCTCCTCTGAAGTACATGTGAAATGAGAATAACTACATCCAATCAAGTGCACTGTGGAACTCCTCAGCTCATTTCCAAAAGCCTTTGCTTTATGCAAAACAGTCAGTGAGGTCTGAAAGGCGTGTAAATCCTCACACCAAACAATTTATTGGTGGCTCGCCCCAAGGAGGGTTATTCCCCCTCAGGGTATGTTCACACGGCGTAACTGCGGCGCGCATTTCCCCGTGTATTTGCACTTTATACGCGCCGCAATTACGGTAATCAATAGCTCTCATAGAGAACTATGGACTACGCCTCCCCCCTGCACGTACAATACGATCGTATTGTACGCGCAGGGAGATAAGTGACATGAGTAATGCATGTCTATGGGGCCGGCGGGCCACTGGACTCCGCGCGCCTCGGGAGTACGCGCTGATCAGCGCGAGTTCCCGAAATACACGATATATTGCGGCGTGTACTGTACGCGCTGCAATACATCGTGTGAACATACCCTTATAAACACAAATACAGATTCATGAAGATCACTCTCTCAGGACCTTAATGTTGTCTTATTGAACAGGAGAGGCAGGTGCCAATTAAGCAGTTGCCTAAAACAGTCATTTTTCTTTGAAAGTCATCATCTTAGGCTATATCTACACAGCACAGCTTTACGATCGTATATTGGTCACTTTTAGGATTTTAAAAGTGCTGAAAATACGATCCTTCGTGCAGCCCCATAAACTACAATAGAAAAGACGACCTGTAGTCTCCACAGCTCGTCTTTTCTACAATCGTCTTCTGCTTTTAGTTTTCTTGGTGTCTTCCCATACAATTGTATGGGCGACGTAAAAAAAAAAAAAGGAGAAGCGACAGCGGTGTTTGCGCAAAACGTGACAAAAAACGCGGCCCTGCATCGGAAAAAAATTACGATAAGGTTATGATCACACTGTGTATTTCCGGCGTAAATGTGAAAAACGCTTTTGTTGCGGCGTTAAAATTCTGTGCTTGATTGCAAATAATTTCAAACTGAAATCGACGGACAGTGCCTGAGGTAGATTCCTGCCTCCTATACTTTATTATTTCACATGTCCATTCTTTTTAGGCACGCCTATAATTAGGAGTGTAAAATAAGCGTATTTTACATTGCAATCTATGAGCAGTGTGTAGAACATTGTTTTGGCTGTATTCCGGCACGAAATATGTGCCATAATACGCCGTGTGAACATACCCTAAGGCAACCATGCACCTGTTTATTGGCAGATTAAAACAATTTTGATGGGATCACTATTATGGCTGTAGAAGTGTGCAATCCAATCCTATTCACTCATTATAAATACTACAATACTCTGTAGTCCACTGCTAGAAATGCCATGTATCACTGAGACACTACGGGAACATTGACTACCACTTTGCTGTCACATTGTCCCTGTATGCAGTTGACCGATTCACTATAAAAGGTATTTAGCCCACTTTGCTTACACATTTGCCTCTTTCATCCTTAGGGTACTTTCTCATCAAAATAAAGCTTAACACCTTCCTGTTATCAAAATCGTTGCTTGCTTCCAATGAATGCAATCAAAGATTAACTCCAATAGCAAAAAGTGATGGCATATAACTAGGACAGACTTACAGTTTCTAACTGTGGGGTTTTAACTTCCAGGACCCCCGTGATGTTTTGTAACCCACTTCCCTGCACAGTGGCTTTCCTTGACCACTAGTTTTGCAGTGTACTACAGCATATCTCCATTCTGTTGATGGTGACCCAGGAATACTACTGTGTATGACTAACCAGAAATGAACACTGGGAAAGAGTCAAAAGAACTAGTAAAAAGGAAAAGTGGAGCAGTTGCCCTTGGAAAGTATGTCTTGTTTTTATTTTCCAAATGACCTCCAACAAAATGAAGGAGTAATCTGATTGGTATGAAAACCAGGGCTGTGGAGTCGGAGTCGTGGAGTCTGAGTCAGTGGCTATTTTGCAGGAGTCGGATTCGTCATAAAAGGGACCGACTCCAACTCCCAAAATATATAATTAGTTGGTCCAGTTAGTTCGATGCAGTGCAAAGAGCAAGAGGAATTGGGTCCGGCCAGTGCGACTGCTCCCATATCTTCAGCCTCATCACATGAGGAGTGTAATTGATGACATGGAGCAGACAAAGCGCTGCCCCAGGGGAAAAGATTCTGCTCCCGCGGCAAACAGATTTTAGCAAAATGTTTCACCTGTTTTCAAAGAAGTAGAAGATCAACCATTCATCAGAACTGATTGTGGCAATTCCTTTATATCCTGACATTGTTAGAGATGTTTCCCCTGTGGTCACCGCTTTGCCCCCAACCCAAGTTAGTGTAGGAGGCCGTTCTCTAGCCTGGAAATATTGAGATTAGATGTGAGGTCATGTGTGCAGGATCTGATGGAGGCAATACTATTTCTCAGAACAAATTCAGAGACTCCACAAATGTTCCTGCAGTGTTTTGCATATTTACAATTTTTTTGTGTCTAAAGTCATATCCAATAAAATTTTTTTTGATCAGATAATTAACATTTTTATTGATGTTTCAGATATATTATACAACACACTTTATTTTTTTTTTTTTTTTTTTTTTAGTTTAAAAAGTCATTTTTCAATAAAAAATTTTAGACTAACCAGCAAAATGGTAACAATTTTTAAAATTGTGCTTTAAAACCCAACTCACCTCCACTACAACTTTGAGGCTAATGTAATTTTATATACAGTCATCTTACCTATCTTATACATAAATTTGATTTGCAAGTATTTAGCATCTGTTTAGTTCTGCAGATTCTTTCCTTTGGCTTTCAGCTCTGCCTGAATCCTTCTGGGCTCTGGATCAGATTCAAGCACATCTTGACCAAAATCTGATCCCAGGTCTCTTCTACACATTCCCAATGTAGGTGCAGACTGGACTTAGATAAAAAAAATACAGATTTTTCTTCAACTCGACCCACAAGTGTTCAAAAGATCAAAAAATAGTTACCCTTTTGCTGGTCAGTGTCTGTTCTTCCTAAATAGCTTGATTATTGTATCATAAGGTGATAAACAGCCGGATGTAACCATTTTACTACAGTAAAGTTATCACTTAAACATGCGCCGTGTATGAGGGAGTCAGGAGTCTGAGTTGGAGTCAGGAGTCTGAGTCGGGAGTTGAAGTCGGAGGTTTGGGAAATTGAGGAGTCGGAGTCGGGGCTTCGGCTTGTCGACTCCACAGCCCTGATGAAAACTGGTGCAAAAAGTCCACAGGAACCAGTTTATTCTCCCCCAATATTAAATGAATTTGATACAATTTATTATGCTGAAGAGTAGATTACAGCTGCTAGGTAATCCATAATGTGGTGCCTTGAAAGTCCCCCTGGACTTGGGGCAACAAGATACAGTCCAAGCCAAAATGTATTCCGGCACTCACTTGCTTTCTGCATTAAAATGCAATAATATATATGTGTATAAATACACACACACACATATATATATTATTAAAAAGGGACAGAAAACAAAAAGGTCTCTCATCTCTGATATGTTTCAAGCCAAAGAGACTGAGGGCGACATGTATGAATTCTGGCGCTAATAGACTAGTTCTAAATTGCTTTAAGGTAGCATAGACTGCGGCAGAATTTATGAACCTGTTCTTCTGCAGTTCATATATACAGGTGCAGTCTAGTGCCAATACAAGTTTGGCTCAGGCAGACCACCTTTAACTTGGTCTGGCTGTTCTAACTGTTCTGCGCCAAAGTTTTGGCGTCAAAGAATCATAAATGTGTCTACTTCTACTAATGTGGTGAGATGCCCCCAGAACGCCCAAATACTGTAGCACGCTAAAAAGTGTCTTTGGCGCGGTACCGAGGCACTTATGGCGCCAAAGTTTGGAGTGCATATGTTCATACATCTATAGAACTGGTCTAGAATTCTGGCGCAGCGCCGTTCATACATGTCGCCCTTAGTCACTGGAGACCTATTGTTTTGTGCCTGATTTTAATATAGAGTTTTTTGGATTTTAGTGGAGAAAGCAAGCAAGTCCTGGAATACATTTAGATTAGACTATTCTCCCCTAATGTTGTTGGTGCTACAGCTGATCAGGGTGGTCACATAGTCTTCAAAGTTATCATAAAAATAGGAGGAGGCAGGAAGAAACTTTAGTGGGACAAATGTCTTTTAAAGAACATCAGAAAACAAACACAAATGGAAATGTCTTTTAAATCACAGTTGACGTCTTTTTTTTAAGTTCACCAGTGTAATGACAAATCATCTTTCCAGCAGAAGAGTTATTAAAGGGGTTTTCCCACCATGCTGTTTTACAGAGTCACAGGCAGCTTCAGACTCACAGTGCCTGGTTAGGCTGTACATGGTTCTATAGCAGTAATAAGCATATTGAACTCCTCTATAACTAGCTGAGTGTTACAGTGTTATAAGTGCAGGAGATTTAATCAGTATTAAACATGGCTACAGAACTTATCAAAGGTAAGCAAGCTAATCTTGTTAGAAATAATGACTCTGTTCAATCTGATAATAGTGATGTCACTCTCTGCTCTCTCTCTCTATTCAGGAAGGGAGAAATGGACAGTAAACCAGAGACCATTGTGTGCACTCAAAGCAGTTAAATCTCTCTCATTTCCTGACCAGGGCGATATCAAAAGAGCAATGTATTTAGTAAATGTATGTACCTTTCCCTACATGTTGAAAGCTAATCATTGTAGTGGGAAACCCCTTTAAGGCATCCATTTCTGTCAAGCTGACCACTATTATAGCCTCTTCATGGTTTTCTTCCAGCTTTCCCAAACGCCTAAATTGCTAATCTACTCTAACAAGTTTTGTTTTGATCTGTAGGAAAGTTACCTGAAAACCACCGTAGGAGCTAGAACAGCGACCATACTAATGTCACTCTAAGGGCTGTGGGGTCGGTAAGCCAAAGCTCCAACTCCGATTTCCTCATACATGGCGCATGTTTAAGTGACAACTGTACTGTAGCAAAACGGTAACATCAGGCTTTTTATCACCCTTATAATACAATAACAAGTTATTGAGGTAGAACATACACTGACAAGCAAAATGGTAACAATGTTTTGAACTTTTGTCTTTCAGGCTCCATATCTCACCATCCACTACAGCTTTGAACTTGAGACTGCAATCATTTTATAGACAATCATCTTAGTGATCTTCTACATAAATTTGTCTTGCAACTATTTAGCATCGGCTTAGTTCTGCAGGTTCTTGTCATGTAACTGTATTGTTACTGTTTTGTTCCTAAAAAAAATCTAAATTTTAATTTTGTTTTATTATTTTGTTAATATTTTGTAAATTCACATTTTGCTTTCAGCACTGCCTGAATCCTTCTGGGCTATCAATCAGATTTAAGCAGATCTCAACCAAAATCTGACCCCAGGTCTCTTCTACACGTTCCCAATGTTGGTGCACACTGGTTGGCTCACTTGGGTACGAATACAGCTTTTTCTTTAACTCTACCCACAAGTGTTCAATTGGGTTAAGATCTGGGGACTGTGGAGGCCAATCAAGAAACTCTACTTAATTATTATTGAATAATTTCTTTGCCACACTCGAGGAATGCTTCGGGTCATTGTCCTGCTGGAACACTATGACGTTCTTTTCAGACCCATAGTACTCGAGTGTATGAAGTAACTCATCTTGTAGGATACTCACATATATCTCAGCATTGATATCACCATCGATTCTGGTCAAGTATCCAACATCTTTGGTTGTGAAAAAATCCTAGATCATCAAGCTTCTTCCCCCGAACTTGACAGTTCCTTCAATTTCTCAATCAATTAGCTTCCTTTTGTCTTGATTCTTCCAAACCCATTTACCCCATCAGAGCCCGGTCTATTGACTTTCATCTCATCGCTTCAGATCACCCGTTTCCAATCTTCCACTTTTCATACTTTTTTGCAAACTCGAGTCTATGCTTCTTATGACGAGATTGAAGTTGAGGCTTCTTCACATTTTTTTGGGCCACCATTCCGGAGCTGTGTAATGTGTTGCACAGTGCTTGCATGGACGTCTGTGATCTCACTATTACGATGCATACAAGCCACCTCCACTGCCGGGTTTGGCGTTGGAATGGATGGACAGACGTTTCGTATTCTTCCAATTATCATGGTGTTACATGATGCAGTTCGTCAATTTTCTTGGCCAAGAGACAGCTATCGATGAGCTGGATGATACCGTTTCTCTTTTCTTGGGAAATCTTCTTCATGGCTGCTCCTCAATTCAAACCAGTGACCTTTTGCTTGGGAATTAGCCTAATAACACACTGAGCTATTAGGGAATGTGAGAACAGATTTTAATTTGTTATATGCAAAAAGAAAAAGATTGTTTCACCACCGGGAACAAAACCGTATCAATGCAATTACATGACAGGAATCTGCATAACTAAGCATATGCACATCTGTGAATTTGATCTGAGAAATAGTATCGCCTCCATCAGATCCTCCTCCCTAGATGACCTCAAATCTGATCTCATTATTTCCAGGCTAGCGAACGGCCTCTCTACACTAACTTCGGTTGATGGCAAAGTGGTGACCACATGGGCAACACTTCTAACAATGTTAGGGTATAAAATAACTGCCTCATGCACAAACAGTTTTGATGAACTCTTCTACTACTTTGAGAGCAAGTAAAAAAAAAAATTTTGCTGAAAGATGGTCAATCTGTTTGCTATGGGAGTGGAATCTTTTCCCCCTGCGGCAACACTTTGCCTGCTCCATGTCATCCAAATACTTTTCAAAATGAAGCTCCTTATCTGATGAAGCTGAAGATATGGTAGCAGTAGCACTGGCACGCCACAATTCCTCTTGTTCTTGGCACTGCATTGAACTAAATGTACCAATTTATTATATATTTTTGGAGTCTGAGTATTTTATAACGACTCCCAACTCCCAGAATGGTCAATCTAAACAGATATACAGTAATATATCCACTTCTCCTATATCCCTGTATAACAAGAGAAATTTGCTTTTCAGGACCACAAGAAAGCTGGATGATAACCATTATGGGAACTGTAATAATAGCTATATTAGTTGTCACCCATCTTTTTTAAGATCACGTACATCTAAGAAAAGGCACAATGCAAGTTTTAAACTGACATTAGAGGATGGCCTATATTTACTGGGGACTTTCTGATGGTAGGAGGAAACAACAATAGTAGAACACATGCATGACATTGATGACTGACAGGGCTTGCTTTCAGAAACAGCGCCAGACCTAACCGTTGGTTGTGTCTGGTACTGCATCTTAGCTACACTGAATAGGATTGAGCTGCAGCTCCATACACATCCAGGTTGGTAGTTTTGTTGTCTTTGAAAGAAAGCAATCATGTTTTTTTTTTATCTCAATCCCGATTCCTTTATTGCCCCTTTCTTTAAAGACTTACATGCCTTGTTACGGATACAAGTAGGACATGCCAAGAACGGTCTCCTTATGGACATGAAGTTATTAGTATTAAAGGGGTTTTCTGGTTACGAAGATCATAGTTCAAAAGGAGGGGATCAAAAATCTAAGCATGTCTGTCCTTGGTTACCATTAACAAAGTGGTATGGTTTAGGAGAATGGGCTGTTTGTTTAGTGCTTGGAAACGAAGTGAGAGCTCCGGTCGGGTTATGCCCAGGTCCCACCCCCTGTCGTAATCGAGAACGCACATCTGAGGGAGATGGATAAAACAGGTCGCGGTCAGGAGCACGCAGGGGGACGTGTACACGGACAGACGAGAGAGAGGAGAGAGAGAGAACTGTTTTCACTGACAGGAAGATAGTCGGTAGGTGACAACGGCTAGGCGTGCGGGGTTGGTACTGTTTTCATACGACATGGAGTAGCTCAGTGGTAGGTGACGACGTATGCTATGCGTGCGGGGTTGACTGTTTTCACTGACAGGAAGCAGTGGTAGGTGCGACCCATGCGTGCAGGGTTTGCTCTTTTCACTGACAGCGATCAGAGGTCCTGTAGCAGAGAGAGAGATCTTGTGCAGACCCATGTAAACACAAACAGATAAAGCGTATAGTTTAGTTCTGCAGATCTGTAGAGCTCAGAGGTGGAATAATCTGCAGGATATAGAACTGTGTGTGAGAGAGAGAGAGAGAGAGAGAGAGAGACAAAAAAAAAAAATCACCCATCTTTCCCAGAGTCCTGAATGTCAAAAGCCCATTCTAGTTACAAAGTATGTAGAGAGAGCGAGAAATGTCGACATACACTATGGAGTTACACTTAGCGTTTCACTTCCAATGATTCCTTAGTCTCCGACAGCTGAGAACCTCTGCCTTCGCCCAGCTCTCACAGAATGAATTCCCACGTGCACACTTTGGGGCGTGTCTGCAGAGAGTGAAGATACTCCATGCTGGGAGGAGAAACATGCCCCTCCATTTCATAAGCTCTGCTTAGCAACCAGTATAAACGGCTGCCAAATGCTGGAACGAGACAATCCCTTTAATCAGTAGTTCCCAAACTGTAGCACTCTAGCTGTTGTAAAGCTACAACTTCTATCTCCTTTCTATAATGGAAGCTGTTTTTATTTTTACAACAGTGGGAGGGAGAGCCATAGGATGGGAATTTCAATACACATATAGTTCACCTTGGGTTAGGTTGATTTTTGCTTCCTATTTCACAATAAGACCACATGATGAGTACCATCGACATGCACATAAAAATACCACAAGCAATGCAATAAGCAGAGACTGACTGTTCAAGGTGCAAAGTTCTGGACATTGCAGCGATCAATGGGTTATAAAAAGTTAAGAGACTCCCAGTACAGGAAGAAAAGAAATGACAGAAACAAATAGGGTGATGTGTGTCAGTGTATGCTTCGAAGGAGTGCATGCTGGAAGTAGTATGTACATAGAACACAAGTATACTGGACCTCACTCATTACAACTGTCTTGGGCTCTGTTCACATCAGCCCCATTCTCAGTACTGTCTGATTTCTGTTGCATTTTAGTGGCAAAAACAGTACAGTCTGAAGAGCTATTCCTGGTGTCAAAAAACTGGAAATGTGATGGACTTCATTATAACTCAATGGGATTGTATAAAAGCTGATTTATTAGAGTGGTCTTGGCTCTGTTAAGAATTGCAGCCATGATGCTTTCAGATCCTTAAGGTGGAAACTATTCATGCTACCCTTAGTGTCTGTCTACACGGCAAGGATTTCCAGTCGTTATTTGAAAATCCGAGTTGTAGTCTACATGACTTTTTTCCCAACAAATTGGACCATGTTTATTATTAAAATCAATTGGAGGACATGAAAAAATGACTAGAAAACTTTGTGCGCTTTTTTTTGGTGTGAATCCTCGTCCAAAAACTCAATAGTGCTCTATGATGCAAAAAAATGATAAAAAAAAAACCCTGAATCCGAAAACAGTCTGTGGGCGGCATGCTTTCTGTATTTGGGGGTTTATATGTCAGTCCCAGTTAGAGGTGCAATCAGCAATTAAAAAAAAAAAAAAAGTTATGTACAAATGCCCCAAAAGGTCTTTTTGACCTTAAATAAAAAAGCAAGATAAAATAAGTAAATAAACAAAAAAAAAAAAAAAAAACCACTGACTACCAATCGAAACCGCAACCTTTATCTTCTGCCACGTGGCCCAAGAAACTACCTACCACCTAATTAAAAATAGAAATGTGACACAATTATAGAACTTATTTTAGTTTCACTTTTTGCCATTTAAAATATAAAAGAAAAATTTCAAAAACAAACACCTCTTTTTGTCACATGCTTTTCAAACCCCTATGTACTAAAAGAAACAAAAACATGCCTGGTCTGAAACCAGGGTCGAGTGGTTAAAGGGTACCTGCACATTAAACATGCTATGTAATCTGCGGGCAGCAGGTTATAGAATAAGAGCAACTGATTGATAAGTTTTGATGGGAAAGATTCAGTAGAGTTTTTTTCATTTAACTTGCTGCTTATTTTGGGTTAAAGAGTCCGGTGGGTGGTCTCATCAGTGATTGACAACCTTCCTTGTATGAGTGTACATATAGAGATAGCTGTCTGTGACTGATTAGACCATCCATTGGTCTCCTTAAAGCGGTTGTCTCACTACATTGATTCATCTTACCTCAGTCCTGTTTTCTTGGTTTCACTTTGAATTCAGGAGCGTGTTTACTGGCTTCCACTAGGCTACAGTAGAAGCCAGGTCTGTAGCTATAGCAACCTATCAGGAGAGATCAAACAGGTCTGTAGCTTTAGCGACCTGAGGAGCTGATGCAGCCCATACAAGAGGGGATATCTCAGAATAGGTAGGACACGGTTAATGGACATATATTGCAAAGTGACTTTTTTTTTTTTTTTCAAGATCTTTAACATAAAAGGCAATCCTTGTAGTGAGACAACCTTTTAAACCCAAAATAAGCAGGAAGTTAAATGAATAAACTCCAAGTTCTAGTGAATCTTTCCCCTTATAACTATCAAGCAATCTGCTGAGCTCCTTCTGCTCTGTTACTTGATGTCCACAGATCAGATAGCATGTACAACGTGACAGGTTCTTATTAAGATACACTACTGGTTCTAACACTGGAGTACTTTATTACTTGTATATATTAAAAAAGGACACAAGAAAAAAAGGTCTCATCTCTGAAGTCTTTCAAGCCAAAGAGGCTCTTAGTCATTGGAGACCTATTGTTTCGTGCCTGCTTGTAATATGTATATATAGAGCTTTTGGATTTTATTGGAGAAAGCAAGCGAGTCCTGGAATACATTGTAGATTAGAGTATTCTCCCCTAATGTGGTTGGTGCTAGAGCTGATCAGGGTGGTCACGTAGTCTTCAGAGTTATCATAAGAATAGGAGGAGGCAGGAAGGAACTTTAGTGGCACACATGTCTTTTAAAGGACATCAGAGAACACAAAAATTGGAGATGCCTTTTAAATCAAAGCTAAGCAGGAAGTTAAATACATAAACTCCAAGTTCTACTGAATCTTTCCCCATATCACTATCAATCAATCTGCTCAGCTTCTCCTGCTTTATATCTGGATGCCCACCTATCAGACAGCATGTTCAATGTGACCCTTTAGGATACACTACAGCAGGCATCCTCAAACTGTGGCCTTCCAGCTGTTGGGAAACTACAACTCCCATCATTCCCACTGTTATAGATTATATAAATGCATGATGGGAGTTGTGGTTTCCCAACAGCTGGAGGGCAGCAGTTTGATGATGCCCACACTACAGGTTCTAAAACTGAAGTACTTACCTATATCCCTACTGTTTGTCCCCCATAACTATAAATAGCGGACAGCAGGTGCCCTATGTCATGTAACCACATTGATGCGACAAGTACTTACACTTGACCACAACGATCAGAGCATAACTACGATGGGGAATGTATAAGCAGCTTACTTTACAGACTTGGATTTAGCTGAATGAAATTGTGTGTTATGTGCCTATACTACAATATCTTTTTCAGCTCAGCAGGACGTCTTGGGACGCGCAGGACATTCAGTTCCAGACAAATAAGAAAGAAGTCGCTCCTGGAAATTTCCTCTGTTTTCGTTAGAACAATGTAGAAGAAGGAGCAGAGGGCCGCGGTGCAGGAGTCGGGGATGACTTGTAATTATTTTCTTACGCTGTAAGACTTTTTCATTGTAGCTTGAAGAACAGGAAAAGTTTCTATAAAGGTCGCTCTCTCATGTGTTAGTTTCTGGGACAACATCCAAACTGGATTGTTTTACACACAAGCGATTCAGTGTTTGGGAGGCGGCAATGGAGGATGGTTTTCACTTGGACGTGTACATTTATAGAGACCTACACTCCCACACACAACTTTTTCTGCTGAGATGGAATGTGGACAGTGTAGTCTTTCCACTATATACCAGAATATAGCAAGCTGTACTGCAGTATAGGAGGTCACCTATGTGCTACAGGGTGGAGTCTATCTCATGAATTTGGAAAGCAGCTCTGTGATCAGACATGATGTAACACAAGATTAGTACTGGAGTACAGCAATTGTCAAGTTAAGCAATGTTACATGCCGATGGTTGCAAAGCCCTTTAATACTTCTTCAATTACACGTATAAACCATGGATGGCAAACGTTAAATTCTGTACTGGTTAATAAAGATCCGCCTGTTGTGCATGAGGTTATATTAAAGGTAACTTACCACGTCCAGTGCACAGATATCTGCACTTGTGACAATCCAAGATCCCACCTCCCGATTCTTCTTCATAATATTCCACGTCATGCAGTTCAGCACCATTTCCAGGAAATGACCTATGATGTAAATTGTAAGAGTTTAGGTTTACCAGTTTCTAAACAAGACACGTAGTGCAAAAGAGGGAAGCAAAAGACTAGAGTACTAATGAAAGAAGGGCACACACACAATACATGACAACAGTAATGTAAAAGGGTAATTTCCCCCATCTTAAAGAAGACCTAAAAAATCAAATTGACAGCATAGCTTTATTCCTATGTCTCGATTGCAAAGCCTTTTTTGTCTTTAGGCTCCATGTTTCTCTGCAAACAGTGCCACTACTTTTGCCCAGTATGGTAATAAATAAAGAACCTGACAACTGGGTGGTCTTCAGCGCTCGTCTTCAGAGGGCATGAACCTGAACACTCTGACACTGCCTAATCAGAGCAGACAGTTCAGCGTGGCTCCAGCCTTGTCATCTGGTAGGATTATCTCATAAAATTTTGTCCTGTTCTAAAGGGACCAATTGTAACTAATTAAAATAGGATCTTGTTCTTTTCTTTTTAGCCGTTTTTATTTTCTGACTAGATTTTTTTAATTCTGTTTTCTGTATATGATCATGGGAGCAACCATCTTGCCTGAGCTGCTTTTAACAACATTTAGAGAGATGCTTTACAGCAGTTTCACAGACATAGGAGTCTGTGAATAGAAGCAGAGGGTGAGCTGTGACTATCTCCTATTCTAAACGGTGGAGTTATCTATACACAGTCATCTTTTAGTGCAATCTTGCTTGTGCTGATAAATCAGAAGACTTAAAGGGGTTGTCTCATCTCAAAGTTTCATAGGATGCATGAATGAAATAATGCTGCTTTGCTCTGTCACTTCCTGGTCAAGCTGTCTGTAATTAGCATATGAGCTCCATGTATTCAGACTTCTGCTAATTAGATAAATCTCATGCTGTCAGGAGCAGGGAAGCTTCTGAGTTAAAGTAAACAGCAGTAATTACTGGCTTTTGTCTGAAAGATCAGATAACAAACAAGCTCTTACTGTGGAGTTCTGTGCTGTGCTACCTGTGTGATGACGTCACTCCTTGCTATCAGATAGAACAAACAGCAGGGGGTAGAAGTACACAGGTCGGTCACTTGGAGAACCAGAGAGAGCACAGAAGGTGATAAATCACTTGTAGCTCCTTAACAGAAAAATAATATGAAAAACGCAATATATTTGGAAAACATCTTTATTTAGTGATCCCAACATGTTGAAAGCTAATCTTTGTAGCGAGACAACGGCTTTAAGCAATGTCTACATGGCAGAAGTTAAAAATGCCATTGGAAATCTGACAGCAATTTAACATGACTGTACTGCGTTTTTTGTTGTGGGTTTGTGCAAAGAAACGCAGTCGGTTTTCTGATTACAGAAGTGTACTGGAATCCGCTGATAGATAGAACATGTTCCATATTTTGGTGGACCAGAAACCAGTGCTGTGTAGAAATAGCCTAACACTTCCTACTGTAGAGAAAACTTTTCAGCAGACTATTAATTAGGCAGCGTTCACACGGCAAAGGACAAAATGTAGGATTTTGGATCAGCACAAGAATAATAACTACTCTAGTACTGCCCTTATGTTTAAGAATAGAACTACTATCATGCTGCTACATATGTACAAGAAAATACGCACTATACTGTTGTCACCTTTGTACAAGAATATAACTATGGGTGCATCCTCTACGTCTTGAAGAAAGAAGGTTGCTACATAAACATAGAAAGGGATTCTTTACTGTTAGAGCAGTGAGACTGTGGAACTCTCTGCCAGGGGAACTTGTGAATTCACTAACGGAGTTCAAAAAGGGTCTGGATGCATTTCTAGAGTATAATAATATAACAAGTTAGAGTGACTAGGACTCTGGACAAGGATCGTTGATCCAGAGATTTATTCCGATTGCCAGATTGGAGTCGGGAAGGAATTTTCCCTAAAATGAGGACAATTGGCTTCTACCTCATGGGTGGTTTTGCCTTTCTCCAGATCAACACTTTAGCACAATAGGCTGAACTGGATGGACGTCTGTCTTTTTTCAGCCTTACAACTTAACTACTATGTATAATTTCATACTGCCCTTTATGTTTAAGAATATAACTACTAGAATGCTGCTTACGGATATAGGAGATTTATAGAGCTTTATAGACTTCTGAACTCACCTCTCAGAAGGGTGGTAATGTTCAGCCTCCATTTTGTTCCTTGACAGTCCATATCGGTCTACACTTTGCACATAACGTTCTTGATGTCTTTCCCGCTCATCAGGTCGGTTGCGGCTCTTCTCTTTGGGGTGGTCATCTCTTTCCTCATATCTGCTGGAATTGCTCTCTTTGTAATAAACATCTCTTTCCTCATAGCGATTCCTGCTCCTATCTGCTTCGTATCTGCTGTGTCCCCTGTCATCATAGTATTTGTCTCTCTCTTTATACTCATCCCTACTCTTATGCTGCTCCTTGTCCCCATTGTGCATGTCCCTCTCTTGATAATGGCCCCGATCCCGGTCTTCCCGATGCCTGTTTTGCCTCCTGTCTCCATTATGCTTGTCTCTTTTTTGATGGTGATTCTGACTGCTCTCATGGTGGCTCCTGCTAGGAGTCCTCTCATCGATATATCCATTCTGAACATCGTTTTGACTGCTCCGTGTATTGGAATGACAGCTGCGCTGCTCGTACTTGTGTTTTCTTGGTGCGCGGCTCTCCCCATCACTCGGATAGGGACCAGGGTCTACCATTCTCAGACCTAAAATAAAAGCATCAGATGAACTTACACTAAAATCGGATGAACACCTAGAATCTCCCAAAAAGTGACCTAAAAGAGCATTTCTCCTTCAAAATCAAATTATCAATAATTTAAAGGACTTGCTACATTGAATAGACTAGCAATACCAAACTATCTATAGTGCTCTAGGAGATTATATATAATATATATATATATATATAATATATATATAATATATTATATATATATATATATATATATATATATATATATATATATATATATATATAATATACAAAGTCAGAACACAATTTACTTTGATAATTTCCTCAAAAAGAAGAGCATAGTATCCCCTTACGTATTCCTTTTCCCAATACTGACCGTTCCTCAGATCCAGTGGTATGTTTTCCTGCAGACCAAGCCTGGAAAATCAAAGGAATAAACACAGTTTCAGATACTAACGCTGTACCCTCTGTATGTCCAACCCAACCCTGGCCAAATGTTACAAAAAATGGCAGCTCCACTTGACTCCAGAAATGCAGCTGAACCCGCTGTTACAACTAAGTAACTTTTAGCAAATTTGTGCGAGATTGGGATTAACCGAAACTAGTGCAAAAGAAAAGTAGAGCAGTCACCCCATGGCAACCAATGAGAGTTCAAATTTTATTTTTTCTAGATTTCACTTAACCCCTTCTCACCGCATGGTCATAATAATATGGGATAAATCATGTTATATGTTAATAGATTGGACACGGCAATACGAATTATGTGTAACTTTTTATTATTTTATATTTGAACTCTTTATAAAAAAAAATTTCTTTAACATTGAGTCCCCCCAGGATACTTGACCATTAGGGGGCTCGATTGTCAGTAGGGTGAACAAAGATGGCGATTTTACCCCTCCCTGACTGGGACAGGAAGTAATGCGGGAAACAGGACAGGATGGAAGTCTTCACAAGTCACTAAATCTCTTGTCACCATGTTCATTAGTCTGAATGTGTCTAATGTAAACACTAAGGCCTCGTTCACACGGCTTATTTGTCCGCGGATTGGCGCCGTACTCCTCGCCGGATTTGCGCTGCAGTACGGCGCCAATCCGTCGGAGTAATTACGGTAATCCACTGCTCTCATAGAGAACAGTGGATTCCTTCGCTCCTCCCCGCTCGGCGAATCCGCCGCGGGGAGAGAAAGTGACATGCACATTATTTACGGCGCATACGCGCCGTAGATAATGACAGTCTATGGGGCCGGGGAGCGGCGCCCCGGCCCCGCCCCTTATTCACGCCGGATTTGCGAGCGCAATCCGGCTCACAAATCCGCCGTGAATAAGCCGTGTGAACACGGCCTAAGGCTAAACCTCTAGTAACACCCGGGACTGGAGAAATATGATATCTGTCAACTAAGATTAGTAATCTTTATACATTAACGTATACAAATGAAATCTGAATGTACTTATTCAAAACTAGTAAAGATTACAGTATAATTTATCATCAGTACAATGTACTATATTTACATAATACAACATAACACATGATAAATACACGATAATAAAAGCTAACACACAGTAACATGACTTTAACCTGATATTACAGATGTTGCCTCCTGAGAACCCATGCTTTACAAAACGTGGGTATATTAAATTCTGGATTGATGGACTGTCATCGAAAAGTCTATAAAATCTACGCAAAGCAAGACAGCCTTAATAAAAAAAATAAAATCCTAAAAAATCCGCTCTTCTATTTTTAGTATGATAAATATTAAAGGGGTTTTATCGTTACAAAGATCATGTCTCAGATTATGGGGACAGTAAAAATAAGCACTTTTGTAATTGGGTTGCATTACCTCTGTCACTTGGTTTAGCAGATATGAGCATCTCTGTAAATCTGTCTTCTATTTCTGCAGTTGCTGGTCAGAACGCCCCCTGGTCGATTGCCGCCCCCTAGACACGCCTCCTGCACTGTGATTGGCTGGCTGACATTTCATTCAGCCTGTTGGGATACGCCCCTAGACATGAACTGCCCCGGCCACGCCCCCTGCGCTGTGATTGGCTGCCTGCACACTGTGTTTACTCCCCTCTGAGCTGTTAAAATCGATAGTGAAACCAAGGTCTGCTGACTCTATGTACATCTCCCAGCTTTAGGGTCAATGTTCTGGGCAATTACTGGCTGTTTAAGGGGCTTTTGCCAAGAGGCTGATTAATCTCCTCACAGATCCAGTCCTTAAGCTGTTACTTGGAAAAGAAGGCGTTCTGTTCCTCAGATCGAATGCAAGCCCCGCCTCCTTCTGACGTCATCACCTGTAGTGTATAACATAAGGATTCAACACTGCATCTGTATAAGCTGCTTATATAGTGCAGTGCTTAGTTGATTAGCCCTGCAAGACAGACTTTGGGAGTTCAAGCCCCATTAGTAGTTTTTTTTTTCCTTTAAAATTTGTACACATATGTAAAGATATGAAAATATATGTGTAGACATTATAATTTTATTCATATACACACACAAAGCTCCCCTATATAGTGTCCTATCCTTGCAGTCACACCAAGCACTTCGAACATATGTGATACAATGCATATATTCTGGGGGATGAGACATGATATAGGGGAGCTATGTATGTGTATATATATCATTATAGAGATTAACATATATATTTTAGGTCTCTCTACATATGTGTAGAATTTAGGGGGGGAAAAAAATATATATACCCTGTGAGGGACTAGAACTCCAAACCCCTTCGTTGTAAAAGCAATAGTCTACCACTGCTCTACCTCTGCACCACCAGCCCAAGTTAGTTACAAGCTGAGCAGAGCCTTCTCTCAAAGCTGATTTGCTTCTCCCCCCATTGTTTTCACTCACATGTCATTGACAGCAAGCAGAGATCTTTACTTGAAGCTGACATTTGTAGTTGAGTAAAGATCTCTGCCTGTTGTCAGTACAATTTGGATGAACACCACTAGAAGTAACAGCTGCAGGCTTTCAGTTGTGTGTAAACTAAGACATATGACAGGTGTTTGCTGGAGTTTGGAGCCTCAAGGCTGCAGACATAAGCAGGCAGGAGGCTACAGAGCTGTTATATCCAGACAACCTTCTGCATCCCCTGCTTTAAACAAAATGATGATGTCACAGTTCTTCAGTGAGGGGAGACACGCCTCCTGGGAGGAGAGACACGCCCCTGGATTTCAAACTCAATCTGTGAAAATTAGCTGAACAGCACGAGCAGCTCAAACGATAACACCCCTTTAAATTGGTCGTCCATTCATTTTTTTTATTTTTTTTTGCCCTTTTATAATAAAAAAAATTCTACACTCTTCCCTCCTCCAGCGCTGCGCTGCACTGCCCTCACTCTCTACCAGTCTTTTGTTTTTGTCCAGTTCTATTCCGAACGGGCTGCCACTGCTGCAGCCGCAGATTGGCTACAGCGGTCACATGCTATTGGCTGACATCACTGTTCAGAATAAGCACTCCAATTGGTGATCAGCCAATCAGCGGCCGCAGCGGTTATGGCCTACTCAAAAGAAGACTGGCAGACAATGAGGACAGTGCTAGATCTCAGGTGAGAGGAGATTATACATTTTAATAGATCACCAGTATCCTAAAAAAAATAATAATTTAAAAAATAACCAGACAACCCCTTTAATAGTGCAGGAAGTATATTCCAGATTTTATATCAATTTTAAGGGGTTAAAATATATATTTTTTTTTTAATGGCTGGTGGTAGGGACTGTTTTGAAAATAAAATTAAAAAAAAACAGTATTCACCCTAAAAGCCACCACCATTTCAGTTACGCCGCTGTACCAGTTTTCCCCTAGGGCTTGTCCCCACGGCACGGGTTTGCAGCCGGTTTTTTAGACGGTTTTCGGTTTTGAAACCGTCTGAAAAACCGGCCACAAACTTTTCAATGGACCGCTATGGAAAACTCGTGCGGCAGTCCCCACTGCACGGGTTTTCCGCCCGGCGGTTTTTCAAACCGCCAGCGGTCTGAGAGACATAGAACATGTTCATTCTTCCATCCTGTTTTCGGACGGATTATGAACATGTCTATGAGAAGGGGGAGGGCTTTGTCCTGTGCCGTGTAAACGGCTCCTTATAGTCCTCCACCAGTGACGTCACATCCATGGGTCACGTGTCACCTCCGGTGTCACATGGATGGCACATCACTGGTGGGGGACTGTTGTGGAATACTGAAGCAGTTTTTTTTTTATTTTTTTTCTTAAAACAGTCCATGTTGGATCCAAAAATCGCATCCAACATGCAGCTGCGTGTTTGGATCCGTTTTGGATGCAACAGAATCGCACCCTATACTTTATTATAGGGCTCCTGCTGCGTCTTTCGCTCCAAGAATTGACATGTCAATTCTTTGAACGGATCTGAAACGCAATGAGACACGCATCGGCAATCACTCGTGTGAACCTCGATATGTGTTTTACATTGTGAGCAGTGTAAAATCACTCCGCACATTGTTAGATGCGTGTTTGGGTCCGTCTAGACGAACCCAAACACGTATCTAAAAGTGTATGTTCACACGGACCCATGTGAACATACCCTAACAGCTACACAGTCAATAACTGCATTTATGTTTACAGCACACTGTCGTAAAACGAGCGCAGCTTTACCACACACTGCCACCAAGTGTGGACCCAGTCTGAATAATTCTACATTCATTATGCATTTTATAGAACAGTGTTTCTCAACTCCAGTCCTCAAGGCCCCCCAACAGATCAAGTTTTCAGGATTTCCTTAGTATTGTACAGGTGATAGAATTACTGTCAGTGCGTTCTATGGGAGATCCTGAAACAGAGAGCGCTGTGGGCTTCTCAGCCCCTTTCCCATAATGCCTTGTGATATGCAGATGCTAAGTAGAGGGTGAAAAGGCAAAACAAAAACTCTACAAGCCGTTCGTTCGGTGCTCTCCTTAAGCAGAGATCTTCCCTTCCATAGAAACCCATGTATTACTCCTGCTATGGGTATGTTCACACATCACTTTCACATCTAAGGCTATGTCTGCACAGCACAGGAATACTGTCCGATTTTCGGCGGATTCAGTATTTTGAATCACTGTGCTGAATAGACAACAGTGAAAAATCCGTTTTGTAGTCTACACAGCACGTATTTTTTTACTGTCGGGTTTAAAAATGGCGAAATATGCATCATGTTGTATATTCGGCCGGATTCTGCTCTGATTCAATGTGTGGGGCCGATGGCAAATCCAAAAACCGACCGTGGCTTTTGCGCAAATTTTGCAGTCCAGCAATGTCATAATGCCGTCGAATTTTGGGCAGCATTTTGACATTTGCTATTTGGACTTAGCTTAAGGCTATGTCTACACTGCACAGTATTTACGGCGCTTTTAGGATTTTAAAAACACCGAAAATACGATCGTTTGTGCGACTCCATAGACTAGAGTAGAAAAGACAAGCTGCAGTCTCCACAGCTCATCTTTTCTCCGCTCGTCTTCTGTCGGCGGTGTAATATACAACATGTATAATACGCCGGCGCTTTTAGTTTTCTTGGCGTCTTCCCATACAACACAATTGTATGGGCGACATAAAAAAAAAAACCTAAAAGCGACCGCGTTTTTTGTAAAAAATGTTACAAAAACCGTGGCCCGCTTTCGGGCCGTTTTTTGTCTGATGCAGTGTAGACATAGCCTAAAGGGTATTTCCCACAGCAGGAAACTGAAATCCTACATACGTGAACAAGGTCCCAGGGCACATTCACATGTTGCGGTTGGTTGATGGGCAGTTTAATGTAAAGTTTTGTGATGGTCTACATGTGAAACATACTAAATGACTGTATTTCACCTATAAAGCCCCGCAGTTACGCCGTGTGGCCGGGGCCGGCAACTCGCCGGCCCATAGACAATCACTGCTAGCGGCGCGTATACACCGCTAGAAAGTGACATGTCAATTATCTCCCCCCGCGGCGTATTCGCCGAGCAGGGAGAGGAGACGTAATGCATAGTTCTCTATGAGAACTGTGCATGACCGTAGTTACCAGGACGGATTCAGCCCGTAATTGGCGCACTCCGGCGCGTAATTACGGACTGAAATACGTCCAGGTTTAGGCCGTGTGAACATGGCCTAAGGCTGGGTTCACACAGTGGTTTTCCACACACTGATGCACAAAGTTCTTGCGATTACAAATCAAATTGCGCGCAAAACAACATGACATTACAGTGCCATTGACTTGTATAGGAATAAGCGTGCATCAGGCACACAGCTGTATTTTTAGCGCACCATTTGATGCATTACATACTGCACAGAATAACAGGACTGCAGGACTATTATCAGCACTTACAGGGGTTTTCTCACTATGCTGTTGGACAAGAGTCACAGGCAGCTTCAGACTCACTCCTTGGTCAGGCTGTGGGTGGTTCTATAGCAGTGATTAGCAGATTTAGCACCTCTATAACTAGCTGAGCATTACAAAGACATAAGTGAAGGAGATTTAAACTGTGTAAACAATCTAATCTTGTTAGAGATAAAAAAAACTGCTCCGTCCGAACATGCTATCTGTCTAATCAGGAAGGGAGATATGTACGGTAACCTAGAGACACTTGTGTGCACTTAGAGCAGATAGAATCTCTCTTATCCCCTGACCAGAGCAATAGCAAAAGAGCAATGTATTTAGTAAAAGTTTGAATTTACCATTCCCTACGTGTTGAAAGCTAATCATTCTAGTGAGAAAACCCCTTTAAATGGGCCCCAAAAAAAAAAAGGACGCATGGAGTACAAAGAGTTACGACGAAAAAAAAACCGCATGAAATTAAGCAGCAAAAAAACGGACCAAAAGACATCAGATGAAAGCGTGCATAAAAATGCATGAAAAAACATGCTCAGACCAGGTTATTGTTGATGGTTTTTGGCGTGCAAAATTCAAGTTTTTTTTTTTTTTTTTGCCATTACATGTGGAAATGTGTGCAAAAAAACTGACATTAAGGTCCCATAATAAGCGCGCATCAGGCACACACCTGCGTTTTTCACGCACCATTTACCACATTATGCAAAATGCCGGTGCTTGACCATTAGAAGTGCCCAAAAATGGCTCAAATACAATGACGTTCTCTGTACTGAGAAAGACGCATGAAAATAAACAGAAACAATAAGTATCAAGACAAATCAAATGAAGAGAAAGCACAGAAAAACACATGAAAGATCAGGCTTAGAAACGTGCTATGTGAACATGGCCTTACAAATGCGCGCTTATTTCACTGCAAAAAATAAAGTCATGTGAACATGGTCTTACAAATGTACGCTTCTTTCATTGCAAAAAAAAAAAAAGCAGTGTGAACATAGCCTAAAAACTGTCAATAACCGCATTGCAAAGCGTTTACAGATACAGTTGTTAGTCGCACCGAGCACTTTATTATTTCCCCAAGACTCCTATTACAATGAGCTGAGCTCTGCTCCTCACTATTATATTGTTTCCCTTATTAAAATCTCTACTCACCCTAATTCTCCTATACTCTGCGCAGGGAACAGCCGGAACCGAAACTCAGACCCGAAAGCGCGCCCCCGACGCATCAACACACCTGTGTGCTTCAGGCCACTCCCTCATCGCGCGACCCTGTTACTTGAAACGCAAAGAATTGCGCGCCGCCGACGTTTGGAACGCACGGGGGACGCGCACACAACATCCTGCAGCTGATTGGTTAGATTGATAAAAGCAGGTGAACAGTGATTGGCCAGGGAGTGTAAAGCGTGCTGTGATTGGGCCGAGGTTACAGACAGTGCTGTGTTTGGTTGGAGTGCCGACTCTGCGATTGGTTGGCTTGGGGGTGATGAGTTTGGACATGTACTGGAAGCTGTGGTGATGATGGGCGAGCGGAGTGAAGCAGGTTCAGGTGATTACCCGGTTATGTGAGAGCCGGATGGTAGAAGGGTGTTCCTGGGGTATGGGCAGTGGGTATAGTGCTCTGCCAGCAGTGGAGGGAGGTATGTGGGATAAGAAGGGTGATGTGTGAGAGATCCTCTGTATAGGAAGGCTTGTGGTGGGGGGTTCTCTATAGACTGGGAGTCAGAAAGGTATAGTGCTCCCTCAAGTTACAAGGGCCTCGGGATAGAATGTTTTCAACATACAATGATCTTTCCTTGGACATCATACGTTGAAACCAACTGTACGTATAGCACTAGCATTGATCTGCAGCTCATGTGATGGATGGAAGATCCAGCCAAGTGTTATGAATATTTTACTGTAAATCATCTGTATAAGTGAAATGCATGCAGTGATTGGCGGTCTAAAAGCACCTCTCTACAGTATAGTGCAGTGCTATATGTCCTGTACTACTCTTTACATGAGTCTGGATGAGCGGCTCCTTTGGGCACTTGGTGAGGGCCCCACTTTCATTTTTCTTGTACATAACCTAAAGAAGCCCCTGACCTCAACATAGGGAGTGATTTCCAGCTTCCAGCAGCTCTTTCTGTTCTATAAGGACTTGTAGCTGTATTAGTGCTCTACTTTATTTTATTTCATCTTCATTTTGCATTATGTTTAGTCTCATTTTGGGTATTTGGAACCAATTATCAGTTTTCCATAGTCATAGTCTCAATGTACAATGGTTGTCCTGAAACCAATTAATATTGTAGGACCACTTTATGCAAAGGATCCTGTATAGACAGGTCACAGAGGTAGGTGGGGATCCTCTATAGTCTGGGAGTCAGAAAGGTATGTGGAGGATTCTGTATATACTGAGTCAGGTAAGCGGGGGATGCTCTGTAGAATGGGGGTCAGTCAGGTCAGCGGGGGATCCTCTGTAGCCTGGGGGTCAGTCAGGTAAGCGGGGGATCCTCTGTAGACTGGGGGTCAGTCAGGTAAGCGGGGATCCTGTGACTGGGGGTCTGTCAGGTATGCGGGGGCTCCTCTGTAGACTGGGGGGCAGTCAGGTAAGCGGGGGATCCTCTGTAGACTGGGGGTCAGTCAGGTAAGCGGGGGATCCTCTGTAGACTGGGGGTCAGTCAGGTAAGCGGGGGATTCTCTGTAGACTGGGGGTCAGTCAGGTAAGCGGGGGATCCTCTATAGACTAGGGGTCAGTCAGGTAAGCGAGGGATCCTCTGTAGACTGGGGGTCAGTCAGGTAAGCGGGGGATCCTCTGTAGACTGGGGGTCAGTCAGGTCGGCGGGGGATCTCTGTAGACTGGGGGTCAGTCAGTAAGCGGGGGTCCTCTGTAGACTGGGGGTCAGTCAGGTAAGCGGGGGATCCTCTGTAGACTGGGGTCAGTCAGGTAAGCGGGGGATCCTCTGTAGACTAGGGGTCAGCAGGTAAGCGAGGGATTCTTATAGACTAGGGGTCGTCAGGTAAGCGAGGGATCCTCTGTAGACTGGGGGCAGTCAGGTAAGCGGGGATCCTCTGTAGACTGGGGGTCAGTCAGGTAAGCGGGGGATCCTCTGTAGACTGGGGTCAGTCAGGTAAGCGGGGATCCTCTGTAGACTGGGGGTCAGTCAGGTAAGCGGGGGGATCCTCTGTAGACTGGGGGTCAGTCAGGTAAGCGAGGGATCCTCTGTAGACTGGGGGTCAGTCAGGTAAGCGGGGGATCCTCTGTAGACTGGGGGTCAGTCAGGTAAGCGGGGGATCCTCTGTAGACTGGGGGTCAGTCAGGTAAGCGGGGGATCCTCTGTAGACTGGGGGTCAGTCAGTAAGCGGGGGATCCTCTGTAGACTGGGGTCAGTCAGGTAAGCGGGGGATCCTCTGTAGACTGGGGGTCAGTCAGGTAAGCGGGGGATCCTCTGCTGTAGACTGGGGGTCAGTCAGGTAAGCGGGGGATCCTCTGTAGACTGGGGGTGAGTCAGGTAAGCGGGGGATCCTCTGTAGACTGGGGTCAGTCAGGTAAGCGGGGGATCCTCATGTAGACTGGGGGTCAGTCAGGTAAGCGGGGATCCTCTGTAGACTGGGGTTCAGTCAGTAAGCGGGGGATTCTCTGTAGACTGGGGGTCAGTCAGGTAAGCGGGGGATCCTCTGTAGACTGGGGTCAGAACAGGTAATGCGGGGATCCTCTGTAGACTGGGGGTCAGTCAGTAAGCGGGGGATCCTCTGTGACTGGGGTCAGTCAGGTAAGCGGGGGATCCTCTGTAGACTGCGGGTCAGTCAGGTAAGCGGGGATTCCTGTAGACGGGGGTCAGCAGGTAGCGGGATCCTCTTAACTGGGGGTCAGTCAGGTAAGCGAGGGATTCTCTGTAGACTGGGGGTCAGTCAGGTAAGCGGGGGATAATAATAATAATCTTTATTTATAGCGACACATATCCGCGCATTTTAAACAATTAAGGTTATAAGCACAAACAAACCAGACATTACATTATAAAAAGTTTAAGTAAAATCAGACAGGAGGGTGAGCGTCTGCTCGCAAAAAGCTTACAATCTATATGGTGTTTGGGGTGAAAAAAGGGGTGAAAAATTGTTTTGGTTACAATGGACCAGCCTTGTTACATATTGGGGGTTTGTATACATAAAAAAAGTGGATGAACCTCCCAAAGCCCCAACCATACATCTATATACAGGTAAGTGCCTGTGGGTGCCAACGTGCAGGAAGTGACGAATGTGTGACAGGATTTGGGGGGGTTAACAATTAGGGATCTTGGTAGGCTTGTTTAAGAAGATGGGTTTTCAGAGTGCACTTAAAACTGCGAGGGTTGTGAGTGTGCCTGATCACATGGGGTAACATGTTCCAGAGAACTGGTGCAATACGTGTGAAATCTTGGAGACGGGCATGGGAGGTTCGGATGAGTGAGGTGTGTAATCTTATATCAATAGCAGAGCAGAGAGACCGGGTAGGGTGGTAGACAGAGATGAGGGAGGAGATGTATGGGGATGCAGCACTGTGGAGAGCCTTATGGGTGAGAGTGATGAGTTTCTGTTGTATTCTGTAATGAATGGGCGACCAGTGCAGTGACTGACACAGGGTAAAGGCATCAGTATAGCGGCTGGAAAGAAAGACAAGCCTGGCTGCTGCATTCAGGACAGATTGGAGAGGAGAGTTTACAGAGAGGGACACCAACAAGTAGGGGGGTCAGACAGGTAGTGGGAGATGCATCATCATCCGGCAGGCGGGCAGCTCCTTATTATGTAGGCGCAGAGTACAATAAGTTTGTAAAGTTCATTTAAAACACATTCCCGGTGGAGTGGCGCCACCGTGGCTTATACCGACACATAAGCAGACACACTGTATAATGTTAAGTAGGTGTTCCTGTAATGTAAATGTGTAGTCATAATGTATACACATTACAGGCTGAGGCACACGTTATAGGTTATGTGTATAAAGTGTGCCTGTAATGTGTATACATTATCTTACATGAGGTTGGCTGGTGGGCAGGCATGCTAGGACCTGTAACTCCACAGTACTACAGGTCCCAGCATACCCGCCCCACCAGCCAGCCTCATGTAAGATAACGTATACACATAACATATAAAGTGTGCCTCAGCCTGTAATGTGTATACATTATCTTACATTAGGTTGGCTGGTGTGAAAGGCATACATGTACCCAAACATAAACCCCAAAAAGGAAATTTTTTCTAGACGTAAGGCAGTGTTTTTTCCCAAATCCAGCCTCAAAAACCCACCAACAGGGAAGTTTTAGGGTTTTTTCCCCGTATTGCACAGGGGAAGTTTAAATTTTTGTCCCCCCCTTTTTTGTTGGAGATCCTGACAAGGTGATAAATTTTCAGTCATTCTGTGGGGGATCCCGAAAAATGAAAGGTTTTGGTTTGGCCTTTAGGGCTGGGGGTTGGAAACAATGACCTAAGGCATAAACTAGTGGGGGGGGGGGGGGGGGGGGGGGGGGGGGGGGGGGGGGGGGGGGGGGGGGGGGGGGGGGGGGGGGGGGGGGGGGGGGGGGGGGGGGGGGGGGGGGGGGGGGGGGGGGGGGGGGGGGGGGGGGGGGGGGGGGGGGGGGGGGGGGGGGGGGGGGGGGGGGGGGGGGGGGGGGGCTGCAGGCTTGCAAATTGCTTTTGGGGCTTAGGGAAACCCGGGGAAAATGAAACTAAATTTTAACCGGGGGTGGGCCCGGGGCGTACTTTTTTTCAGCAAGGGGTATAGCGGGACGCGACAAACGGCGTGTGGCCTAAGTATTCCCATCTCCCTGCAGCCCCACTACAGGGTTTAAAAAGTTGGGATTTTCCTAGAGCCCACTGGCTATATAAAGAGGACTTTACCCGGGCCTCCCGGAGATTTAGGGGATCATCTGTAGACTTTTGGGGGCTCCCAAGGGAAAATTTTGGGAAACCCTTTATTTAAAAACTTTCATGTGAACCATATGTGTAATCAAGTCCTGATTACCACAAATTTTTACCCAAAAAAATTTAAAAAGAAATTTTGAAGTTTAAAAAAATAATCCCCAAAAAAAGACAATTCCCTTTAAAACATTTAATAAATATGTCTAAAAATATCCATCCAAAAACATCAAAATACAATAAGCATGTGCTGATTGATCACCTCACCAACTTCTTCGGGCCGTATCCATCGTCCATCTGGCGGTCCGTAAGGGGCTGAACCCCTTTTTTTACGGTAGCAAAAATTTTAAAGTGTGTAATATAAAGTAAACCAACAATTTGGGGGGAGAGGGAAAGGACCCACAACCTCGCACTTTTGTTTATTTTTGCTTCTCACAAAAATTTTCAAAATAAAAGGAGGTTCTTAGTTTTAATTTTTGATCAAACAGTATAAGCCCCCTTGCCCCTTACAGCGACCTCTTTTGTATGCCCCTAACTAATGGGAGTAGCACCCGCATGGGGACCACCGCCGCTGGGAACAGCCCCAAAACATATGGGGGCCCAAACCGTGGGGCCAACAACACCACTGCTGCCAGACCCAGCCCCCCACTCTGGACTGCACCACCACACAAGCATTGCATCACAGCAACAATGGCCGCCATACAGCACCACCATCACCCTGGGCTCTCTGCAAGCAGACTGAAAGGAATGTTAAATACCAACAAGTTGCACTAAATTTCAGTTAGGAAATTCTAGAACTCAAAATATCCCCAAAAAAATTACATTTCTTTAAAATTCCTTTTAAAAATTTCCCCCTAAAAATTCAACGAAATATATATATTTTTTTTACTCGCCACCTTCCTTGGGAAATCTTTTTTGCGCCATCCCATATGTCCCTCATTGTTTTCAATAATCATTTTATCACGGTTGGGGGCTTGTTCACATGGATTTAACTCCGTGTTACAAGCGCTTTTTAGTCCGTCTTTGGGGCCCAAGAGCGGGGCCCCCAAAACGAATCTAACAATTTGACCGGGGATAATCCACTGCTATGACGAACACGCATGGGTTACAAGAAGATCGCCGCTGTGTGTTTTTTAAAAATGCAGTTGGCCTTTTAAAAGGGAAAGAATAAAAACAAAGGTGTGTGGGGTTTTGGTATTTATGTGTTGTGTATATATTTTATATATATATTAAAAATAAAATATATAAATATAATTACCCCTCCCAGTATGGTGATGTCGTAATAAATCCCTTAGCAGGGAAACCGCCCTGATAAGAGCGACCCCACTATACTTCTCCTAGTACTTCTGTCATTACCCTATATTTATAACAATAATGAAAATATGTGTTCACCCATACATGTTTCGTGGAATATTCTGCTGTTCCAGTGGGTTTGTCTCACTGGGTGGGTAAAAGTAAAAGGGTAATTCAAGTTTTGTTAATAGCAGTATACAGGGGCATATAAAGCTCCTATGCAGATATATATGACTGGGCTTTTTTTTCTTTTTTTATTCTTAGCAATAAAATCCTACTGTCAGCTGTTGCTCTCTTTTCTACTGTAGTTTAGCAAGAAGAGAGTTACAGCAAAGACTGCAGGATTAGACAATATGCGGTTTTGTATTCATGGGGACATATGGTATTTGTGCCCGTGTCTCTTTAATATACTTGACGTTTCTTAACGGCACTACATTGGCGCCTGTATTGTATCTTGCATGGCATTGTATGCAAGCCACAGCTGGTAATCTCCCTAAATGCGCAACTCTTTTATTCTGCATTGAAAACGTGGTGCATGAGAGGTTCCCTAGTGTAATGACTCTTGTTCAGCGACTCCTGCCTGCTACATGCTTCATTGTATTCATTTGTAAAAGCTTGGCCATTCTTGGTGCATTTCAAATGCAATAGACACTAATTGAAAGACACATGCCCATTTCCTCAACAGTGGAGTTTTGGGTGGCCAGGAATCGGTGAACAGGCTCAATCTACATTCTTCTAATAGATGAGATTTAACCAATGCATTGATTTTCTAACTGATGTGCAGGTTCTTCAATCCATTCGCTTTCCTATAATAAATCTTAAATTATTATGCTGGAGCTATGACGTGAGCACTGATATGGCCGTTTGTTTCTTTCTTATCCTGTAGGGCCCCGTGTGGACACGGCAGCATCACTTCCTGTTTTGGTTAAAGCTGTATGGCTTGTGATGAAAAAGAGGGATGTTCAGAACTTTGGAAGAATTCTAGAATTCTTGGAACTGACTCATGAGCAGGTTCCTGGCCTTATCTGCTACATGCACCATGCTAAGCTCAGCACTGGTCTTAGAGGAAAGGTGAGCTGAAAGTCATCGGATTGCGGGGTCGGGGCGCGGGAAAGTCATCGGGTTCGGGGCGCGGAAAGTCATCGGGGTCGGGGCGCGGAAAGTCATCGGGGTCGGGGCGCGGGAAAGTCATCGGGGTCGGGGCGCGGGAAAGTCATCGGGGTCGGGGCGCGGGAAAGTCATCGGGGTCGGGGCGCGGGAAAGTCATTGGGGTCGGGGCGCGGGAAAGTCATCGGGGTCGGGGCGCGGGAAAGTCATCGGGGTCGGGGCGCGGGAAAGTCGTCGGGGCGCGGGAAAGTCGTCGGGGCGCGGGAAAGTCGTCGGGGCGCGGGAAAGTCGTCGGGGCGCGGGAAAGTCGTCGGGGCGCGGGAAAGTCGTCGGGGCGCGGGAAAGTCATCGGGGCGCGGGAAAGTCGTCGGGGTCGGGGCGCCAGAAAGTCGTCGGGGTCGGGGCGCCGGAAAGTCGTCGGAGTGCCGGGTCGGGGCGCCGTAAAGTCGTCGGGGTCGGGGCGCCGTAAAGTCATCGGGTGGGGGCGCGGGAAAGTCATCGGGGGTGGGGCGCGGGAAAGTCATCGGGGTCGGGGCGGCGGAAAGTCATCGGGGGCGGGGCGGCGGAAAGTCATCGGAGAGCGGGGTCGGGGCGGCGGAAAGTCATCGGAGAGCGGGGTCGGGGCGGCGGAAAGTCATCTCAAACAATTTAATGAAACAAAAACCAACAACAGTGAAGGATATACACTGTCAAAAATGTCAATGTCTCAATAACGTGTCGTGTGGTCTTGAGCAATAATTACAGCTTCACAATGACACCTCATGCTGTTCACAAGTTACTGACCTATTTTTTTTTTCGTTTTGTTTTTCACGTCCATTTTTCCCTTCTGGCCTTCCCAAAGCCAAAACTTTCTTATTTTTCCTCTTATCTAGGCAAATAAGGGCTTTTATTTTGCGGGACAAGATATACTTTTAATAGGGTCATTCACTGTACCATAGAATATACTAGGATATCGTCAAAATTTTTTTTTTAAGTGGGACAAAATGTGAAAAGAAAACATTCTTGTTTTGTTTTACAGTCTTCGATCATCTGTAAAAATGATGTTATCTATATTCTAGGGCTCAACTCATTCATATGTCCTTTATTTGCACAGATTGTGCTTCACATGATTGAAGAAAAGAAACCTCTGCTGGATATTCTCACAACACTGAACTATTACTTTCCTCCTGTCTTTCCTGATGACACGGCAGCGGTAAGAGTTGCCACCACTGTAGGTGTAATTGCATAATTGACTGTAGCAGGAGCTCTGTGATCAGTTATTAGTAGTGTTGAGCAAACAGTTAAAAGTTCTCTTCGAACTTTGAACCCCGTTAAAGTCAATGGGAGAAGATATTCTGGTTAATTTTTATACCTATACAAGTTAGGAGAAGCTGGAATTACCATCCATAATAGTAAACTGGATACGTGGAACAACTTAGTGAAGGAAAATTTGGCTCTAATAGTGACTGAAAAAAATTGAGAGGCTAAAATACTTCATTCCTTTCAATGGCTAACTGAAAAGATAAGGACAGCTTGCAAGGAGGGGCGTAGCAATTGGAGGTGCAGCAATAGCAGCTGCTATGGGCCTTGCATTTGACACATAGGAGATTTGGAGACGGTGTGTTATACAATTACTGAACCCCCAAAACTGCAAAAACTGATCTTTTGGGCACTGAGTGTGATTTAGCAAATCCAAGCACTCTGTATAATATATATCCATGTATATGAGAGTTAGGCATCATGTGAGCCTGCAGATGTCGCCAAATAACAGCTTCTGGGTGTGGGAAAGATGCAGCCAGCAATACCAAACTCCCTACCTATTGATGTCTCTGGAGAGGAAAATGCTATCTAACTAACTATGAGCAGTCTGTACAGTACAGAGAGTGAGCTGAAAATGGCGTTCACAAGGCAATACAGTGAAATATATATAACATGGTCATGTGATTTTAGCAACCAAGAGCACCTACACCTCAGTGAAGACGTTTGACACTTCTCTGTGCTCTGCACTGATTGGATGGCTGCCAAAAGGGCAGAAAGGTGATTGGATGGCCACCAAAAGTGCAGAAAGCCTCTGAAAACGAGACTGAAAATGGCGTGTCGAACTAGAACTTTACTCGAACGAACAGTAAAATGTTCAGTTCGAGTTCTAAAGATTTGAGAAGTTCTATTAGAACTTAACTTTTCTAGAAAAGTTCGATCAACACTAGTTATTAGCACTGATCATCACTTTGAACGTGACCACATTATGAAAGTTGCCACTAGATGGCTCAAGTGTTTAATAGACCAACACGAACTGTGAATTTTACAAGCTGCGTTCTTTCCTCCTGCTGCCTTCCTCTAAAAACACACACCCCTCTGTGTTCACACACAGTGCATCAATACTAGCTGCAAACAGATCGTCAGTGAGTCGGCACATTCCGTACTTAAGGATCTGCCTCTGTTTTTGACTGATTATTTGTATAAACTTATATAAAATCACTTTAGAAATACAAATGGGGAAAAGTATTAACTTTTGGTTTCCATAACTGCTGGTCATCGATTTGGTTTTATCTATGGCAGCATCTACCATCTCTCTAGAGAGCTCCAGCAAAAAAAAGTATCTTCTCACATGTTGTAGAAATCAGAAAATCACCTCACTAGTATTTATGGGTTTATACCACCACCAGTTTCCTGAGCAAAGCGGCTGTAATGTTCTCTAGAGCACCCAAAGTTCAAGGTGCCACTCAAGGATTTCCACTACTAAGAATAAAGAGAGAGACCAAAAGCTGCACCTCTAAAATCACATCTTTATTAACAAAACAATATTTAGATCTAAAAAGCGGATACAAAAATTTTAAAAACTACAAAATAGTAACATCCATCCCATCTAAAAGACTAAAATATCCAAATCATGGATGTAGAAAGTAATGCATAAACTTAAAGGGGTTGTCTCACTACATTGATTCATCTGACCTTAGTCCTGTTTTCTTGGTTTCATTTTGAATTCAGGGGCGTGTTTATTGGGTTCCATTAGGCTGCAGTAGAAGCCAAGTCTGTAGCTATAGCGATCAGCACTGGCAGACTATCATGAGAGACTGAATAGGTCTGTAACTATAGCGACGTGAGGAGCTGATGCAGCCCATGTAAGAGGGGATATGTAGGAATAAGTAGGACACTTTTAATGGATATATATTGCAAAGTGACTTGTTTTTGCAAGATCTTTAACATAAAAAGCAATCCTTGTAGTTAGACAACTCCTTTAACAATAGGAAACTTTCATTATTTTACTCAAGGATTTCCATCATTGGAAATCTCTGACACAGTATTCCAAACAAAACTTTGTTTGGTTGAATTGATTGCTCTATAGTTTTGGAATTTGGTCTAAGCTTATGAATCACTAACTCTATTCTGTATCCTGAAGGACAGATTTCAATTGACCACACGTCGGGAGATGAGATTGATTAGGGTCCATAAGCTTTCTGCCATCACTCCATCTGTTCTCTAAACTAAAGAGGTTGTACCACTTTAGGCCAGGATATGTCATTGTTGTCTGGTAGGTGCAGGTCCCAGAGGTGGGACCCAGACCTATCTCCTAAACAAGCCCTGAAACCTATCCGTCCTGAAGAGAGAGGTGGTCGGGACTCTGCCATAGATATAAATGGGAATTCTGAGTTTAGCCAAGTGCCGATGCTCGGCTGTAATCGGAAATCCCATTCATGTCTATGGAAAAGTCCCAAACACCTTTCCGTTCCAAACAGAGAGGTTTTGGGGCTCGTTTAGGTGATCACTCCCAGTGCTATGCCATCATTGTCTAAAGTGGGACAACCCCTTTAAAGAGCTGTAACTCTCTGTTGGAAATTTTGATGCAAACACCTTAACTTTAAGCTCCTGGGCCCCAATGCACAGCTTGCACCAGGGCTCCTCACTTACTATATGCTACTTACAATATTGGTGTCATCTTTTGTATCAGATGGGCCTTTTGGAGCTCCTTAGGCCGTGGCCCTTACGCAGCTGCTATCTTTGCATCATCCTAGTGGATACTCTGCGGATAATAGTAACCACACAAAAAGTAAAGCTTAGTATGTTCTGATACTACTCCATATTGTATTTTCCTGCAGTATTTACATTTTATCTTCTTTTTGATGCTTTTTAAGCCCCAGCGTAAGGTATTTAAGGTCCAGCAGTGTAAGAAACACTTTCGGAAACTGGTACTTCGCATGATTCGGGATGAAAAATTTCGGAAAAATTATGTAGAGGTAAGATTGACACATGAACATTCTATACATTCTAAAGTCTGCATTGTAATGGTTGTAATCCACAAACCTAAAAGCTAAAATCTAGTCTACATAGCATTATATTCTGCCCCCAAATGCACAGGGCTCTGCACAACAATAGATAAGAGCCATTGCAGACAAGAACTGTAGAAGTTGCCCAGCGCGATTAGTCAGATTTCAGCTGCTATGTCTTTTATAGTGGCTCTGAAAATTCAAAGTTGTGGTGAGATTAGTTCAGTACTGGTTTTTATACATGAGCTGTACTGCATTTTCTCACAGCCCATGAATGATATGTGGCAATTGTTATTTACTGAATTAAAACATTGGGAAATGCAGTTCCAGTTTGAATAACTAACTCTCTGGTGTTTGTTATTGGGCAGAAGGTGAGGTGGGACAGAGAAAAGCCTTCATTTAAGGGGTTGTCCAGCAGAGAAAAATTAATCTTGCATGACGTCAGGGTGGATAAAATAAAAGTTAGGGTATGTTGACACGGCGTAATTGCGGTGCGCATTTCGCCGCGTATTTGCGTTTAATACATGGGAAGATGCGTGCCGCAATTACGGTAATCCATAGCCTCATCCCTCCGTGCGTACATGTAACGATTAGGCGCCGCGAGTAATGCATGTCAATGGGGCCGGCGAGCTGCCCGCCCCCGTGCTTCGGGAATACGAGCTGATCAGCGCAACTCCCAAACCACCCGGCGTATTGTGGCGCAAACTGTACGTGCCGCAGTTACGCCATGTGAACATACCCTTATACTTGACCACTTGTACCCCGCTGCTGCTGCTCTGAAGCTCCCTGGGTCCCACTCCTCTTCACTTCCAGGCTCTTGTTCTGACGCGCAGGAGAGACTAAGGCCATGTTCACACGGCTTAAAATGGGCCGTATTTCGGTCCGTAATTACGCGCCGAAGTGCGCCAATTACGGGCCGAAAACGGCCCATTCATTACGGTAATTCACAGTTCTCATAGAGAACTATTGGATTACGTCTCCTCTCCCCCCCCGGCGAGGCCGCCGGGCGGGGAGATAATTGACATGTCACTTTCTAGCGGCGTATACGCGCCGCTAGCAGTGATAGTCAATGGGCTGGCGAAGTGCCGGCCCCCCTGCTTACTCCCCCGCTCCCGCCCCGCCCCCGTCCACACGGCGTAATTGCGGGGCGAAATTACGTCCCGCAATTAAGCCGTGTGAACATAGCCTAAGGCCTCGTTCACACGGCTTATTGCCGGCGTATTTGCGCTGACGGATTTTTCCCCGCAAGTACCCCGGCAGCCTTTCAGCGGGGCGGGGGGGGCCGGCAGCTCGCCGCTCCCATAGACTGTCATTAATTACGGCGCATACGCGCCGTAGATAATTCACATGTCACTTTCTCCCCGCCCCTGCAGCTAATCTCTGGTAATGTGTGATATATGTTTAGCCTGTGAATGGCTGGAGCAGTCACATAAAGAATGAATGGGGAAATCATCTGCCAGGATCACTCGAGTGGTCAGAGATAGAACAAGAGCGTTTGCGAGGTACGTTTTCTTCTTTCCTTCTATTTTTTTATCATGCCTCGATGAATTAAAGATAATTTTTGTTAGTGTTTGAATACCCCTTTTAATTTTCCTCTGCTGGGCAACCCGTTTTGAAGGTGGGGTTCCCATCTCATAAAGTGATTGCATATAGTTAGAATTTAAAATCACCTAAAGATTAGTGAGGGCTGACCTCTGCGGATCCATAGAATGAAGGGGCTGCAACTTTGATTCGGCACTACACAGTCTTCTCCGGTATAGTTGTGCCCCAGCCATATGCTGTGCAGGAAAATTACATTGAGGTGAATGGGGCTAGCTGCAGCTCCACAAAACAATGAGAGGTATGTAGCATTAAAGGGGTTGTCTCACTACATTGATTCATCCTGTTTTCTTGGTTTCATTTTGAATTCAGGGGCATGTTTACTGGCTTCCACTAGACTGCAGTAGAAGCCAGGTCTGTAGCTATAGCGACCAGCGCAGGCAGCCTGTCAGGAGAGATCAAACAGGTCTGTAGCTATAGTGACCTGAGGAGCTGATGCAGCCCATACAAGGGGATATCTAGGAATAGATAGGACACTGTTAATGGACATATATTGCAAAGTGACTTGTTTTTGCAAGATCTTTAACATAAAAAGCAATCCTTGTAGTGAGACAACCCCTTTAAAGGGGTTTTCTCACGACAAAGATTAGCTTTCAACATGAAGGAAAAGTTAAATAAAGTAAAATCTTTTGATCAATATATTTAGAAAAAATCTCCAGTTATCAGAAAAGAGAGATTTTATCTGCTCTGAATGCAAACCTGCATACCAGACCTTACTCTTATCTGGTTTAAGCAGAGAACAGGGAGTGATGTCACCATGTGCGGACTGAGCGTCCAGAGAAAACTAATTATTTGTATCAAGATTAGCAGTTGTTTAACTGATAAGCCATTGTATTTACTCTCACAGCCTGTGTAGCTTTGTTTATTTACAGATTAGCTCTCCTGCACTGCTCTTTGTAATGTCTCAGCTATATATGGAGAAACTAAATATGCTAATCACTGCTATAGAACCACTCACACCCTGAGGAGAGCAGAGTGAAAGAAAAGCTGGCTATGACTGAAACTGCATAGTGAGAAACCCCTTTAAGTCAGCACTGTGGCCCCTTTATTTTGAATACCAGTGAGGGTACCAAATGTCAGACCTCACCAATCATAAAGTGATACCTTATATTAGCAATACAGGCAGTCCTCGACTTACACCGCACCGACTTACATCTGTCTCCTAGTTACAAACTGAGACTTATGGGGCATGCTGGCACTTGTAGCTCCATATTCCACAGCAAGTAGTAGCTCTGGAACTACAAGTTCCAGCATGCCATAGCATTACAAGAGGTGAAATCTTCTTAACAGGGGCACAGACAGCAAAACAAAATGTAAAAACCCTTCCCTGCACTATCCATAACTACAAAGAAAAACCTTTGATGCTGGCGTTACAATTAATATATATAACTGTTCCGACTTACATACAAATTTAACTTAAAGGGGTTTTGCCATGATCTCATTTCATACCTCCTGTATCTGCTCTTCAGCTCTGTGTGCTCAGAAGGAGGCGTGTGTGATTTGTTTGAATTGCATATCATGTGACCCAGCAGGATGACATCACCAGGCCTTTCCTATCTGTAGTCAAAAAAAGATCTGTTTATGTATAGAGCTGTGAGAAGTTACAATTTAAAACTTTTGCCTCCAGGCACAAGGGTCCTCGGTTCCTGCAGGAACCAAACCTGTGGATTTTATTTCTCTTTATCAATGCACATACCTGATTGAGGTTTCTTTTTTTAATTTATTTGCACTGTTTGACTAATTACTAAGGAGTACAGAGGACAGGAGTAGAGTGACAGCACCTGGGGTCTGAACACTCAGTAGCTGCCTGAGAGGAGATGTCTGAGCATGTGCGAACAGGACTGAGAAGCTCTCAGCCCAGGTCGTATCCCCTGGAGACGAGCTGTAAACAATGGATCACTAAAAGGGCAGCTAAAACAAAAACGGTCCAGAATTATTAATAATGGTGAATGGTGAAAATGTTTATTATTTCATTTACAAACTTCCCACGTCAATTTTACTTCGTGGCAAAACCCCTTTAAGAACAACCCTCCAGTCCCTATCCCGTTCCTAACAAGGGGACTACCTGTATATCATCACTAAATAAGATAGGAATACCCTTTAAATCAAAGTTATGAGGTCAGCATATTCATATGCGCTTTTAGTTCTTTAGAAACAATTATTAGGTATATTGTGTAAAATAACTGTTATCCATTCCTTAATAGAACATGCTGCATCTAGAATACGGGGACACATTTATGACTGCTCTCGAGAAGCATCTTTGGGAATTCTTGATCAGGCTGCACACGGTCCTCGACCACCAGGTAATGAATGGAGATGATCAGGAGGGGGTTCCAAAGTCCACAAAATCTGTAATTTTTGTTTTTTTTTCTATTTTGGGAAGTTCTATGTACCCAGTTGGCATATGTCAAAATGCTAAAATCTCTTTTTAGCCAAGTCTTATCTGTAATTGAGAACATCTGATGATAGCCAATATGTTATTTGTATTGAAACAGGTCCCACAAACCACAAAGCTTCCTGTTATAGATGAAGACCATCTCTCCAGCACCCCTATCCACCATAGTTCAGGACTGAGTAAGTTAAGGTTCAGCTCATGAGGACATCTCCATTACCACTGAGTTTTCTAAAAATGGTCCCTTACCAGCTTTTTTTTTTTTATTTTTTTTTTTACCTCTAAGAGGTGTAATCTTATGCTCTCTTTTTGAGATTGCTATTATATATTATTTTAAAGAACCCTGTTTGCATTTATAGTTTTTTAGAATTTTTATCATGTTGTAGATTTACATGTTCATATTTATGTAATAAAAGCTTGAATTTTGCCACAACACTATTTGAATGTTTCTTTAGATCATATACATTGTCTAATGTGTCGTTTTTTTTATTTATTTTTTTTTAAGTCCTTAAACTACTGTTCCTATCCTTCTTCTTCTTTTTTTTTATTATTATAATCCAGTCTGATAATATAATTGCCATCAAATGCTAATATTGGAGTCAGAGGACCTCTGCTTTGGAGATCATAGGGAATTGCCACTCACCCATAACCACTAGAACCCTTTGTTCTTAAAGATAACAACCCCCCCCCCCCCCCCCCCCCCTTTCCTTCATGGCTGTCAGATGTTGGTTCAGCTTTTCACATTTCACTGGAAGGATATGTAATATAATACAGAGCTCATTGAAATGAATTTGAGGACTAGTAAATACACAGTCGTCTGGAGAAGCCACACTTTTTAGTGTGATAGAGGGGGTCCCAAAGAGGAGACTTTCACCTCTTTAAGATTCATGTGCCCTGTTAACAGATATTATGGGTGACATGTATGATTTTTGCAGTTTAGACGCCAATTTTTATGTGCATAAGAATATTGTAGAATGTCCCTGAATTGATGAACCCGGTCCACTGCAGGTTATAAATCAGCCGTATTCTAGCACTAAGATGACACTTCTGGCTCAGGTAAACCACTTTGAAAGTGGTCTACCTGTTCCAGCAGTAATGTGCCTGGAATTGCCGTACTGAAGCTATAAATCTATAGCTTCGTACAGTTCTAGTGTGCCCCGCCTCCCGCACTCCCCCATGAAATCAGGCGCATTACAAAGTGCCACAGGAGCTCTAATACGCCTGATATTGGCATGCGGGAGATTTAAAGCTATTGCAAACGTGGCTGTGCTAGATATCGGACTGACCCTGGGAGCAAAAACATGGAAGGCGAAGTACACTTTATGGCGCATCGGACCATAAGAAACATCTAAGTGGCCCGTGTAATAATTTTTTAGGGTTTTTTTTTTTTTTTTTTTTTGTAAAGTGTCAAAAAGGGGTGTTTTGAACTTTTGTTAATTTATACTTTCTGTCCTTTTTAGGGTAAGTTCACACGGCGTATTTCGGAGTGTACTGTGTACGCCGCAATACGCCGGATGTTTTAGAAGTACGCTCTGGCCATCGTGTACTTCTAAAGCGTGAGAGGGCCCATTCACTTCTATTATCCACGGCGCGTAAACACCGGAAAGAAGTGACATGTCGCGTATTGTATGCCAGGGAAGACAGGCGTAATTCATAGCTCTCTATGAGAGCTATGAATTACTGTAATTTCTGCCGTATTGCAGCACAATTACGCTGTGTGAACATACCCTAAGGGTAGTTGACCATTTAGGGGTGCAATTGCTTGTACACTATTCTAAAGTAGTAATATATTGCAGAACAGTGTACAATACTGGCTCTCTTATAACAACCTGCCTGGCGGCCATGGAGGCCTTCATTAGACCTTGATTTTGTCACTATAGTGTTTACTGCTTCACGGGTTAAAAAGCCGAGAACTGAGCTACCTCTGATCCGGTAGTGCAGGTCCTCGCTGTGGCCATAAACCCACAATATATTGGAATAGGTCGGTTGTTTTATGAAAAACTTTAACACTTTATTTCAAATGTGATACAAAGTGTCTGTACATTAAAAAGAGTGTTGCCAATACAATAATGGAATAATCACGGAATACTTAGGTTTTGGTGCGGCTCAATGCATACCGTTTATCTTGTTAAAGTCTGTCCGTGCCACGGACTTCTTACCCACGCCGTGGGTTTGAGAGGAGATGCTGGGAGAACAGGCGGTTGACATCCACACAATCAGCGTGACGTTTCGAGGAGAGACCTCCCCTTTCTTAAGCATGCGCGAATAGGTAAGTATGTCCTTTATATCCTATTGCGGCAACAAAGAAACAAATACATATTCATAAAAATACTTTTAAATTAAAAACTTAATTTAAGCCTTTAGGGGCCATTGCCTCAATGTAACTTATCCAATAGGCTGCTCTTTTCAATATTTTTTTAGATAGTTGTGTTTTGTCCTGACATTTAACCCTTTCTAAAACACACCATCGCATTTCAGAAATTCCAGGAGCTTCAGTAGTGAAATGCCGGGCTAGCAATGTTTCAATTTATTCCTTTATTGTTTTGGCAACTGTGTTTTTAGGTTAAGTTCACTCTGCTTATTTCGGGGACGGATTGTAGCCGTATTGATCTACGTATTTGCTCTTCAATACGGCTGAAATCCGTCCCAGAAATTACGGTAATCCACAGTTCTCATAGAGAACTATGGATTCCGTCTCACCCACCCGCTCGGCGAATCCGCCGGGCGGGGAGAAAGTGACATGACCATTATCCCGGCGGAACACGCGCCGTGGATAATGAAAGTTTATGGGGCCGGTGGGCAGCGCCCCCGCCCCGCCACTGCCCCTTATTCAAGCCGGAATAGCGGGCGAAATCCGTCCCGCAATTACGGCTTGAAGAAGCCATGTGAACCAGCCCTTAATGAACGGACAGTTTGTATCATATTTGAAATAAAGTGTTATAAAGTTCTTCATAAAACAACCGACCTATTCCAATATATTGCAAGTATTAGTAGGGCATTGAAGAAGCCCCAACAAGGTTCGGTTTGGAATACTAGGAATTCACTAGTGGCTAGTTCAATTTTCTAAAGTGCCATATACCCACAGTCAGACTATAATGGGCACTAAAGTTTAAGCCCGTTTTTAGGATGGGGGGTGCATCTCATATTTGGAAAAATACAATTGTCTTTAAAATTTAGTCAAGAAAGTACTCTCACAAACAGTCTTGTGATTTCTGCTGGGTCTGCAGACCTGCATAATTTGGCAGTGGGTAGGAGCCAAAATTAACATAGACTTAACTTTTGTGGGCTGCAGAAAATAAAGATGGCTGCCCATGTGTGGCTGTCTCTGTTCATGTCTACAAGAATTACGAGTGTGCTCGGCTGTATTCTGAACTCCCATAGACATGAATGGAAAGTGTTATGCATATGTGGGCCGTCTCCATTCACCTCAGATGGAGCGTTCTGTATGTGGAGTCAACATTTTTTAAGGACGGCCAGAAATCCTTTGACAGTACTCATGTTGTGCAGGCCTGCTTTAATGCTTAGGTTGTCTTATAGATTAATGAATAGTGCTGTGCTGACCATATGACACCTAAACCTGGAGGCAGTTTTCAACTTGCAGTTCCTACTGAATGTCACTGTTGGAGCACTGCAGCAGTCTGGAAGACTCCTATGGATTGATCTGAATTCCCTTATAGGTCACTGCACTTCTTCCTTTACAGCTGGATGTGCAGGTTACAGATTTCAAATCTATGTATTTTCCACTCCATTTACATATATTACAGCTATTATCAAATATAACATGATTTTGCTGAACAAGCTAAAAGATATGAGCAGTTGGCATCATTCACAGGGTTACCACATAAATGGTATTTGTCTATTATATTCATGCATAGGCTTTTTTGTATATACAGTATAGGATGAGGTTCACCAAGCACTTGACAAGGACACTGCACCTACTGATGAGGCCTAGCTACATATTGAACTATCATAATCCTGTCTGAACCCACAAGCAGTGTACCCTTGGACAAAAATCATTGTGTATTAGCTCCCTTGTCCATATACATGTTTTTTTTTCCATTTGTTTTAGATTTTTCAGATATCCCTGGTGTCACTACTACCAAGGAAGTGAGTAAAGTGAAGAATAAGAAAACACATCCTAAAACCCCTAACTTAACCTTCCCTGATGGACTGGAAGAAAAGCCCAACAGTGTTGAAGCCCAGCAGGAGGAATGGCAGAATTTTTCACAGAATAAGCATGGTTGTGGTAGGTATGAAGGCATTACTTCAGGAGCTGAAGGCTTGGTACAAGAAATTGTCCATAGGACACATCATTTGGTCAGCAATCCTCCTGTTGATGGAAACGGAGCGGATGAAACTCGAGCACCGTATTTTCAGATTTTTGGATTTGACTGCAGTGAAAGTTCTGAAGTCAATGATAAAATTCTTTCTCCTCCACATCCATTGCAATCTCAAGGCCTGGACCTTGACTTGGAGGATACTAGGGATACTAGACATGATGGGATGGGACAAGAGCTTTCTGACATGCAGATTAGAAATGAAGCACAGGCTAGCAACCAGTCTCCAGTAGTCAATTATGAACAGAGGTCCATAAATGCGTCTGGAGGTAACCATGAAGGACAAGGTCGTGCCTTGGCTCATGAACTGCGATCATGGAGGTACCAGCCAAGGGTCTGTCTAAAGAAACTACCTCTGAATATTATTAATGGGTATCTAGGCCAAGAATCTACACAAGATGAAACTGTTGAAGAGGATTTGACTCCTCTGTTCCAAAGTGAGACTTTTACCGATTCCGGTAGCTGGTGTTCTGGTCCCACAGATAACGATAGCAACGATCCTGACTTTTTCCCTGGACTCCGTTTCTTTCTCTATATTGGGGAACAGATCGGCAGAATTCAACCAAAAAGAGGCCTACACTTTCCTCGCCACTTTGAGAGTAACTGATCATTGTAATGTGGCGTGGTGCATACAGATGATCCATGGACATCTATACGATATGGATCATGAATTAATCTGTATTTTTGCTTTTGATTATACATTATGCACATTTGGATATTCAGGATTTCCTTTAAGTGAAGGTTCATCTACACATACGATAACGTGTCATTAGCGGGGGGCTTGTAAGCTGAGAAACCCACTGGTCACTATATTTATTGTTGAATCTTCAACTTGCTTATTATGGTATGTTCACACAACGTTTTTGCGATCCATTTTTGGATCCATTTTTCACAAGCAAAACGGATCCAAAAAAACGTATCTAACAATGTGCACTTTGATTTACATTGATTCCAATGTAAAAAGCGCATCGCCGTTCATACGAGTGATCACCGATGCGCTTTTACTTCTTTGCGATCCGCTTTTCGGATCTGTTTTAAGAATTGACATGTCTTTTCTACTTCCGTTTTACGCAAGTGAAATCCCCATAGGAAACAATGGAGTGTGCTTTTGGAGCCTGAAAAATGGATCCAAACCCGCAACACACATTTGGGTACGTTTGGAAGCCAAAAGCGCATCCGAAAAACGCATGGGATTAAAATTTGAATGTCTGTGTATAATATAATATTAAGCTAAATGTGTGTGTGTGTATGTGTATGTGTGTATGTATTAATATATATATATATATATATATATATATATATATATATATATATATATATATATATGTGTGTGTAATTATATATTAAGTATTTATTAGTATGTATTAATTATTAATTAATAATTGCTAATAATAATTAGTTAATCATTAATGTTATTAATGATCATTTAATGATTTTGATTATTAATAATGAATAATAATGAGTTACTATTTAGTTATTAATTATTAACAATGATAACTAATCAGTATCAATTATTAATAATTGTTGATAATTATTAATAATTGATTTAGTAATTATTACTAATTTAATTCATAATTAATTGTCAATCAATAATTATTAATAATCACTATTTAGGGTTAGTGGGTTAGGTTAAATCATTAATTGTAAATTAATGATTTATGATTGACACAAGGTCAAAAGGGTGTATTTGGTCATGGAATAGGTTAAATTAATAGTTAATGGATTTGAAAGAAAAGGCATTGAAAAACGGATCTGAAAAACGCATCCAAAAAAAGTATCAGCTGCTGCTTTTTTGGATACGTTTTTTGGATGCAGTTTGGATGCACTTTTTTTCTGGTAAAAAATGGATAAAAAAAAACGGATCCAAAACGTTGTGTGAACATACCCTTAGGCGACTGGCATATCCATGGCGATCTCGACACACTAACACCCAGCTATGATCATTTGACATGTTTAGTAGTAAATCTCTACCTTATTCCCCTCATTGTTCCATTTACAAGTGGGGGCATACTAAGGGTATGTGCATACGGCGTTCTTCAATCCAGAAAACTTATTGAAATGAGCTGCATATAATGTACCCAAAGCGTGGCACATGTTTGGATACATTTTCTGTGCAGCAGAAATGTACCCTATAGTTTTTAATAGGGTGTTGGATGCATAAAACGGATCTAGAATTGATCGGATCCGTTAAACGCATCTGAAAGACATATGTAAAACACTCATCGTCTGAATGATGATACGTTTTTTACATTGAAATCAATGTAAATCGCACTGAGCATTGTTAGATACGTGTCTGGGTCTGAAAAATGTACCCAAACACATATCTAATAAACTTTATGAGAACGTACCCTAATAATATAGCAGCTAGGTGCTAGAAACAAGGATTTTGTATTTCCATGCTCGTATATTGTAAGTGCAGTGAGCAGTATGGATTTTATGAAGTAGCAGGATGACAACACATGATTTTTCACCCAGTTTTATTTCACAGCAAACACACAAACCACAGATCAGACACAAAACAATGTCTGTTTTATAGAATTCTGGCTTAATGAAACCTACCTCAAAGAAATCATGGTTTACTTGATCTGGAAAAAAACATATGCAATTAACTAAAGGAAAAGTAATGAAGTAAAAAAAAATATTTGCAAATTGTACTTCATTGCTCCTCTACGTTCTTTTGTGACTTTTTCATCAAGCTGCTTTCAACTTTCTCAAAGTGAAGAATGGAGCCTTGTCATGGACCAATTTTTGAATTTCTAGCATATATTTTTAAGTGTATTTTTGCCAGAGATGATGTGTTTTCCAAGTGGTGTTTTATTTAAATTGATCTTTACAGTATGTGTCTATATATGTATAATATGTGCATGTACAGAAATCAAGTACATTTTGGGTATGGGATGCTTTAAAAAGGTTGTCTCCTCAAGACTACCCCTTCTCTAAACCAATTATGTATCATGTCAACCACTGAAGGGGATAGATAAGTAGGTATTTAATTGAATACCATTGTCACAAGGATGACTTCCACCCCCTCCTTTTTTCTTGAGACTAATCCTTTAACATCTTTAACATCAAGCTGTTGTGGCTTATTGAAGTTTTATTGAGAAAATATTTTTTTTCACATTTTTCATCTTTACATTTACAGAGTTATGCTCTTTTATGGGAATCAGTGGTACTAGTTTTGGCTGTGTATCTATAATTTATTGAATAATTTATTTTTTGGAGGGGAGGCAAGGAAAACTGTGATACCATCATTTTCTTTTGGGTGCTTTTTTTACGGTTCACCTTGCTAAAAAAAAAAAGAGGTAGGAATGTATCTCATTAGGAAGAAGCATCATGTCGGTGTGTGGGGATTTATTAACTTTTACGCACCACTGGGTATTTGAATATCTCAAAAGGGAAGAGAGTGAAACTCTTCAGTGCCATCTATTGGAAAAAGCAAACCTCAAATCACATGTGACCTGATGAGCCTTGTAATGTGAAAAGGATTCAAGCCATGCCAGTTTTCTCTTTTTTTACCTCTCTGTACAACTGTTTCGGGGTGTTGCCCCTCATCAGTGCAGAGTAAAACTTGCTGACTGGCATTGCAAGGCTCAGTGATTCAGATGCGACTTGAGGATTGTTACATCCAATAGATGGCACTGGAGAGTTCAGCTCTTTTCCCATAAGCCTTTTGAAATAAATCCCCACACACTAACATGGTGCTTCTCCCTAATGAGATACATTAACCCTTCTGAGCAACACTCAATGCCTCTTACCTGCCCAGCCAGTAAGTTCTGCTCTGCACTGATGAGGGGCAACACCCCAGAACAGCTGTAAGCAGATAAACAAAACTGACATGGCTTGAATTCTTTTCACATTGCAAGGCTCAGTGAGTGACGTGACTTGAGGATTCTAACATCAAATAGATGGTGTAGGAGAGTCGGCTCTCTTCCCATAAATCTAATGAAATTAAAAAGAGCGCATATTCTTTAACCTACAGTTTGTTTTTTTAAGTGTGCCAAATCTAAATTTTTTTAATATATTTAACTTTTTCAAAAGGCCATTTTTAGTTGCTGGATTCTCAATGTCCTTTTCCCCTCTCCTCTCACTGTCAATGTAATTTGATGTGAGAGAGGGGTATTTATTTTAGGTAGCTTTTATTAATACCATTTATCAGCTAATTAGTTTCATTTGTTTTGGTGCGGAGGGAAGCAAAAAAAAAAAAAAATATTGCAACATCTTGTTTTTAAAGGCAATTTTATTGTATGGTTACAGCGTCACTCCAATTTTAAAGCAGAAAAACAAAGTATTGGCACTCTTTCTCGACACTCGAATCTCCAAGGAGCCCAACAAGCAAAAGCCACATTAGGGCATGTTCAAACGATGTAATGCGGCGCGTACAGTACGTGCCGCAATACATCATGTGTTTCGGGAGCTCGCCCTAATACGCGCGTACTCCTGCAGCTAGCTGGCCCCATTGACATTCATTACTCTCGGCCCGTATTCGCCGCAAGTAATTGACATGTCACTTATCTCCCTTCGCGTCGTAGTCTACGCCCGGGGAGAGGAGGTGTAATTCATAGTTCTCAATGAGAACTATGGATTACCGTAATTTCGGCACGCATCTCGCCCGTATTAGAGTGCAAATGCGCGCCGAAATTACCCCGTGTGAACATACCGCTAGTGGTAGGGTGGTGCTCAGCACTCGATAGCAGTGTACACAACATATATTCTTCAAAAGGAACGAATAGGAAAGGCACTCGCCATTAGAAGTTCTCTTTATTGTTGCTCCATAGACAGAGATACAAGGTTTACCCAAGGATAGACCGATTATTCTAATGTGAATCCAACTGAAATATATGTACTGAAGCAAGGGGTACTTTGGCTTTAAATGATCGCACTGATGTGTCTCCTTTTTACATTGATTTCCTTAGTGTATGGCGAATTAAGATGATACATTGTTATACTCTTCGAATCAACCTAGTCGAGTTTTTGCCGTATTTTGGTTAATGAACTTTGTACAAATAATTTCTATGTTATATTGTTGCTGTTTGCTTTTATCCTGTGTGTAGACGGGCATAGTTAGATGGGGGGAAGGGTTTCTAAGTGAGCTAGCTGCATTCTCCCATCAGGCCTTGAGAAAACGCAGGCACAAGTGAAACGCCCGTAGGCTGAAGTGCATGTGTTTCCTACAGTTGTATACCTTTATACTGAGCTAAAATAAAGAGAACTTTTAATGGCGAGTGCTGCACCTGATTGTTTCTTTTCAAGAATATATGTTGACAATTTCCTACTTCCGAATGGGCGCGTCACCAGAGGTGCTGATTGACTGCAGTAGTCACATGCCTCTGCTTTACAATTGCACATTAGTAAATCCACAGCATGGAGAAAAAATAGGAAAGTTATCACTTATATATTTAGTTTACAATTAGATTTTAAGTGAAAATCCTGTTGGGTGGATACATACGGATTAGCCCTATTGAATGGAGTTAATATGCATCAAAACCTGCTGTGAAAATCTTTATGTATAGGGTACAAATCCATAGCGAAAATCTAAGGCTACGTCCACATTACAGAGGACAAAATACTCAACCAGTGCGACCAGTATTTTGCACTCTGTTTTCGTTTTTTGTACCGGTTTTGTCCAGTTTTTTTTTTTTTTTTTTTGGGGCAGTTAATTTCAATTAAAAAGAAATATAAACCGCCCTTTACAAGTGAAATATAACAGATTATAGAACATGTTCTAATGGGGACATGTATGGAAACTGTTTCTAGGTCTAAGACTTTTTTTGTTGCCCATTAGTAAGCAATCAGAGCTCCCCTTTCATTTCATATATTGCTCTGAAAAAAATGTAAGTGGTTGCTTGATTAGTTGCTATCGGCAGCACAAAGTCTTAGACCTAGACAGTTTTCATACATGAAGCCCTAAGGTTTTTTGACCTGGTTTCAGATTTGAAATCCGACCTAAGAAATTCCAAGCTGTGCAGACTACAGCTAAGATTTTCTGTTAAGGTCTAGGGGGATTATTTACAGTCAGATGTTTGCGAATTCTAAATGCCGAATTTGCTTAAAAATCCAACAGTAAATCACTATTGTGTAGATGTAGCCTTCACATGGCCATTTTTGATGCACTGTTTTCAGCGCTGTTTTTGTAGCGTTTCCACTTTGAAAATGGCATAAAAAAGCCTCCAAAATGCCCCTGTTTCATTTTCATTGATTTCTATGTAAAAACAGCATTGCAGTTCACACGATAAGGTTTTTACGTGCTTTTTCGCACTCTTTTGACGCTGTTTTTGGCTGTTTATTAAGCATCATGTAAATTCTTGAAGTGTTTCCAAATTTGCGCTAAAAGCCCCAGCCAGTTTTCGGATTTACAGTTGGCCCCATACATTGAATTTACGGGAATCCAACGGCAATCCGGCGCCATATGCAGCAATGTTTTAAAATCTGCCGGAATCCAGTGGATTTTAAAACCAATCGTAAAAAATCTGTGCTGTGTAGACTACAGTACGAATTTTTTATTGCTTTGTAGCACTGTATCATTGGATTTTCGTTGGATTCTAAATACTGGCCATAATACCAAGCTGTGTAGACATAGCCTGAGGCCATGTCTACACGGCATAGCAATACGATCATATTTTCGGCAGTTTTAAAATCCTAAAACCGCCAAAAATACGATCGTTCATGCAGCCCCATAGAGGACAATAGAAAAAACGACCTGTAGTCTCCACAGGTCATTTTTTCACCGATCGACATGTTGTATAAAACGTCGGCACTTTTAGTTTTCTCGCCGTCTCCCATACAGTTCAGTTGACTGCGGCTTTGGCGCAAAATGTGACAGAAACCACAGTCCTGCAACGGAAAAATAGCGGTCAACTTTCTGACATTTTTTGTCCAATGCAGTGTAGACCTAGCCTAAGGGTTTTGTCTTCTGCTGCAAATACAGAATAGATCTTTCTGATGGAAAAATCCACTGTGCACTCAAGTCTAAGGTCTGTACTAGTCTTCAGCATATGGAGGCAAATAATATGGTTCATTCATTGACAACAAAAATGGTAAAGGAACTGAAACCCAAAGTATATCAAAAAGTTGCTGTCCTCAGTATCTACCCTTCAGGTAGTAAACTGCTCTACAGAATCAATGTCAAATCCTCTTCCGATAGCCTCTGTAGGACCTATTTAAGTGTAATTTGTTTACCTCTATGTGTATTAAATTAGGACCATATGTTTGTTGCTTTACAAACCATATCTAGGTCATTACTGAAAACGGAAAAAATTCCAGAATCTTGTCTTTAATGAATTCTGTTTAAAATTCTGTCCAGTCATGAAAGTGTTGCAACTTCCCTGTGATTATTGGGAGCTGGAAGATTTTCTTACAGCAGGAGGCTGTACACTTTGTCCTCTCCCTGGTGTGTACATTGATTATGCAACAGACCTGCCTTACGTGCGGCTCGCAGGGAGGGACAGCTGCGGAAAATAGAAAAACAGCCCAGCGCATTCCATCTGTGCCCCCAGCTAATGTACATTCTGGAACCACGTAGCAGGGTCATCACCATCTGTTATACTGAGCTTCTGTCAGGTGGTGGATGGTGAATGTTTATAGAGTATGGACTATCCTTAAATTCTGCGCAGCCTATTGGATATTTGTCAATCGGACAAATGAGAGAATCAAATTGGTAAAAAAAAACAGGAGCTGGTACCCCCACCTTCAATGGACAGGTCCTGGTCTCCGTTTTAAGGATTTTGGCAGTCATAGAAGTGAATTGCTTATTAGGCCAGGACCTTAAGGCCATAAGGAGTTTAAACAAAATTATGCATACAAAATTGCACATCCTAGTTCAGTTATTTGTTATGGGAAAACAGGAAAGTCCTCAAACAAGCTAGCAGGATAAAATTAAATTTACTCAGCTGTGATTGTTCCTCCATTTTACTATGAATCATAGGCAAAACCATGTAATCATGGAGTATCCGCCACCACCCTGAGCAAGTGACTGCATAGCAGTAGGATCTGCCATTGCTTGTTGATCAGAATGGTCTAACCACTGGGCCCTAGACAATTGATAGAAAAAAAAGGGCTCCCGCTATAAGTCACAGTTACAGCAAATTGACTCCATTTAACTGCATTTTTTGATTTGAAAACATAGAGAAAATGTTTTCAAACATAAACCAGAAAATGCAACCTAGCCCAAAATCTGTACCTTAGGAGATAATTTGCAGTTTCGAGATGGCTCCATAAAAAAAATCCTTATATTCCCTATACACAGGAAACATAGGAAAGAGAGGTCTCATGAATGTACCAACAAAAATGGAACCAAAAGTTTCGTTCTTATCCCCCGAGGCTACAAAAATATAGGGGATGAAAGAGGGCCAAAACAACCCTAAACAAGCTTAAAGGAAACTGCAAATTGAAAACAAAAAAATCGGGCCCGGATCTTACAAGCAGGAAATGGTTTTGGGAAATGTTTTGTAAAATAATTTAAATGTTGGTTTATTCTGGATAAAGGAGTCCAGTAGGCGGCCTTATCAGTGATTGACCCTTTGCTTTGCACATTTATACGATGAATGTTGTCAGTCACTCAGAGCCGTCTTAAAAGCATTATGGGCTCATGGGCAGAGCTGTGCACTGGGCCCCCAACCAACACAACCACTCACGTGAATAAATATATACTTATAACCTCCAACACCGCCATATGGAGACCACATAGAGCATGGGTGTCAAACTGCGGCCCTCCAGCTGTTGGGAAACTACAACTCCCATCATGCCCACTGTTATAGATTACACAAATGCATGATGGGAGTTGTAGTTTCCCAACAGCTGGAGGGCCACAGTTTGACACCTCTGACATAGAGGACAGACACTAGCCCAGGTCACCACCACAGTGAATACAGCCCTGATCTAACACAGAAGCAAAATAACCCTTTACATCCAGGGACTCAAAAGAGAGGTCTTCTCTGATGAGTCATTCGCTAAGTCGTTTTTTTTTCTCTTTTCTTCTCCATCAGCTCCAGACTTTAGTAAAAACTTCTCCTGGCCACAACTTGTCCCTGGATAATTAAACACAGAAACGTCTTAGATTACTCACTTTTCTAGCACTTCCTCACCAATTCCTACCTCTGATATAGGCGCCCTCTCATTAAGTCAATAGTAATGTTGCCCACCATTAAATATGTAGCAGTATAGACCCCCAGTAGGTAGGCCCAGTGTAGGTAGGTAAAGCATCCCCCTGTAGGTAGATAGGTATACAGCACCATGTAGATAATAAGGTGTATATGCCCCTGGTAGGTAGATACAGAGCCCACTGTAGGTAAATAGGTAGGTATACAGCCCCTTGTAGGTTTATATTCAGCCCCCTGTAGTTATATACTCATTATCCTGTAGGTGTAAATGCTTCCTGTAGGTGCATATTACTCCTGGTAGATAAATATGCACCCTAAAGATATACTGCCCCCAGTTGGTAAATTGTCCCTGTAGGATAATATGCCCACTACCTATTGGCCCCTGTAGAATAATATGCGCCCTGTGTATAGTAAGCCCCCTGTATATAGGCCCCTGTATTTAATATGGGCCCTACATATAGACCCCTGTATGTAATATGCCCCTCTGTATAGACCCCTGTATATAGGCCCTGTACATAATATGCCTCCTGTATATAGACCCCTGTATATGCCTCCTGTGTATAATATGCCTCCTGTATATAAGCCCTGTACATAGTATGCCTCCTGTATATAGGCCCCATACATAATGTGCCCACTGTATATAGGCTCCTAAATATAATATGCCCTCTGTTTATACCTCCTGTTTATAACATGCCCCATGTATATGTATCCTGTATATGATATACCTCCTGTATATAATATGTCCCCTGTTATATAATAATATATAATATGAGAGCTTGTTCATTAAGGGACAATATCTACTTTTTAATGGTGCCATTGACCATAACATATAATGTACTAGGATACCTCAAAAAAATTCTATGTGAATGGAAAAGAAAAAAAAAAGATTGTGGGAGTTTGGTTTTTATGGAGCTCTTTGGTACAAATGATGTGTTATCTGTTTTCTGCAGATTGATACAATTCTAGTGATACCAAATTTGCAAAGTATCAGTTTCTACAACCAATGACTTTTTTTTTTCTCAATTTAGGGAACTTAGTGAGGGCTTGTTTTCTTTTTTTGCGGGCTGAAGTGTTGTAGTTTTATTGTTACTCTTCTGAAATACATTTTTATTTAAATATTTTTTTTACTAAATCGCCAAAGAAACACTTTTTTTTAGCCTTGGGATTTTTTTTTTATTCTACGGTATTCAATGTACTGGATAAATTATGTTAGAATTTAATAGATCAGACTTCTATGGACACGATGGACACGGACGTCTATGAACACGATGTTGTAAAGTGTGTATGACGGCAACCAACTGAGGAGTATAAAGACAAGTGTGTCTTGCCTACAGTCAAGCATGGTGATGGGAGTGTCATGGTTTGGGGCTGCATGAGTGCTTCTGGCTGTGGGGAACTACAGTTCATTGAGGGAACCATGGATGCCAACATGTACTGTGACATACTGAAGCAGAACATGATCCCCTCCTTCTGGGCCGCAGGGCAGTATTCCAACATGATAACAACTGCAAACATACCTCCAAGACGACTACTGCTTTGTTAACGAAAATAAGGGTAAAGGTGCTAGATTGGCCAAGCATATCTCCAGACCTAAACCCTATTGAGCAACTATGGGGCATCCTAAAATGGAAGGTCGAGGAGCACAAAGTCTCTAACATCCACTGCGCCATGATGTCATCCTTTCGAAGTGGAGGAGGATTCCAGCGGCTGCAACCTGTGAAGCTCTAGTGAACTCCATGCCCAAGAGAGTTAAGGCAGTGCTCGAAAATAATGGTGAGCACACCGAACATCAACACTTTAAGCACAGTTTCTCCATTTTCACTTTGGGGTGTACTCACTTTTGTTGCCAGCAGTTTATACATTGATGGCTGTGGTGAGTTATTTTGAGGGCATACCAAGCTTACACTGTTCTACAAGCTGTACACTGACTACTTTATATTGAATTAAAATGTCATATATTCAGTGTTGTGTTCAGTGTTGTACAAAAATGTGAGGGGTGTACTCACTTTTGTGAGATATTGTATTACCATGCACTAATGTATTAGGAAACTGCATGAAGCGCACTTTCCCATTTTACGTATGTAATTGGAATCTATACCTGATACCAGAGCAGACACTGACTGTGTTCTGCTAAGAGTCTTGCTGGGCAACATTGGAGACTTGGATTCTAATGATTTCCCCTCTGATGATCTTACATTAGGAATTTACTCCTTATGCATTTCCTTTATTTATAATGAATGAAGACAACCTTGAAGAAGAGTAGAGGATAGGGACAGATAAGGAGTCTGGATTTTATTATTCTCTTCAAGCCACACCCAAACCTATTGCTTACATTGTGGGTAGAGACAGCCCTTCAGTAAATATAATAAAGTAGGTCTTTATTACCATCAGGAGCCACTTAGTTTTACAACTGTATAATGAAGTTAATGTTAGTAGATTTTTTGTTAGAAGATGGTTGATTATCTTGAGGTTGTTGCTTAGAAACTGAGGCTGCAGTCAGTGGGTGACAATGCCAGATCTCCCTCATTCTAGAGCTGTCACTCAATGCACTCGGGAGAAGGCTTCCACTTCAGTATTAACCTCTGAGGGCGCGTCCCCACTGCCGCAGGGGGACGGCTTTTCTCCGAGATGAGCGGAGCAAAGCCCTCCCCCTTCACATCGAGATATTCATATTCCGCCCGAAAACCGGATGGAAGAATGAACATGCTCAATGTTTTTCGGACCGCCGGCGGTCTGAAAAACCGCCAGGCGAAAAACCCGTGCAGTGGGGACCACTACATGGGTTTTCCATAGACGTCCATTTTAAAGTTTGTCAGCCGGTTTGCAGACAGTTTTCAAAATCGAAAACCATCCGTAAAACCGGCTGAAAACCCGTTCCGTGGGGACAAGGCCTTAGAGTGAATATCAGCAAAGAGGGGTTTTACCATCACAGACAATGACAATATATCCATAGAATATGCCACCAATGTCAGATAAGTGCAGGTCCAACCTCTGGGGTCCACAACTATCTTGAGAATGGGCCCTGAAACCTCTCCATTCTGAATAGAGAAATAACTTTCTATTCAGTACCCCAGAAAGCTGGGTGATGCCTAATTTGTACGGTTGTTGGTTAGATTTTTTTTGTTTTTTTTTACATGTTTCTCTTTTTGACTATGACGGCGTTGCATCTATTTCTTTAATAAAATGGTTAACGAGGGTGGGTGTCCGGGAGTGTTTATTTAAACAGTTTCTTCCTGTTTCTGTGTCTTTTTTCATTTTATTCCAGTGTTAGTAATTGAGGTGTCTGACAGATGCCGCTCCATTACTATCGCTCAGGCTTGGTGTCAGCCAGTGGTGTTTTTCGGCACCGCAAGGCTGACACTAATCCGCTGTCACTATTACCCTGGTGCCCAACACACCAGGGGTACTGGGAAGAGCCAGGTAACTATCAGAAGATGGGAAGCTCCATGAACATTGGCCTTCCCCACACTAATAATACCAGCCCGCAGCCATCAGCTGTCCCAGAACCGGACCATCACATTAGAGGGTCCGCTTCTAATGGTTACTTGGCTCTTCCCAGTACCCCTGGTTCGTTGGGTACTGGGGTAATAGTGACAGGGGGTTAGGGTCAGCCTCAAGGTGACAAAATCCACCGCTGGCTGACACCAAGTGATAGTAATGAAGAGGTGTCTGTCAGTTACGTCTGTTGCTAACACTGGAATAAAATGGTAAACAAAAACACAGAAAGGGTATGTTAATAGCGTCTTTGGGACATATAGAGGCACGTACAGTACGTACCACTATACGCCAGGTGTTTTAGAAGTAGGCGCTGGCTAGCACATACTTCTAAAACGCTATGCGCCGGCTCCCATAGTCATTCACTTTTCGCACCAGGAAGAAGTGACATCACTTCTTTCTCCCGCTGCATAATACGGCAGGTAATAATAGCTCTCAAAAAGAACTATGAATTACCATATTTATCAAGTGTAATTTGGGAGTATTGCAATGCAATTATGCTCCGCAAGGACGCCGTGTGAACATACCCAAACAAATTAAAAACAATTTATTTAAAAAAAATTCCCTGACACCTGATGTCATGTCATGTGTCTGGGCATAGTTGGAGGCGTGGCCTGATGTGTCCCTCTTTGCAATCTTCAAAAGATGGTAGGCATGCATTTTGTGCTTCACTGAATGGATGAACATTGTTGTGTCAGGCAAGAAACATCAGAGAACAAACACCCTGCAATCATTGCTGGAAGAACAGAAGCTGGTGGTGGCAGTGTTATAGTCTGGGGAATGCTTTTGTGGCATTTTCTGAGTCACCTCATCCATGTGGAAGGCATTCTCGATCAATTTGAGGATGACTCCATCCTTGCAGTTCACACATGCCCATACATGCTGACCTTTCACGGGCAGAGGAGGTCTTCTAGCAAGACAACCTGACATGTCAGATGGGTACAAATGTCAAACGTTGGTTTGAAGAGCATGACCAAGACTTCCAAGTACTACCCTGGCCCTCAAATAATTTATTGCACCGTTGGGTGTTTTTTTGATGCCCAGGCTCAACATGGGTTAGCCATTGGGAAAAACAGTTCTGCCTGATTCTCCTGCACTTATGCAATTGGACCCAATTGAGCATCTGTGGTACCACTTTAAAAGTCATGTTTTCTCTATGGATCCTCCCCCACACACCCTTGAGCAGCTGTTGGATGCACTGTAGTCAGCTTGGCAACAGATACCTGTGACAACATACTTGGACCTTACAGAGTCTCTCCCAGCTTATCTTGCTGCTGTCCATGCTGCCCACAGCGGTTTCTGTGGATGTTAGCTGGTGGTCATAATAATGTGGCTCGACTGTGTTTAATCCTTATTCAAAGCTGTGAGTTAGAGTATATTCACACGATGTATTCTCAGTCCGTACTTCGGCGCATAATTGTGCTTCAATACAGCTGAAGTACGGGCCAAGAATACGGTAATTCGTAGTTCTCATTGAGGGCTATGATTACCTGTTTTTTCCCCCAGTGCACAATACGCACCCGGCGAAAGATCTAACATATCAATTCCTCCCGGTGAATACGCACTGGAGAGAATGAATGTCAGTGAGAGGCTTCAGAGGGACGTGCTGGTCAGCGCATCCTTCTGAAGCTGCGGGCGTATAGCGGCGTGCTCAGAGTATATGTGGGTCCAATGGGTCACCGTGAGCGATGGTGTAGATGCAGACCATGCCAGGGAGCAGAGTCTATGGGGCCACCGGTCTTTATCAGAGCCCGCCACAAGGCCGGACAGACTTAGCTGCAGGGAACCCTCAGGTCGCTACCCCTGACATGGCTATTCACGGTGACAGCAGAAGTACCAGACATAGAACTGGTGGTACAGGCAGGGGTGATGGGTCACAGGCACGTAGCAACCGATAACAGGTACCAGAGTCCCACGCAGGAACCAGGATGTCAATACAAATAGGTAACCAGACAGCAACCAGAATCAGGTGCAGTATGAAAACATCAACAAACTGATAAAGAGCACAGACAGGAAGTTCCTTAAGTTCCAGGTGATGAAAGGTCATTGGCCAGGTAATTAGGGTACCGACTCCTCAATACCTTCGGCAGGAAGGGCAGGGCAGGCTTGGCCGCCCGTAGGGGAAGATTGTATGCAGGGAGCACTGGCAAGGACAGGCGAAGACCAGAGCAAGAACGAGGACAGGTGAGTGCACGCTGAGAGGAAGATCCACATGGGGGGGGGGGGGGGGGGGGGCATAAAAAAACCAACAGAAATAACCAGATATGGGCGTTTCTGGGGAACTTCGGCATGGATCGTGACAAGGAGGTTGTAAGAGAAAAAAAAACCTCACCTTTTTAACACGCCTCATTCCAGCACGCACTCGGCCATGTTGGCAATGCGGCCTGTCACAGCGGCTCCATCCATGACTTTGGTCATGTGCTGTATATCCAGGAACAGAGCTCTCAGGCCTGTAGACAGCTGCAAGGTCAGATAAACAATGAATGTGACCTCATTAGGTTTAAAAGGTGTTTTTTTCTATTTTTTTTTATTATTTTACTATCTCACTGACCAGCTGACAAGCTTTTTCTAAAGATGGAAAACCTCTTTAACCCCTTCCCGCTGCGGCCTATGTTTCTCATGTCCGTTTTTCCCTCCCCGTCTTCCCAGAGCCATAGCTCTTTTATTTTTCCACCTAAATAGATATATGAGGGTCTTTATGTTGTGATACAAGATGTACTTTCTAATGGTATCATTCATCGTACTATAGAATATACTGGGAAACCGCAAAAAATTCTAAGTGGGACAAAATGTGAAAAAACCTACATGTGCCATGGTTGTGGGAGTTTTGTTTTTACAGCATTCAATCTTCTGTAAAATGATGTGTTATCTGTATTCTACAGGTTGATACAAATTCAGCAATACCAAATATGTAAGGTTTTCATTATGTTTTGGTACCATAAAAAAATCCAAACATTTTCTATTTTTCAAAGATTTTAGTTGGAGTAAAAGTTATATTTTATATGATGTGCTAAATGATGGGCACAGGATGCTTTTACAATTTTCTGCCTAAGAAATGTGGATGGATTCTGTATTGTCTTCAATGCACATTGGAAGGAAAAATCCATTCCATTATTACTTTTTAAACAGAAAAATTCTGGGTAAAAGTGACCTAGACTTTGTAAAAGGACTTTGGAATCTTAGTTGACAGTAAACTTAATTGTAGCAGCCAGTGTCAGGCAGCAGCTGCCAAGGAAATCCTGGGTTGTATTAAAAAGGGCATAGATGCACATGAGGAGAACATTGTTCTCCCATTATATACTAGTCACTGGTCACGGTCACCACACATTGGAAAATTGTGTAGAGACTTTTGTGGTCACGTACCAGTGCACAGTTCGGTTTTGCATAGTCCCATCCATTTTATCCGTTTCATCTCTTCATAAACATAACCGTTTATATATGGGGGGGGGGGGGGTGGGGGGGGGGGGGGGGGGGGGGGGGGGGGGGGGCGGGTGGGGGGGGGGGGGGGGTGGGGGTGGAGGTGATTTGGGCGAGCTTAAACGGAATATTTTGTTTTTTGCTAGTTCTCAAATACACTTAAATTTTTCTTTGCTAACCAACCAAATATTCCTAAGCACAACTGTGAGATTTAGAGATTTATATGGCTGCATGATGAGACTACTAAATCTTACCTGCCCTGGTTCCTGCAGTGTAATGATGGTGGCAACCAGAGGTGGGGTAATGAGGTCATTTCAGGGCCACATACAGCCAAAGCATGTAGGCCCCACACCCAATATGATTCTTTTGGACCATATCAGTAAACCCCTTTATCTTAAAATTTGATTAGAACCCCTGACAGGAGGACTGCCAATGTTTTCCTGATGGTGCCACTGGTGACAACTGACCATGGTCAAACCAATCATATTCACCTCCTTTTTCTTACACCAGTCACATAAGTGCATGAGAATCAGGCATTGCAGCTTTGCCAAATGACTAACCAATGTTGAGCCTGGACATCAATCAAACACCAAGTGGTGCAATAAATGATTGTATCATCATCACTGCTACTGACCATAATGGAACATGACAGGATCTGTCAGTGTCACATTTACTGTGCACAAAAGGAAGTAATAATATTATGTAGTAGTAAATACAATTGTGTTATCAGTAGAACGCTTGTCTTTTGTGGGACAAATAACAGCATATGTCCTTTGGTAGCCAGACATGCTGACGTCTATTTATCATGAATGGGACAAACAGCTTGGATACACCCTATATGGATGACCAGAGTAGTCAGTCGATGCCTTATATACAAGTGTGATGCCTAGGGCAGTACTCTGCGTATGTGCAGAGCTGTTATCTCAGGTCACCAGAGTGTTTTGATCACCGGGAGCGACATGATGTAAGACGGCTCTCTGTTGCTGATAAGTATTCTGCCCTTTGGTGAACCCAGCTCTCAGTTCTCGGAATTGTAGCTCTTGTGTCATCTCCATATACAGTTACTAGGGGCAGCAGTTTGTACAATATGGCCTTGAAGTCCTGACGTCATGGGTGTAGCACCAACAACATTTCTAGGGGCGCTGAAGACACATGAAAGAGCCTCGCAAAAAAATAAAATAATAACATTAATATCGGACGAATTTGGCTGAAAAAATGCTGACATCTATCCAGTTCAGCCTATTGTGGCTATGAGCTCGATCCAGAGGAATGCACAAAAACACCCATGAGTGTATAAGCAATTGTCATTTTAGGGAACATTCCTTCCAGACTCCAATCTGGCAATCAGTCACTATAAATAGTTATATTATTACGCTCTAGAAATGCATTCAGACCCTTTTTGAAGTCTGTTATTGAATTCACCATGACAAGTTCCTCTGGCAGAGAGTTCCACATTCTCTATTCTCTTACAGTAAAGAATCCCTTTCTATGGTTATGTAGAAACCTTATTTCCTCCAGACGTAGAGGATGTGGCCTAGCCCTTGTTCTAGATAAAGTCCTGGTATAAATTAGATCTTCGTGTGAGAGATCTCTATATTGACCTTTAATGTATTTAAACATATTTATTATTTCGCCCCCCCCGAGAAGGGCGCCGTCTTTTCTCTAACTAAATAACCCAAATTTGGCTAATGTTTCTGGGTATGTAGTCCATCCAGTCCGGCGTTTATTATGGCTTTCAGTTGTTCTCCCTTTGAACCTGTTCAAGCTCTACAATGTTTTCATCATGTGCATCCATGCCCCTTTAAATACACCCCATGACTCCATTTGTGTTGGCAGCTGCTGCCTGACACTGACTGCTACAATTAAGTTTACTCTCCACCAGGATTCCCAAGACCTTCTCCATGTAACTTTTACCCAGAGTTTTTCAGTAACTCTGTAATCATGAAATGGATTTTTCTTTCCTATGTGCATAACTGTGCATTTGCGTGTTAAACCTCATCTGCCACTTCTCTGCCCAGGCCTACAACTTATCCAGTTCTCTTTGTAATAGAACATTCTCCTCTATTGTGTCAGTACTTTACACAGTTCAGTATCATCTGCAAAGATTGATATTCTACTGTGAATCTTTATGTAAGGTCATTAATGAATATATTAAAGAGAATAGGGTTGAATACTGACCCCTCTGATATCCCACTAGTAACAGGGATGCCAGGCCGGCGAGTATGACCATTAATCACCACCCTTTGTCTTCTGAATCACTTGACCATTACTTACCCACTTTCAAAACATTCCCCCCCCCCCCCAGTTCCCAAGGATTCTCATTTTATTTACCAATCATTTTATGTGGCACGCAAACAAATGCTTTGAGAAAAACCCATGAGAATACGACATCCAAAGCCACAACACCCCCGATCCAGTCTACGGCACAAACCTCGCTCATATAAGCTGATGGGATTAGTTTGATATGACGCGATCCTTCATAAACCCATGCTGGAATGGTCGTTATACATTTAGCTTTCATTGGATATTCTAGTTATAGGCATTCTTAGAAAACATTCAAACATTTTAACCACAACAGAGTTAAATCTTCTATCGCAGGCCTATAGTTTCCAGAATAAAGGTGTTTGACACCTTTTGAATATTGGCACCACATTTGGGCTATGAGGCATCTCTTTTTGACATAACCCGTAAATGTACAGTTCCATAAATATTAAAAATAAGGGCCTGTCCTATTATATAACTTAATTCCCTTAGGAGCACAGAGTGTATACTCATCAGGACCTGGTGATATGTCTATTTTACATCTTCCTCTGTGCGGAGGGCTGAACTTCTTCCCTGGGTGTTAGACAAGAAACATTTTATGGTTAGTCTGTTGACCTCATTCCTCTGCTCATCAATAGGAAGGTCATTTTCCTTGGTAAAAGTAATTATTTTTAGTTAGTGACAAAAGCTTGTTTCCTTTATGAGAACCACAGGTTTCCATTTTTCCAATTTATGTCTGGATAGTTGAAGTCACCCTTAATAACAACCTCATTATGATTAGCCACCTCATCTATTTGCCTGAGGAGTACATCTTCCAAGGGTTCTGTTATGTTTAGGGGCCTATAGCAGACCATTAATAGAATTTTATTATTATTTTTTTTTATTATTTATTTTAAAGCGCCATTGATTCCAAGGCGTCTGTATCCATTCGAGAGGGGTTACAATACATTACATAAGTCAAACGAGATACAGTGATACAGGGATAATGACAATTGGCATGACAGATGGAGAGAGGATCCCAACAACCTCGCGAGGGCTTACAATCTACAAGGATGGGGAAAGAGACAGTTAGGTGAGGGTCAACAAGGTCTGTGGATGAAGTAGTGACTAGTTTAAAGTGAAGGTTATAGGCAAGCCCTGAAGAAATGGGTTTTTCCAGGTTGCTTTTGAAGCTGGTGAAAGTGGAGGAGATGTCCTGATGTGTTGGGGTCAGTGAGTTCAGAGTGTTGTGAAGCACGGTAGAAGTCTTGGAGAGCTGTGTTTGTGTGAGGAGCTGATAATGGGAGAGCGAGGAGAAGGATCCTTTGAGGAGGGGCGAAGTTGCGTGGGGGGAGATATATAGGAAATTAGGGGCAGATATAATGGAGGAGGAGAGGTCATGGAGAGCCTTCGTAGGCTCATGAGTTAGAATCTTGAAAATGAATTCGCTGGGGCAAATTGGAGGCCCATTGTGAAGGGGATTGGTCAGAGGGAAGAGGCAAGAGTAGGCGAGAGAGAGGTGGATAAACGAGGTCAGGCAGAGTTTAAGGATGGATTGGAGGGTGAGCGAGGGTGCTAGCTGGGAGTGCCACTGAGAAGGATGTTGCAGTAAGTCCTAGGGGCGGAGAATGACAATGGCATGGACCAAGTCAAATTATTTGAAGTGTTCATAGGCCGAGGAATGAGCGGAATGCGATGAGATGTTTTTCAGGTTGTAGGTCCAGGCAGAAGGTGAGGGTTAGGATTAGTGGTTTGAAAGATAAAGTCAAGTCTAGGATTACCCCAAACAGTCTGACTTGAGGACCAGGTGAAAGTGTAGAGGCCGTTGACTGTAATAGAGAGATCAGGGTCAGGGGTAGTAGTTGGATGGAGGAGAAGATGATAGGATTCTGTTATTCTCCTCCACATTTAGTTTTAGGAGACAGTGATGAGAAAAGGTAGGAAAAGGAGGACAGACATTCAGGGATCCCGGGAGAGTAGATAAGTGACGATCTGGTCCAGAGATGATAGAGTAGGGGTATCATCGAGCAATCAGGTGGTAATGAAAGCCATGTGATGTTTATATGAGCTGACCGAGGCCAAGGATGTAGATAGAGGAAGAGTAGTGGACCCCCAGGACTGACCCTGGGGAACACCAACAGAGAGTGTCCGTAGGGAGGAGGTGGCTTGGGCAAGAATGATAACGTCTAAAAGTCGCGATCAGTGAGGTACTTTAGTGATATTGCAGGAAATAGCCCAAGTCGCGTTATGCCGATGTAGTAGAGTATTTGTAGCAGGAGGGAATGGTCGAACAGTGTCAAAGGCAGAGGACAGGCCAATAGGAGGAGGGCACAGAGTAGTGGCATGAAGCTTTAGCAGTTTATAGATCATTATGTGACTTTGGTTAGGGCAGTTCGGTAGAGTGGTGGGGTCGAAAACCAATTGTAGTGGTCAAGAAGAGAGGGTTGGAGGAGAGTGGCGAGGGCACAGTCTGAAGATAGACGTGCAGTGGCCGAGAGTTTGGAAGCAAAAGGTAGCAGTGAAGATGGGGCGATAGTTGGACAGAGAAGAGGTCAAAGGGTTGTTTTTTTAGGATTTGGAGTGATAGTAGCAGTTATAAAGGGCAGAATGGAAGATGGCCAGAGGTTATTGATAGGTTGAAGAGATGGGTGAGTGGGCTGGGATGATAGAAGTCACTGAGGTCTGGGATGAGGTGGGATTAGCAGTTGTGTCAAGTATATCTACATGTAGTGAGGGTGGATTTGGGACATTAAGAGGAGAGCGCTTGTCATAGATGTGACCGTGGAAGCCAGTTAAGGGGAAGATCAGGTTGGGGCAAGGGTAAGTGAGGTGGTGGGCGACTGCGGGCTGAAGCTTTCATTCCTCTGATGAGTTTGATCTTCTGGAGGAAGTGAATGGCAAAGTCATATCTGCTGAAAGGAGGGATGTGGGGAGGATGTGGTTGGTGGAGCGGAGAAGTAGAGTTGAAGGTTTTGAATAAATTCTTGTGGTTGTGGGACAGGGAGTATAAGAGAGTGGATAGAAATAGTTTTCTGTTTGGCTGAGGCGAGTGGCGACTTAAATGTCCTGCAGTGAGTGTTTGTATAAGGAAAAGTCATCAATGCAGTGAGTTTTTGTTTATTTTTGTTATTTTTTGTTATTACCCCATGATATCACCCATAAGACTCCCCATGTTTGTTTCCTGTATCAAAAAGCTTTCTGCAGTGCTGGCTTCAGACAGGTTTTTAAAAAAAGACATACACCCCCCCCCTTCTTTTTTTACATCTCTTCAAAAACCCTGTACCCCTGAAGTTGATCCCCAGTAAAAGCTCTCACTGGGGCCATGCCCTCTTATCCCCACTTTTCATTTTTTTTCCTTTGGATATTAATGATTCTTTTCAAATTTTGCTGGGAGACTCCGGCTTTGAATTTTTTTGGTTTTCATTCTTTTAATTTCCCATTAGTTATTATACCCCCCTTTTCTCTCCTTTCCCCCTCCTATTTATTATTAAATTCCCAAATCAAAAATTTTCACTATCTTGCACACTATGGGCGGCATGTATGAAATTTTGCATTTACATGCCTGATTTATGACCCGCTCTACTGCGGGTCATAAATCAGGCACAATCTAGCGCTAGTATGACACTTCTGACTCCGGTATACCACTTTAAATGAACCCCTTTGTTTTTGCAGTAATTTTCCCTTGAAGTGCCTAGCGAACTATAAAATCTTCTCGGTTCTAATGTGCGCCTTGGGTGAAAAAAAACCAAAAATTTTCCCCCACCCCGTCAAAATGCTGGCCCTTTTTTCTTCCCCTAAGCCCATTTTAAATATTACTCCTTTCCTGTAATTTTTTGTCCCCAACACAGCTGAAAACCCTCCCATTTAGGTCAGCCTACTCCAGCATATATCTTTAGCCAAAAAACCCCAAAAACCTAAATTCCTCTTTTTCTATATAAATTTTTTTAAACGATTATTCCCTCTCAATTATACAGGGGTTAATATTTATGAAAATTTTACCCTGGGGGTCCTTGCTTGAGCTTTTGGCCTAAGTCCATAAAATTCATTTTTTAAGGAAAAAACCCTTCCTACCCCTCTTTGTCATTGGGCCAATTAGCCATTCCAGCTGGATTTCACCCAGCCCCACCCAGCATTCGGGGCCAACCCTCCGCATATATCAAACTTGGGGCCCCAAAAGGTAAACACATACTTTTTTCGCACGTCCCCCCCTTTGTGACAGATTTCCCTGTCGCTCCCCTAAAAAAATGAGCCCCCCAAAACTATGAGGCACCTCCCCACCGGCCCTGACCCCTTTTTAAACACCAAAACGGGGAGCAGACAGGGTAGTGTTTTTGCTGAGCGTGCTATTTCTAAATGGGATTCCTCCTCATCCTACAGTAATGGCCCAAAAAGTTTTGAGAATGAACAAAATATTATATTTTCCACATGATCTTTCCCTCTGGTTTTTTTAATGTGTGTTTGTCAGATGTTTTTATCACATACAAAATACAATTGGCAATCATATTATGATTAACAAAACTTTTATTGACAGAAGATTAAAGCCAAGTCAAATATTTTCATGTTGACCCTTTTTTCTTCGGACCCCGGGCAATTCTCCCTGGTTTCCCTCTCAATCAAACTTCTGGATCCCCAAAATTTCTGACTGAAAAAAAAGGATACCTTCTTGCAACAAATCAATGGCCCTTGCATTTTGTCAAAAATTTTTTTGGTTTTTTTTTGCCCACCCCCTCTTGAGTTGACCACAATTTTCTCAAGGGGGATTAAGATCGGGGATTTTCCACCCCAGGGGACCCAAAAAAATCTCTATGTTTTTTTCCCTGAGCCATTTAGTTTATCACCTTTTGCTTTAATGGCAAGGGTGCTCCATCATGCTGGAAAAGGGGGCATTTTAAAATCCCCAAAAACTGCCTTGGGACAGTTGGGAGAAAATTGCTCCTTTTGGAGACATTCCGGTACCATTCTTTATTAAAGGTGTTTTTTTTAAGGCAAACTGTAGAAGCCAATTTTCCCTTGGGCTAAACAACCCCCACACATGAATGGTTTCTGGATGCTTTAACAGTGGCATGAGACAAACTGTGGTATCGCTCCCTTGTTTTCTCCGAACAAGCGTTTTCCAGATGTTCCAAACTTTGGGAAAAGGGGGTTTCACAGAGAAAAGATTTTTCCCCCAGTACTCATCACCACCCCTGAACCCTTTGGCAGAATACATCTGTCCCTGATTTTTTTTATTTTCTGGAGGAAGTGGTTTCTTTGCTGCCCCCTTACACCAGGCCTTGCCCAGAGTCCCCGCCTCACAGTGCGTGCAGAGCACCACCCTCCCTGCGCCATTCCGGGCAACCCCTGCACTCTGGTAGCCGGGTTTCCGAACGAAAACTTTTAAGAGACGGTCCTGGCGCTTGCTGGTCTTTCTTGGGCGCACGGGAGCCTTTTTCAAAAAGGGAAACCTCTCCCTTAAATTCCCTTTATGATGATAATTTTTGCTGAGGGGGAATCTTTCTAGCTGCGATACCCTTTCCCCCTGTTAGGCCATTTTTGTGCAGTGCAATGATGACTGCACGGTTTTTTTTTTAGAGATAACCATGGTTTTAAAAAAAAGAAACAATGATGCCAAGCACCAGCCTCCTTTTAAAGTTCCAGTGGTGTGATTCTTACTTTAAACAGACAGACTATCTCCACCCTGTCCTCATCCCACCCCACCCTGTGTTAATGGAGCAATCACTGAAAAAATGTTAGCTGGTCCTTTTAAGGGGGCCTGCAATAAGTTGAAAAAAAGTTTTGGGGGGAAAAATTTTATTTTTCTAGGCAACTAATTTTACTTTGCAAATTTAAATTGCTGTTAACTATCACCCTTTAGAACATTCTGGAGTATATGCAAATTGCCATTATAAAAACCCGATGCAGTAGACTTTGTAAAAATTAACATTTTTATCATTCTCAAAACTTTTTGCCTGACTTACAATCTGGCAAATTGTTGGGGTTGCCGTTCAGAAATAGCCCCCCTAACCTCTTCCCTCTCTTGCTTTCTGACTGTCACCCCTTTTAGCTACCTCAAGTCCCTGCCTTCCCCGCTGCCTCTTCCCCACACTACCCCTGCAGTGCTTTCTCAGTGAGCAGCAACCGCTTCCAAGTTAGCAATGGTTCTCAGTGTTGCAACTAGCTCCTTTAGATCCAGGATCTGGGCTTCTAAATGTGCAGAGTGCACACATTTCACACAGAAGTATGCACCCTCAAACGGCTGTTCAAGGATTGCATACATTACACAGGATGTGCACTGGATGGCATTGCAAAACCCAAAAAACCAGGTAAAACAAATAAAAAAAAAAATAACTCGGGACTATTAAAAATATCAGACAATAATTTACAGTCAAAAATACAATTTCCCTTCTAAACTCCCTGAATCAACCAAGCCCCCCACTTTACTTTCAATTCAGTTTTAAACCCTTTCTACCCCGCTCTCCTCAGGACGCGCAAATAACCCTGGGACAAAAAACTTTTAATTTCTAAACATGTTTTAAAGAATGGCACGTACGCTGCTCACCACTGACGTGCCCTTCAAAGTCAACAGGGGAAGCAAAAACTAGAGGAAGGTGACCAAATTGTTTTTTTTAATGGAGCGCCAGGAGCTTCCTATTATTTTTTTTTAGAAACTGGACAATCCCTTTTAAAGATTTTCTCTATAAATGCATAAGTAAATTTAAATGAGGAATGTACAGGATGGACTCACAATGTAATATATCAATATCTTCATTTAGTACCTTAGCTCTTAGCTTTGCGTACATGCCAACTCTCCTGGATCATTCAAAAGACTCCTAGAAAAAGGGGACTCCTCGTGTGCTCCCAAAAGAGTTGGCAAACCTCCAACTGGGATGTGTTAGGAATTACTGCCTGCACCATCTGCAGTGGAAGCCAGCTGTAATGTACAGCCTGGTTCCTGCTGCAGTGGCCAGGAACTAACTCTGATTTTGGCCCTTTAACCACCTAGATGTCACAATCAAACACCCTGGCACTAGGTGGTTTTAAGAGACAGTACAAAGACTCTCTATAACAGGCATAATAAGTAGCTATACTGTAAAGTATTGCTACAGTATCTCACAAAAGTGAGTACATCCCTCACATTTTTGTAAATATTGCATTACAACACTGAAGATATAACACTTTGATACACTAAAGTAGTCAATGTACAGCTTGTATAACTATAAATTTTATTTTTGGGCCCAAAAAATAACTCACCCCCCAAAAGCCTCAATGTCTAAACCACTGGTAAAAATAGTGACTAACCCCTAAGTGAAAAGGGCAAATTGTACCCAAAAAAGTCAATAATTTTTTTGGGGGCCACCATTATTTTCCTTTGGGACCCAGCCTTAACTCTCTTGGACGAGAGTTCAAATAAGCTTTACCCGGTTGCAGCCCCATGGAATCCCCCTTCCGATCCACCCCTGACATCACGGGGCTGGGGGGATGTTTGAGACCTTTCCCCCCCTCCACCTTTCCCTATGAGGATTCCCCACCCGATGGGAAATTTTGGTTTGAGACAAGTTTGGGCCCGTTTTGGGGAAACCCTTTTTCCCCCCTTTTTTTCTTTTGCAAGGGAATGGTCATCTTGGGGGGGTGTTTGGGGTCCCTTATCATTTTTTAATATTGGGACTGTGGCTCAGTTTTCAAAAAGGAGGGGGGCATGCTCTTCTTCAGTATGTCACAGTACAAAGTTTGGGGATTCATGGTTCCCCTTTAATGAACTGTTTTGCTCCCCACCCCATGGGGCCCTAAACCAAAAACTCCCTGCCCTTTACCTTTTGACAAACCCACTTGTCTTGCCCACACCCCCACCTGGTTTTTTTACCCACCCCCGCTTTGGCACCATCTGAACCATATAAGTTTATCTTGGTTTCATCAGACCACAGGACATGGTTCCATTAATCCATGCCCTTAGACTGCTTGCCTACAGCAAACTGTTTGCGGCCTTTTTGTGCATCATCTGTAGAAGAGGCTTATGGTCTGAGCACTGACAGGCTGATCCCTCCACCCCTTTAACTTCTGCAGCAATACTGGCAGCACTCATATGTCTATTTTGAGAAGACAATCTCTGGATATGGCGATGAGCACATGCATTCTACTTCTTTGGTCGACTATGGTGAGGCCTGTTCTGAGTGGAACCTATCTTGTTCAGCTGCTGTATGGTCTTGGCAACCGTGCTGCAGCTCAGTTTCAATATGTTGGAAATCTTCTTATAATCTTCTTAAGTAGAGGAATAATTCTTTTCAGATCCTCAGACAGTTCTTTGCCATGAGCTGCCATGTTGAACTTCCAGTGACCAGTATGAGAGAACATGAGAATGATAACACCAAATTTAACACACCTGCTCCCCATTCACACCTAAGACATTGTAACACTAACAAGTCACGTGATACCATGGAGGGGAAATGTGTCCATTTTCACTTAGAGGTGTACTCACTTTTGTTGCCAGTGGTTTGTTTAGATATTGATAGTTATCAAAGTCAATAAAGTGTTGCCGAGCACACCTTGTATAAATGGTATATTGCTGCCTGGTATAATCACAATTAAGATCCACTTATATGTATACCTGCACACACAAAATCTTTTTCCGAAAATTACAAAACTTTATTTATAACACATTCCTTATATCCATAAAATCTGTTTCATTTAGAATGGCGATCGATTCATCTGTGTATGTTTTCGGCTTCCATGAGCCTTCATCAGACAGATCGCTTATTGTGTAATTCAAAATATGGCCAGGCGCATTAATCCTCAATGTATTGCTTATTGCGATCTGTCTGATTAAGGCTCATGGAAGCCAAAAAAATTCACAGATGAATCGATCGCCATTCTAAATGAAACAGATTTTATGGATATGAATGTGTTATAAATAAAGTTTTGTAATTTTCGGAAAAAAATATTGTGTGTGCAGGTATACATATAAGTGGATAGTTATCAAAGTGTCATATCTTCAGTGTTGTCCCTTGAAAAGATTTAATACAATATTTACATTTACTTTTGTGAGATATTGTATGTATTATACAATTGAACAAATAGTGTAGTCCCATAGTGGGACAAAAAAAGGTAAAAACAAAAAAACACACAAAAAAGAAAAAACAGCTTTCGTCCTGCTGTGCGCTTACCTGGCCCCGGCCTGCTTCCTCCTTGACCAGCGCACTGCTCTGAATCCTCCTGCTGCTAGACGCGCCTTTCCCTGCCAGCCACTAGGGGCACGCATGCGGCGGTCTCCTAGATTTAAAATGCCAGCGCACAATAGGTATTTTGTCTCCACCACTGCCATTTTGACTGGCATCCGCACCCAGTTGTTGGTGTCCATTCCCTTGTAACATTCCATTGTGCACCCTCTAGAGAATCCTACCTACTCTACCATCTGTGTCTGCAGATCCTGCCTACGTCTAGCCTGTCTGACCTCCGCCTGCTAAGTTCTGGCCCATCCCACGGTTCCACGCCTCCTGCTTCAGTTGTCACCACTAGGATTTGCATCGGGGGTAGCAACCTGGGGGTTCCCGGCTTTGTGGCGGGCTCTGGTGAAGACAAGGGGCCCCTTAGACTCCCCTCCCTGGCGTAGGCTACACCAACTCTACTCGGTGACCAGTGGATCCACCTTACTCTATGCTGAGCATCGTGACATTACAACTGGGCCATGGAACCCACCGAAGCTCTGTTGCCAGACGCTGAAAGTCTCATGGCAGAAATTACACGCTCATCAAGAACAGCTGTTCGTGATGCTACAGAACCTAGCGGCTTCCTGAGGCCCCATCTGCTCCAGTTCCCGTAACAGCCCCCATTCCGGTGCCCATTCCTGCCACGCCAAGCAGCTCCATACTGCACCTGCTGCTGACTCCTCGCTTCAGTGGTGACCCCAAAGCCTGCCAAGGATTCCTGAATCAGTGCATGATTCATTTTGAGGTCCTGGCTTACCAGTTTACTACAGATTGGGCTAAGGTGGCCTTCATCATCTCTCTACTATCCTGTGAAGCGCTGGCCTAAGGCCAATGGGAATGAGGGGACCTGGTGACCACCAACTTGTCACACTTCCTGATGGCCTTCTGCAAGGTATTTGAGGAACCAGGACATGCCTCCTCACTAGCCTCTTTGCTTCTCCAGCGCCAACAGGGTGACTCCACAGTGGAACAGTATGTTGCACATTTCCTGACTCTGTCTTCTGAACTGGTCGCGATTTTCTGGGAGGGACTGGCCGGTCGTATCAAGGACGAATTAACAGGGTGTGACCTGCCCACCAGTCTGGATGACCTCATCACTTTGGTCAACCATATCGATGTTCGCTTCTCAAAATGTCAACAGGAGGTTCATCAACAGCATGAAGCTTCCAGACCCCGAGGAGCTCCTCATCTGTTTTCCAGCGGCCTCTTCAGCCCTTCTCTTCTGGAGGAGCCTATGCAGGTAGACCGAACCCATCCATCCGAGGAATAGAAGGCCCACAGGAGAAATATGGGCCTGTGCCTCTACTGTGGATCTCCGAACATCTACCCAGGGATTGCCCAATCCATCTGGGAAACTCCAGAGCCTAGGTTTCTTAGGAGAGGTGAATCTGGCCAAGGAATCTACCTCTCCACCGTTGACCATGTCGGTCAACTTAATCCTTCTGTCCGGCTCAAGTCTTCCAGTGGCTGCCGTTGTGGACTCAGGGTCGGCAGGTAACTTCATTCATCCTGCCCTAGTCTCCAAGTTCTTTCTCCCTGTAGTTCCTCTGGCCCAACCTCTCTCCATCTCCCCCTGTGAAGGGGCAGGTTCTTTCTTGTACCCTCCGGCATCATACCCAGCCTCTCACTCTGCGTGTCTGGGTTTTGCACCAGGAACAGATATCTACTTTGCTCCTCTAGCCCAGATCTTCTGGGACTCCCCTGGTTACGTAGGCATAGTCATAACCTTCACTGGAATTCTGGTAAAGTTACACACTGGAGAAACCGTTGCGAGGCCTCTTGCATCTTGTTTTCATCTCCTTCTTATCTTGTGGGTACCTCAACTCTTTGGCCAGCTGCCCCTGCTCTCCCCAGACTTCCAGTACTCTACCAGGAATTTGTGGACGTCTTTTGCAAGAAACAGATGGAGTCTCTATCTCATTACTGGCTCTATGATTGCCCAATTGAGCTCCAGCCTGGCACTACCCACTGTCACGAACTGAAACTGAAGCCATGTCGACATACATCAGGGAGAATATGGCAAAGGGTTTCATTTGCAAGTTGTCCTCACCTGCAGAGGCAGGATTCTTCTTTGTCAAGAAGAAGGATGGGTCCTTGCAGCCTGGCATAGACGATTGGGGTCTTGTCAAGATCACCATCAACAACTGCTACCCACTGCCACTTATTTCGGAGCTGTTTGATAGAATCCAGGGGGGCTTAGTCTTCTCCAAACTCAACCTATAGGGCGCCTACAACCCTATCCACATCTGCCTGGGGGATGAATGGAAGACTGCATTTAACATCTATGACAGCCATTTTGAATATTTGGTCATGCCCCGGCCATGTTCTAAGAGTTTGTGAATGACATCTTTCAAGATCTCCTTTATGACTGTACCTGGACAACATCCTGGTCTACTCCCCAGACCTTGAATCTCATTGCACCCACGTCCCCCAGGTTCTCACCCGCCTTTGGCGCAACAATCTCTACGCCAAAGTTGGAGAACTGTTTATTCAAGCATTCCAGTATGCCTTTCCTAGGGCACATTATCTCTGCACAAGGTCTCCAAATGGACCCAGAGAAGTTATCGGTAGTACTTAATTGGCAACGTCCAGTCGGCCTCCGGGTGATTCAACTTTTCATCAGCTTTAATATTGCCAAATTATCCCACTCTTCCCCACTCTCATGGCTCCTGTTATCTATCTCACCAAGAAGGGCAATAATCCTTGTCTATAGATCCCCAAAGCTAAAGAGGCTTTTAACCAGCTGAAATCCACCTTTACCTCTGCTCCACTCCTCCACTGCATGGATACTGAGAAACCGTTCTTCTTGGAAGTAGACGCATCCTTGTTTGGTTCCGGAAGCATTCTTCTGCAGAAAATCGTCAAGGACAAATCCCTTAACTGTGGCTTCTTTTCCAGAACCTTTTCTCTGGCCGAGAAGAACTATGCCATCAGGCACAGGAAGCTTCTGGCCCTTAAATTAGCCATGAAAGAATGGCGACATCTTCTGCAGGGTGCTTTTCATCCAGTTACAGTCTACATGGACCATAAGAATCTTTACCTGCAGATCGCCTGAACCCTCGTCAGGCCAACTGCTCATTGTCTTTCTCCCATTTCAACTTTAAACTTCACTTTCGTCCAGCTGTGAAGAATGTTAAGGCGGATGCACTACCCAGAGCCTCGGATGCTGCAGATGTTGCACCTGATCCTCAACACCTTATTCCTCCAGACCGCCTTGTTCTTGCTGCACCCATCAAGCTTCAGGAGGTATCTCCGGGTAGGACTTTCGTGCGTCCTGCGCTAAGAAAACGGATTCTGGTTTGGGGTCTTTCCTCTCGGGTCGCTGGTCAACCTGGGTTCTGCAAGTCCCTTAACCAGATCGCCCGACATTACTGGTGGCCCTCTCTTGCACAAGACTTTAAAGACTTTGTGGCAGCTTGTTCCAACTGTGCCCAGAATAAGAGTTCTTGTCTGCAACCGACTGGTTTCCTGTAGTCTCTACCTGTTCACAAAGTATCCTGGACCCATTTCGCGATGGACTCCATGACTGACCTGTCGCCTTCCAATGGATGTTCAGTTATCTGGGTCGTTGTGGAGCATTTCTCCAAAATGGCACTTTTTAAAAAAAATATGTTTATTAAGTTTAATGCATATTGACAAACACAATCAAGCATATGAACACGAAGCATGTTACCATACACAATTCCAATAAAAATAGATTTGATTATACACACTGTGTTGCTGATTCTAAAAAAAAGCTAACATGCTGTAATATAGATATAGGAAACCTGCTCTTTTACTGTTTTTTCTTTCTTTAAAAAAAAAAAAAGTTGAAACCAACCTGGGTTGAAACTGAACAAAGCCACAGTCACCAGAATTGACATATGGATCAGAAGATCATGAAATACAGACTCTCATGTCATGTGCTCTGAATTCGCTTAAGGTCATAAAGCGCTTCTCCAAGTATTAACAATAGTGTGGCAAATATTAGTTACTTCCCTGTATTTGCTTTTTAAGTACTCATCAGAGTTTAAGTCTCCCCAGAGTTCCTGCTAAATCACATTCCAAGTGCCATTTGGTATGTCGGAAAGGGAGGACCAAAGATTCGATTTCCTCATTATTCGAAAAATTTTCAACAAAGGGCTTCCGTTTTGTAAAGAAACCTTCGGTTAAGGTTAGTTTAGCTGATTCCACTTCTCAAGATTAAGATAATTTTTAACAAGGAGCCATACCTCCCCTCTTCCTGGAACAATGTCCTCCAACCACTTATTTAAGAGGCATCTCTTTGCAGCCAAGAAAATTATATGCAAAAGGGCATGGTGTTTAGCTATACCAGAGAGATTGTGGAAAAGAAAAGACTTGGGCGAGAATGGCCAGGTAAGTTCCCATTTTCCCTCTAAAATAGTGTGTAACTCCTTCCAGAAAAATTGTGAGTTAGGGCAGGACCACAGACCATGAACCAAATGTGTTTTTGACGGATGGCATTTAGGACATGTTGTCTTACGATTGAGGGCAAGTGGGTGTGGTGGTATGTTAAATCCATAAATTGCACGGTGGATAAGGCAGAAATAAGTTTCCCGCCATTTTTCACTTAAATTTGCTTTACTTACTCCATTCTATCCCCCTAAAATAATCTGTGGAATATCAGAGCCTGGAAAGTCAGTCTCCCACTTAGAGAACATTTTGGATTCCCCTTCCTGGATGTCTGGCTCTCTCAATTTAGCATACAGCAAAGAAAGAGGGTGACGGCTGGATCCTGGTCCAACAATCTCGTCAAATGAGTTAGAGGGGAATTTCTGATATAATCGTACCACCCTAGATCTTGCGATGTTAATTACTTTATTATAAGTGAGAATGTGGGAGTCCGGGAGCTGGTAGCCTTTTTTGAAGTTCAGCTAAAGAAAGGTATTTAGAATTCGAGATGTTGAACAAATGACCTATAGTTTCCAGGCCTCTTTCTTTCCAGTTGATAAGGTGTTTATTTCCCAGGCCTTGTTTAAACTTAGGATGACCAAGGGCATATATTTGCTAAGTAGGGAGTTTGAATAGCTTGCGACATATCTTCCAGGTGGCAATGGTATCTCGAATTAAGAAGCAGGACCTAATTTCAGATGAGATATAAGTGAATCTTGTATGCAAAAGAGCTGGGAGATTCCATGGAGAGGCAAGCATGCACTCCAGATCTGTATTTGAATAATAAGATATATTTTTAATCCAGTCCAGACAATGTCTAAGATTACAGGCCAGTTTATACTTCCTGATGTCATGCAGATTGATTCCGTCAGATCTCCTGGGGATCATGTGTTTTGTTAAAGCAATACTAGGCCTTTTGTTAGCCCAGATAAATCTTGAACTATTCTAATGTCAGAATGTTTTAAAAGCAATGGTATTGTCTGGAGGGGATATAAAAGTTTAGGAAAGCCCATCATGCGTATCAAATTACAGCGATGCAACAGTGAAAAAGGTCATTTGGACCACCTATCTAATTCTATATTTTCAATTTAAGAGGTGGATAGTTTTAAGAGTAAACTGATTCCTGGGATTTACCTATACAAATTTCTAGATATTTAATTGAAGTTTTGGCTATAGTTACTGGAATATCCAAGTGACCTAGTGATAAAGGGCTTGCTTTGGGGAAGAGTCTCAAAATTTCTGATTACGTTTTATTGATTTTAAAACCCGAGCATGCTCGGAAAAGACATAGTTGATGGAATATGTTCGGGATAACTCTTTCAGGTTCCTCAAGGAAAAAATAACATTAGTGAAAAGGGCCAATTTATGTTCATCCAATTTAACTGTTATGCCTTCGAAGGTAGAAGAGGCATAAGAGAATCTGGCAAGAGGTTCAATTGCTAGGTTGAAAAGGTAGGGTGAGAGAGAAAGGCTTAGATAAAAAGCCAGGGAGGCAAATCCTTGCTTCAGGATTGCAGTACAGGGAATTCGAGAATACACGGTACAGCCTTATAAGACCTATTTTGTCCAATATCATATCTAGCCAGCCCCAATCTACACTATCGAATGCCTTCTCTGTATCAATCATAACTAAGGCCAAAGACGCATGTCTATTGGGGTGTTTTTTTATTTCGCCAGGGATAAGTAATACTTTCATGATATTGGCTACTGCTACTCTCCCCTACCTACCTGATGAATGCCAATTAGTTTGGGGATAAATGGGCCAGACGATCCACCATGATTTTTGCAAGGAGTTTGAGGTCTACATTAATCAAAGATATGGGGTGATAGGAGGATGGCAGGGTTGGGTCTTTCCCTGGTTTTGGGATTATTTTAATATGGGCTGTGTTATTTAATGTTGGTATTCGGTTACCTGTTATGTAAGAATTAAATAAGTTTAATAGAGTGGGTGTTACTTGGGATTTCAATGCTTTAAAAAATTCTCCAGCGAAACCGTCTGGGCCCGGGGCTTTATTAGCTTTAAAGGGGTTGTCTCGCTAAAAAGATCATAGATTAAAATGAGGGGAACAAAAATGTAAGCATGTACGTTCTTGGTTACCGTAAGCAAAGTGCTATGGTTTTAGAGAATGGGGTGATTTACTTGTTCTTAGCAACGGAGATTGTTTAGAGGTCGGGTTACGCTCTGCTAGTTTATTATTGGGTGACGGCCGAGTTTGGTGAATGGTAGCGCGCAGACATAGGAGATGCAGAGCACTGGTCACGGACGGGAGCATGCAGGGGGACATACGTATGAGAGAGAGAAATTCACTGACTGCACTCAACGGTAGGTGCGACTTTTGGAAGTGAAAAGCTAAGTATAACTCCATAGTGTATATCTAAGTCTCTCACTCTCTATATATACTTTGTAACTAGAATGGCATAGAACCAGCGGTATAGTACCGCTGGCATCATGCCGCATCCCCAGCAGCTGGAGTGAGCAACCTATCATAGTCGTGACATCAAAGCTGCAGGCAGGAGGAGTGAGCCCCTCCTGCCTGAAAGCGACGCAGTGAGCGGCAGAGATGCCGCTCGCTGATCCCCTTACCCGATAACCTGGATGCTTAATGAAAGCATCTGGGTTGTCTGGTGACGTCACCATGCCCCCAATGCATAGGCAATATTGTGCTGGAGAAGCACAACTTGCTAAGCATCTGTTAGTCCTAGAATATGGAATTATGGAGCTCTTAATCCAAGGGCAGTCCCCATTGGAGCCCCACAACCAGGCCAAAGGGCCCAGCAGGGCATCTCCGAGGGCAAACACCCCCTAACTACAAAAGTTGTATATTTTCTAGTTAAAAGGATATAGACAATAATGTGCTGGAGAAGCACAACTGGCTAATCAGCTATTAGTCCTAGAACAACCTTAAGTCAAATATTAAAGGGTTTGTCTCGGTACATTGATTCATCTTACCTCAGTCCTGTGTTCTTGGTTTCATTTTGAATTCAGGGGTGTGTTTACTGGCTTCTACTAGGCTTCAGTGGAAGCCAGGTCTGTAGCTATAGCAACCAGTGCTGACAGCCTATCAGGAGAGATCAAACAGGTCTGTAGCTATAGCGACCTGAAGAGCTGATGCATCCCATACAAGAGGGGATATCTCAGAATAGGTAGAACACTGTTAATGGACATATATTGCAAAGTGACTTGTTTCTGCAAGATCTTTAAAATAAAAAGCAATCCTTGTTATTAGACAATCCCATTAATCATGTAAAAGCATAAACAGATTGTCAGGTTTCACTATGTCCAGGGCCAGTCACTAGATCGACCGTTTCATGTGGTCATCTTGGAAGCCTGACTTATTTTTGTTCTTTTGGGCTTGCAGAACACGAGGAATGTGTAGGGCAAAGTTCTCCTTCTAGTGGGTCAGAATTCCTCATGGAAGTGAAAGCAAAGCTCGCTGAAGAGGTGGATTGCTCAGGAGTTAAGGGGGAGGGTGATCCAGATTCCCTCCGGTGGCTGTTATCAAAGTGTCTCTTTGCCTCCTCAGGTGAATGGAAGGTAGAAATATTGCCATTTTTGTGTAACACCTTTAAAACTGCCGGGTAAAACAGAGCAAATTTTATTTGCTTGTGAAAGAGGTCAGAACATATGGGGGAGAACGCTCTTCATTTTCTGACCACCTCTGCTGAAAAGTCTTTAAAAATAAGTATTTTCCTGCCTTTGAAGATAAGATTTCAGTTTCTTGAAGGCTCATAATATTGCTACTTTGTCAGTGACATCCAGAAATTTTACAATGACCTGGCGAGATCTGTCTCTCAATGCTGCCGGGACGCCTTCTCCTGGGATTGGCTTAGCTCCACTTCTAAGATCAGGTCGGAGTTGATGTGCTCGCTCTACTTTACATGGTCCATTAAGGCCCAGGGCTTCGGGCAGGTCTCTTTCGCATAAGATAACCAAAACTCTTGGAGGAATTTCTTCAGAGATGCCTAGGATTCTCAGATTATTCCTCCTAGATCTGTTCTCTAGATCTTCAATTTTGTCATTAAGTGTTTATTATCCTGAGCCATATCCAGAAGTTCTGAGTGGACTTTTTCTATGTCATCTCTCAGCTCTTGGAGTAGGAGTTCATGATCATCCAATCGCTCAGAGTGGATTTTAACATCTGTTTTGACCTGCGGCACTATTCTCACCACTGAAGACATCAAAGATGCTTGGAGATCTGCAGAGATTTGTTTAGCAACCTCAGCTGCTATTGCTTTGAAATTAGAGCTAGAAAGGTCAATTTGTAATTGGATATCATCTTGTGCAGTCATTGGTACAGAGATCAATGGGATAGTCAATTAATGGGGTTGTGGGAATGCCTCATTCTGTAGTAGAGAGCAACTCCTCCAGATGGTCCTGTTGAGGTAACTGGCATTGAGGTCAGAAAATGATGGAGCCTGAGTTTTGACTCTTCTACCCAGTTTCTTGACACTTTTTGTACACCCCATTGTGCAGAGATATTTTTCCATTTGCAATGACTGTGCAGCTCTTAAAATTAGCTGTGAAGCTGAAACGACCAGGAAAGTTAGAAGGTATTAGGGCAGCGGATTTATTGACTACAGCAAGATGACAAGACTCTTTAGCACAACAAGGTGATGAAGCTATACAAAGTTCCAGAGAAAGCTAGGATCTGTAAGGGGGTGTTAACATATATCCAGTAATGAACAAAAATGGACATCTGCCGTCATGTCCCTCAGCCCCTTGCATTTACTGAAGCCTAGGCCTCCTTTTGCTCCTACTTCAGTCTTTGGGTCCTGCCACCGTTTTTGGTCCTTTCCAGACCTCTTGTAGCCCCAGATCTCTATGGAGAGGTACTGAGTCTAGACCCCAATGTGAGGTGTGCTTGTGCACCCTTTTATCTAGTATGCTCCCAGCATCAGTACCTGAGTGCTGTTGACTGACAGGGTCGCCACCGGATTACAAGGTCCCGCTGCTGGTGCTCAGGGGTTCAAAGAGAGGGAGCGCTTCAGGCTTTCTCAGCTTCTCAACTCTGTCTAGAGGTACCCCGCCCCAGGTCTCTCGCTGTTATCAGAGGTTGGGCTACACTGGTACCTGCCGCCGCTGACTGATCTTTTCTTCCATTGGGCCTACCACGTGGTTTCCGGCTTGGCGCTCAGTATATGTGTCCTGGAGCAGTTCCACTTGCCAGCACTCACTCATCCAGCTCTGCTGCAACCCAAGGAGTTCCCTAGAATATACTGAACCAGGAGCTCCAGAGGTGACTTCACTCCATGATGGCGCCGAAACCAGAAGTCAAAATAGCACATTTTACACCTCTGCCAGGTCTTCCATCAGCACTGCAGCTGGCCACCTTGTTCTTGCAGCATATATTTAGTCTACATGGGTTGCCTTCAAACATCATAGAAGAGTACAGTTCACCTCCTGCTTTTGGCGTGCCCGGTGTTCTCTTCTTCAAATCAAACTGGATTTTTAATCGGCCTACAATCCTTAGTCCAACGGCCAGGTGGAACATGTCAACCAGATCCTAGTGAACTATCTGCGCCAATTTGCTTCTGCATAGCAAGTTTACTGGCCTGGGCAGAATTCGCTTACAATAACCATCCTAGCGAATCTGTAACGCCTGAGGAATTTAATCTTCTAGACCATCGCAAGTGGTGGTGTAAGCCACTCCAGGGAATGGGGTCTAAGTAGGGCCCAGAAAAAACTTTGAGACTCTCGGTTCACATATTTTGATCAAAAGATGTTTAAGCTGCCTACGACTTTCAACGTGATCTCAAAATCGGGCAGTCCTACACTATCCTTACCTCTCAATAGAGCCAATTCACGGCCTCTCACTGGGTCAACCGACCTCCATTATACAGAGAGAAAAAAATAAGAAAACACACCAGACTAGCAAGCTGCACTTCTTATGACAGCCTGTGAGAGTGGGCGGGTGCAGAAACCCAAAATGGAGGCACCCCTTCCTTCCCATATAGGTTAAAATCAATGTACACCAAGTATAACGTATGTTTCTGCACACAAAACATTTCTGAAAAAACGTATGCAAACCTGGGTGCCACTGGCAGGGCTGCGGCACACATGTAATTATACATGTACACACACAGACCGCCGCCAGCGGCACACTACTGTAAAAAGGGCAATACACTTTGTGGAAAGTAGGGCCCAGGGCTCACCACAGCCCGCTGCAAGGCAGGTTGGGCTTGCTGCTTCGGGAGTCATACAAGGTCGCTACCCCTGACACGAATTGCTTGTGGTGGCGGCTGAGGTGTAGCATGGTACAGAATTGTCAGGCAGGCTCATAGTCAGGCAAGAAGGTCATGGTTAAATAGGGTCAGCTTCCAGTGACACCCAATCACCAGTGTGCTGGCCCTTTAAATTTAACAGCACGCACCCTAAGGAGTGGGGACCACTCCTAGCACTACGCAGTCTCTTCTGGCTCACCAGTTACTGTGGTTGATATTCTTCTTGGCAGGACGAAAATGGATTAGGAAATCAAGTCGAAAGAAGAAGCGCGACCACCTGACCTGGCGTGGATTTAGACGCTGGGCAGTCTGGAGGTAGTGGAGGTTTTTGTGGTTGATGTAAATATTGACTGGATTCCGAGCCCCTTCCAGGAGTGGCGCCATTCTTCCACGGCCAGTTTAATCGACAGCAATTCCCAACCCCTGAGGATGTAATTCCTGAAAAAGTATCCGCAGGTCAGAGTCTTGCCTATGGGACCTTTTTGTGTGAGGCCTGCGACAACCCCCACCGACGAGGCATCAACTTCCAAGAAAAAAGATTTCTCAGTATCAGAACGGGAGCAGAGGCGAAAGCCGATTTTAACTTAGAGGAGGCTTCCTCAGCCGTAGCTTTGGGTTGCCATTCTTCTTGGTGAGCGTCACAATTGGTGCCACCACCATTGAGAAACGTGGGATGAATTGGCTGTTGTAATTGGCAAACCCATGGAAACGCTGTATGGTTCGGAGACTGACATGCTGTGGCCACTGCAGGACGGCGGACACCTTTGCGGGGTCCATCTGCAAATCCTTGTTCGAGATGATATACCTGAGAAACGGCAGACTGGTCTGGTGAAAGTGGAACTTCTGAAGTTTGGTACAGAGGCGGTTGTTGCATAGATGCCTCTTGCCCGGGCGCACATGATTCAGTGGGACTCACTCAGACGAAAACACAAGGATGTCATCCAGACAGATAACTACACTATATAGGAAGTCCCTGAAGATGTCCTTGACAAATTTCTGGAGCACTGCCGGGGCATTTACACAACCCAAAAGACATGACAAAGTATTTGAAGTGTCCATCCTGAGTGTTGAAGGCCGTATTCCACTCATCAAACTCACGGATCCGAATAAGATTGTACTCCTCCCGTAAGTCTAGTTTAGAGAAAATTCTGGTACCTCGTAGACGGTCAAATACCTCGGTGATCATTGGTAATGGGTTTCAATTTTTGATGGTTATTTTGTTGAGGCCATGATAATCAATAAACGGGCAAAGAGAACTGTCTTTCTTCTCGATAAAGAATAACCCAGCACTGGCAGGAAAAAAAAGACTCCTTCTGGAGGTTTTCTTCGATATAGGCTGATATGGCTTAAGTCTCTGGCACAGACAGAGGATAGACCGTACTCCGGGCAAGGGCTAATGGCAGGCAGTAGGTCTCTAGGACAGTCGTATGTACACTGAAGAGGAAGGATCTCAGCCTGCTTCTCTGTGAAAATGTCTGCAAAGTCTTGATATGGAGCAGGCAGACCCAGCAGTGGCTTCGAGGACGTTTTGTGGAGAAGTGGAGTACACCAGGTGAGGTGCCACCAAACAATTAGACTGGCAATCTTGACCTCAATGCATGACTTCACCCATTTTCCATTCGAGCATAGAGGTATGGCACTGCAGCCATGGAAGACCCCGAAGAACTGCTGAAGAAGAACAGATCAGTACATAAAATGCAATTCTCTCCTTATGTAATGCCCCTACTTGAAAGGAAAACAGTCCGGTATGGAACTGCATGGAGCCACTGCGAAGCTCCCAGCTGACTGACTAGGGGTTTATCCAAGTGGACCACCGGGAGAAAATACTTGGTCACCAGGGCTGTGTCTATGAAATTCCCGGCTGATCCTGAGTTCAGGAAAGCAGCAACTTGGAACTGGCCACCGGAATTGGTCATGATTTAAACCAGCATGGTCGGAAATGAAGAGGAATTACTCACACCTAGGGATGCTTCTCCCACTTGGCCTAGGTGCATGTGTTTCACGGATGTTGTGGATGGAGTGGACATCCCCAGCAGTAATGTTTGGGGCTGGCGCAGTAGAAGCACAGGTTCTCCTCACGCCGTCGGGACAATTCTTGCGGAGTCAGGTGGCTCTGTCTACTTGCATGGCCTCTTCAGTGGCCAGCAGAGAGGGGAGCAGTACTGGTCTTTGAAAGACTGGGGCAAGATGGGGTAGACAATGTGGTCTGGCCCGTTCACACTCCTGTCGGAGCTCCTCTTATCTCTCCGAAAAGCGCAAAAACATCCAAGTGGCCAGGTGGATAAGGTCAGGAGGGTTCTTGGGTGGACAGAGCATCCTTTATCCACCAGCTGGAAAGACCCTTCTTGAATGTGGCGCTTAATATGGCTTCATTCTAGGACAATTCCGAGGCCAGGGTGTGCAAGTTCAAAAATGTGGTCTTGACAGAGGATGCACGGGCTGGTTCCTCGAAGAAGAATTCTTGCAGGACCATAATGAGGTTAGCCGTGACAGGATTATCTTTGTGCCAGATCAGAGTCGCACAAGCCAGGGCTTTTCTGGAGAGGAGGCTGACCAGGAAGGCCACCTTCATCGGCATAGAGAGATGTAGCTTGGGGCCAATGGACACTACTGGAGCCACTGACACAGACGAAGCCACGGAAGATGGATGCTGCTGCTGAGTACAGAGAAGCTGCTGTGTCTGTTACATAATCCGCAGTGACTGCTGGGCCAAAATGGTGGTGAGGTCCGTGACGCTTGGCATAGACACCTTGGTGGGATCCATGGTCAGATCAAACTTTAACGGCTGAGGTAGTGGGTCCTCTAGACCACCACAAGCAGTGGTGTAAGCCACGCCAGGGAGCGGGATCTAAGTAGGTCCTGTTGTTCACGAGAGCCTGCCACAAGGCAGGTTGGGCTTGCTGGGGCGAGAGTCCTACCAGATCCCAACCCCTGACTTGCGGTGGCAGCTGAGGTGTAGGTTGGTACAGAATCATCAGGCAGGCTCATAGTCAGGGACAAGACACATGCACCAGCTGGCAGAGACTACGCGGAGGGCACAGAGAGGTAAGTTACTGCGGCTGAGGACCAGATTTTGAGTGCGCCCACAGCCAGACAAGCAGGTTGCAGTGCCCCTCACAGCAGAGACATGGGCGGGTGCACCCACAACTTGGTGTAAGGGTCACAGGGGTGCCCGTGATAGAATCTTCCGGGAAGTCTCGGTTCTACTTCGTGTTTGGACAGCACCCTTGTCTTCCTCTGCCACTCTTTACCTCCGCAGAAGTTCCTGCTGCCAGTGGTCTCTACATGACTTCCTGCAAATCTGACCACTTGCCCATCAACCTTTACTTCTAGCTTCTGCGCGGTATAAGAGACAAGCGACAGAGGATGTAGAGCACCACCTACTTGCCAGCCTGTGGATAAGGTTTGTCTCTTGTCTAAGCACATCTGCCTACCTAGTTTAAAGTTTGTTCCACGCTATCTTGGTCCTTTGTTTATCCTCCAGCGAATTAAACCAATATCCTACAAACTTCACCTACCTCCCTCCGTATCCCCAATTAATTTCATGTGTCTCTTCTGAAGCCGATGATTCTTAATTGGTTCTTGCGCAAGGTGGTTTCCTCGGCCACACCTCCCAGTACCAAAGATGTCTATGAGGTGAATATGACGCATTCCAGAGGCAAAACCTGTTATCTCATTGACTGGAGACGTTTTGGTCCTGAGGAGAGATTCTGGGAGCTGTTAGAAAACATCAGTGCTCCCACACTTATCCAATGTTTTCACAAACTTCGGTTTAATGGTAGGAGGGGCCCTAAGGGAGGGGTTCTGTAACGGCATGAACCATGCTCGCCACAAGGCTCCTGGCATGTCCTCGCTGTGGTCTGGGCCCCTAGTCACAGCCTCGCCCACTTTCAGCTTCCCTCCTGCTGCGCACTTACTTACACTCCCCTGCCTGCTTTCTTCTCTTGCTGCTAGACACACCTTCCTCTGCCGGCCACTAGGGGCACACAAGCACAGGTCTCGTAGTTTTAAAGGGCCAGAGCGCAAACGGTATTTTGTCTCCACCAATTTGCTTTTGTTTGGAGCTTTTTTGGGATTCCCCTTTCTGTCTTCCATGCCCAGTTGTTGGTGTCCATTCCCTAGTGACATTCCCTTCTTTGGTCTCTAGCAAATCCTAACTACTCTACCATCTGTGTCCGCTGATCCTACCTAAGTCTAGCTTGTCTGACCTCCACCTGCTACATGCAGTTCCTGCTCGTGCTGCCTGGCTGTCCATCCTCCTTGTTGCTCCACGTTCTAGATCATCCCACTGTTCCATGCATCCTGCTTTGGACCTGCCTAAAGGGGTTGTCTCGCTACAATGATTAGGTTTTAATTAAAAGATCTTTAAAAAACAAGCAGCTTTGCAATATATGTTCATTACAAATGTCCTACTGATTTTGAGTTATCCCTGTTAGTAGTAGTACATCAGCTCCTGAAATCCCTATAGCAGCTGACCTGTTGATCTTTATCTCACTGGCTGTCAGTGCTGATGACTCATCTGATTCTGAATACAGGTCAGAGCACAGAGCCTCTCCCTCACAGTATGCTTCTGTAGGGAAGGGAGGGGGAGGGCTCTGGCTTCTGTGTCTGTGTGGATTAACCCTGTGTGTGCCTGCTCCCTCCTGCTCTCTACACAGAATGAGGAAAGCAGAGATGAGGCTGATCTGTAGTCAGTAGATGTGACAGCAGTGAAGTGTGTTACTAAAATCATGATGTATCTGTGGAGCTTTGACTATAATAATAGAACAGATCAGGGGAGCATGTGAACGGTTCATATCTCTCCCTGCTCTGCTGTATTAGTGACACATTGTGATTATAGTAACTCACTTCACAGCTGCCCTGTGTCTGTTCGTTGTTGCTTGAGATGGAGATATGTATGCTAAGCAGGGGTATAGGAACACTTACATCCCCCCTGCTCTGCTATTAGCATACACAGCTTCACAGACCTCTCCACACTCATAGACCAGCCCTCTCCTGTTTCCCGACTCTGTGGAGCTGACAGTGCAGCTGATCCAGCAGCCTGCAGCAGATCTAGGCAGGCACACCCAAGGTTAACCCTGGCAGCAGACCCCCTCCCCCAGCTGTATAGAAGTTATGGAGGAGAGCTTTCTGTGTGCTGAGGGGAGGGGGGAAGAGGGAGGAGAAGAGGCAGACAAGAAGCACGCCCCTGAATTCAAAAATCCTTTGCTGCCAGACACTCTGAAGTGGGCTGAAAGCTTGTAATGAGACAACTCCTTTAAAGCCCGACTGGCTTTGTGGTGGGCTCCGGTGAAAATAAGGGGCCCCTTAGATTCCGCTCCCCAGCGTAGGCTTTGCCAACTCTACACCAATCCAGTGGATCCACCTTACTCTATGCTGAGCATCGTGACATGCATGCATTGTTGTGGAGTGACACTTTAACCTTGATGGTTTCATTGCTTTATTGGCTAGTTTTTGAAGACAGACAACACAGCGAGGTTGGTAGCCATTTGCTCCTTCTTTCTTTTCACAAATGTATCCATGCTTAGCGACGTACAATTACTTATAAAGTTAAATATAAACAATAATGTACAACCTTATAAACAAAACATGGAATTTTGTTGTCTTGGTTCTAAAAGGCCACGTTCACACGGCTTATTTGGGCATCTATTTCAGCCCGTAATTCGCGGCGTACTGCGTGAATTACGGGCTGAAATACGGCCCAGGCATTACGGTAATCCACAGTTCTCATAGAGAACTATGGATTACGTCTCCTCTCCCCGCTCGGTAAATCCGCCGGGGGGGGGGGGGGGGAGATAAGTGACATGTCATTTACTAGCGGCGTATTCGTGCCGCTAGTAATGATAGTCTATGGGCTGGCGAGGTGCCGGCCCCCTGCTCCCGCCCTGCCCCCGTCCACACAGCGTAATTGCTGGGCGCAACGCCTAAGTATCAACAACTAAATCATCCACATGGTTGAACAAAGGAGCACAACAATGGGAGAAGTATGGGTGGGGCATGGGTGTTAACATGGGTGGAGCAGAAGGAGGTTTGTAATTACAAATCAACCAAAAGACTATCACTCGAGAGCTAGAATATAATTTCCATTATTTTTCCCTTATTTTCTACTGGTTCATTGTTATTATCATTGAGTAATTATAATTTTTTGTTTTTAAGTCTATGGCCATATGAAGTAAAGTGTACACAACTGTGTAACTGTGGTACACAACCGTATTACTGAGATCGGCCTAAAGAAATACATAAACAATAAAGTTGTACATTATGAAAGGTTATGTCTCTGGTACAGATTACTTTTAAAAGTTTATCTTTCGCTTCTTTGGGGACCCCCTGGCAGCCTATGGCGGGTTGACAGGGGTCAACGGGTTAAAAACATCTGGTTTAGACCTTTTGTAATTTACATCAGCTGATTGATGTCAGAAATCTCTTTACCTCTACACAAAGGAAACCGCTCTGTGTTGAGCCTAGTTGATCTTGTAACCAAGGGGTTTTAGTTTTTTAGGGCAGCCATTGAAACCACAACTCTTAGTCCTGTCTCCAAAGACTTATTAACATGTGATGAGAAACAAGGGGCCTGCAACTATACTAAAGTTAAGAGAGAGGAAGATAGACACAGCACAGCAATGGATTCTGGTGCTTGTAGTTTTACAGGGAAAAAGAAGATAGCTTTTAAATTAAAAATGCCACTGCTCAGCAACAGAGAAGAGAGGCTACATGCAGCATAGGAAATCTAGATGTAGCCAAGCCACGTAGTACTTTTTTAAAAAAAATTCTGGAATACTCGTTTAAGCAGCACAACCTAGTGTCAAGCAGCTGCTGCAAAAGCAAAAAAAAGTTTATAATATATAAAAATGTAGACAAATAAAGCCTGCAATCAAATGTAAAACTGACACCCTATAAATCCTTTGTAAGACAACATCTCAAATAAAGGATTTAGTATTGGGTGCCATGGTGTAAACAGAATATAGAAAAGCTAGATATGGTTCAGAGATGGGGAGGTTTAAAAAAAAAAAAAGTCAGAAAATCTGATTCATTATCTGGAATCTCACAAGACAATAAATCAAATACAAACATTTTTCATGTATATTAGGACAGGCCAACAATCTAACATTTTTATTCTGGTAATCAAACATATGTAATCAAACCAGGGGAGAGAAATCTGACAGGTTAGTTTTATATGAGGATGGAAGGGTATGGTTACACTACATACGAATTTCCCAAATTCTGCCTCATGTGACATAGAGCGATTGCAACATTACTGGAAACATATAGACACTTGCTGGAGCTTGTACAGTAAATATATGAGGCTGATAATCTGCAATGTGACATGACCATTAGGTTGACCACCCATAGTCACAGGTCAAATAAACAACATAACTTGTTTTGAGAGAATCAACAGTGGTCATACTGAGCTTAAAGGGAACCTGTCACATTGAACATGCTTTCTGATCTGCTGGCAGCATGTTATAGAGCAGGAGGAGCTGAACAGATTGATACAGACAGTCCCCGGGTTATCAATGGGATAAAAACTGTAGGTTTGTTCTCAAGTTGAATTTGTATGTAAGTCAGAACAGGTAGATTTATTAAATGTAAATGTTTTTTTTTTAGTTTCGGATAGTGCAGGGAAGTGTTTTTACATATGTTTTGCTGTCTGTGCCCCTGTTAAGACGATTTCACCTCATGTGCTGTGGCATGCTGGAACTTGTAGTTTCAGAGCTACTATTTGCTATGGAATATGGAACTACAAGTGCCAGCATGCCTCATAAGTCTTTGTTTGTAACTAGGGGACAGATGTAAGTCGGAATGATGTAAGTCAGGGACTTTCTGTATATTGCTCTGTGGGGAAAGATTCCGTATAACTTGTATTTTATTAATTAACCCCTTCACGACCTTGGACGTATGCATACGTCCTGGACATCATGCGAACTCTAAAGCAGAGTTAGCACGATCGCTGCGGTATGTCAGCTGTATATTACAGCTGACATCCCGCAGCATCGGACCCGACTGATTAACCCCTTAATTATTGCGACCGATAGGTCGTAATAACTGAGGGAGACGCAAGAGGAGCGATCTTCTCCTGCGTCTCTGTTGCTAGCAGCCGCACGATCATGCACGATCCGTGCGGCTGCTGTGTGCTGACAGGCAGTCCGGAAGGTATGGAATGCCTTACGGGCTGTCTGTGACGTCACCATACCTAGCCGTGCCTTGTGGGCATGGCTGGGCATCGTTACTGACAGTTGCCATAAAAACCAGTACCCAGATAAGCTGTGTATTGATTTCTATTACAAAAATGATTTTCCCTATGGGGAAAAGTAAAATAAACGGTGAAAAAGTAAAAAAAAATGTGAAATCGCCCCAAAAAAGATCAAAAATAAATAAAGTACCCATATTTGGTATCGCCGTGTGCATAACGACCTGCCCTATAAATCTGTCATGTTCATTAATCTGCACGGTGAAGACCATAAAAAAAACTAAATAAACAGTCACAGAATTGCGATTTTTGTTAATCACGCAGCACATAAAATGGAATAAAAATCGATCAAAATCTCATATAAACACCAAAGGGATGCCAATTAAAACTTCAGTCCATCCCGCAAAAAAAAGCTGTTACACAACTCTGTATACAGAAAAATAAGAAATGTATGGCTCTCAGAAGATAGCGATACATAAATATTATTTTACACAATAATAACACTTCTTTTTTTATAGCACTTCAACATAAATAAAAAAAAAACACTATATATGATGGGTATCGCCGTAATCGTATCAACTTACAGAATAAAACTAACTTGTCATGTATATTGCACGGTGAGCACTGTTAAAAATAAAAATAAAAAACACTACTAGGATTGCAGTGTTTTCTTCAACCTGTCTTCCAAAAAATGGATTTAAAAGCGATTAAAAAGACTTGTCCCCCCAAAAATTATACCAATAAAACTGTCCAATCCTCTCGCAAAAAACAACCCCCTACTCATCTCCGTACACAGAAAAATAAAAAAGTGTTGGCTCTCAGACTATGGCGATGCAAAAACGTGTTTTCCTGTTTGAATAAAAGTGTTTTTATTGTGTAAAAGCAGTAAAACAAAAAAAATTTACAAATTGGGTATCGCTGTAATTGTATCGACCTGCTGAGTAAAGCTAGCTTGTCATTTATACTGCACGGTGACTGCTGTTAAAAATAAAAATAAAAAACACTACCAGGATTGCTGTATTTTGTTCAAAATGCTTCACAAAAACCTTAATAAAAAGTGATCAAAGAGTCATATGAACCCCATAATGGTACCAATAAAAACATCAACTCATCCCACAAAAAACAAGCCCCTACACCGCTCCGTACACAGCAAAATAAATACGTTATGGCTCTCAGACTATGACGACGTAAAAGCACAGGTTTTTTTATAAACAAATTTCGATTGTGTAAAAGTAATAAAACCTAAAAAACTATATAAAATTTATATCATTGTAATTATACCCCATAGTAAAGTTATCCGTTATCCTGTCACTTATCCCGTACGGCAAACACTGTAAAAATTAAGCCCAAAAAACAATTGCAGAAACTGCATTCCCCCCCCCCCCCCATTTTCATGGCCCAATGCTAAAAAAACTACGGAACACCTGTGCACCTAAAATGCACAATACACCCCTAGATGAGATCCAGAAGGGGTGTTGAATCATAAATGGGTGACTTCCGGATGGTTTCACTTGTTCCGGTATTTTGAGGGCTTTGTAAATGAGGCCTGGCACCTACCAAAATCTGCATTACAAAAGCCAAATACCGCTCCCTCCGTTGTACGCCCTGCCATGTGCCCAAACAACAATTTACACCCACATATACGGTATTGCTGAACTTGGAAGAAATTTTGTGACAAAAGTTGGAGGGCTTTGTTTCCAGGATTCCTTGTAAAAATTAAACATTTTAAGCTAAAATTGCAGATTGTTGGGAAAAAATATTTTTTTAATTTGCATAGCCTAGTGCTAAAAAAAATTGTGAGACACCTGTGGGGCCAATATACTCACTGCAACCCTGGATATATTCCTTATGGGGTATCGTTTCCAATATGGGGTCTTTTTGAGGTGTTTATTAAGTTTTAGCACCTTAAGGTGTCCGCAAACCTGTAATGGCGCCTAAATAAAATCATATTGAAAATGAGACCCCAGAGTCCGGTAGGTGCTCCTCCTATTCTGGGGCTTGTGGATGAGCCAAATAGCGCACTAGGGCCACATATGGGATATCTCTGAAAACGGCAGTATCTGAGGAATCAAAGTTAAGCTGCATTTCCATGGTCTTGTCTATCATGTTCCAGTGAATAACGGATAAAAATTTAAAATCTGCAAAAAAAGAGAAATTTTGAAATTTCCCCTCCACTTTGCTTTAATTTCTGTGAAATATCTAAAGGGTTAACAAACTTCCTAAACGCTGTGATAAATATTTTAAGGGGTCTAGTTTCTTAGATGAAGTCATTTAAGGGGGTATCTACAATACAGGCTCCTCAAAGCCACATCAGAACTGGACTGGTCGCTACAAAAATATATATTGCAAATTTTCTTGAAAATGTGAGAAATCACTACTAAATTTCTAAGCCCCCTAATGTCGTAAAAAAATAAAAAGACATTTAAAAAATGATGCCAACCTATAGTGGACATATGGTAGATGCTAGTTATAAACTATTTTGTTGTGAATAATTATCTGTCATGCGTGCAGAAATTGTAGAACTTTGAAAATGACAAATTTTTCCAAATTTTGATATTTTTCACAAACAAACAACGATTGTATGGACCAAAATATCTTACTAACCTAAAGTACAATGTGTCACAAGAAAGTCTCTGAATCACATGGATAGGTAAAGTTTAAAAAAGTTATTCTCATATAAAGTGATACGTGAGATTTAAAAAATATAGCTGTGTCAGGGAGGCCAAAACTGGCTGGGTCCTTAAGGGGTTAAAATCCCTGCTTACTCTGGGTTAAGGAGTCCAGTGGGTGGTCTTATCAGCTAATGACAGCTATCTCTGTAAGCTAATCCAACAGAGGTAGTGACTGCTCCACTCTACAACAGCGTCGCACGTAACTTCCGGATCCGGTTTGCGGTATGTAGAAAAACTTTTATTGAAAATGAAACATGTTGCAGCAGTACACACAAAGGACTAAAACAGAGCAACCTAGCTTACACGTTTCGAGCGCAAAGGCTCTTGGTCACAAAGTTGTGACCAAGAGCCTTTGCGTTTGAAACGCGTAAGCTAGGTTGCTCTGTTTTAGCCCTTTGTGTGTACTGCTGCAACATGTTTCGTTTTCAATAAAAGTTTTTTTACATACTGCAAAAAGGAACCGGAAGTTACGTGCGATGCTGTTGCAGAGCGGAGCAGTCACTACCTCTGTTGGATTATGTTACATTGCTGTGGAGCCGCGGTTTATCCGGTGAGAGTGGAAATCTAAATGCAAGTGATCTACTACAGGAGGACACTGAGCGGTTATCGGAGGTGAGCTACACATGTATATATTTATCTCTTTAAGCACATTCATACAAGACAGGCTGTCAATCACTGATAACACCGCCTACTGGAATCCTTAACCCAAAATAAGCGGGAATTTCAATGACAGAAAAGTTCTGCTAAATCTTTCTCCATAAAACTATGTATTAATCTGCTCAGCTCCTCCTGCTCTACAATATGCTGCCCACAGATGAGATAGTATGTTCAATTTGACAGGTTCCCTTTAAGCATAGGAAATAAATAGCATTATCCAGAATTATGCATTTACTTGGTTCCAATATAAACTTAATTTCAGAATTCTGTCGGCACAAACATCAGAGTCAAAGAATCAAGTCATAAATTAACCTAACCCAAATGTATCAGGATGCAAAATTGCCATTGTTGCATTCACCACATGATAGAAGAACCGTATATACTCAAGTATAAGCCGACCCGAGTATAATCCGAGGCACCTACTTTTGTCATAAAAAAAACGGGATAGCTTATTGACTCGAGTATAAGCCTAGGGTGGGAAATGCAGCGGATACTGGTAAATTTCAAAGATAAAAATAGATACCAATAAAATTACATAAGCAGGTATATGTCCCCCGTAGGCAAGTATAGACAAGTATATGTCCCCATTGGCAGGTTATAGGCTGGTATAGGCAGGTATATGTACCCATAGGCAGGTTAAAGGCAGGTATATGTCCCCATAGGAAGGTTATAGGTAGGTATAGGCAGGTACATATCCCCATAGGCAGGTCATAGGTAGGTATAGGCAGGTTTATGTCCCCAAGGTAGCTATAGACCGGTTTATGTCCCCATAGGTACAGTAGTTATAGGCAGGGTTATGTCCGCCTAAATAGTTATAGACAGGTTTATGTCCCCACGGTGGTTATTGTCAGGGTTATGTCCCCATAGGTATCTATAGGCAGGGTTAGGTCCCCATAGGTAGCCATAGGCAGGGTTATGTCCCCATAGATTTTTATAGGCAGGCTATAGGCAGGGTTATGTCCCCATAGATTTTTATAGGCAGGGTTATGTCCTCAGAGATTTTTATAGGCAGGCTATAGGCAGGGTTATGTCCCCATAGATTTTTATAGGCAGGATTATGTCCCCATAGATTTTTATAGGCAGGCTATAGGCAAGGTTATGTCCCCATAGAATTTTATAGGCAGGTTTATGTCCCCATAGATTTTTATAGGCAGGCTATAGGCAGGGTTATGTTCCCATAGATTTTTTATAGGCAGGGTTATGTCCCCATAGATTTTTATAGGCAAGCTATAGGAAGGGTTATGTCCCAAGAGATGGTTATAGGCAGGCTATAGGCAGGGTGATGTCCCCATAGATTTTTTATGGGCAGGGTTATGTCCCCATAAATTTTTATAGGCAGGGTTATGTCCCCATAGATTTTTATAGGCAGGGTTATGTACGCATAGAATTTTAAAAGCAGGGTTATGTCCAAATAGATTTTCATAGGCAGGTTATAGGCATGGTTATGTTCCCATAGATTTTTATAGGCAGGCTATAGGCAGGGTTATGTCCCCATAGATTATTTATAGGCAGGGTTATGTCCCCATAAATTTTTATAGGCAGGGTTATGGCCCCAATGATTTTTATAGGCAGGCTTTATTTAGGGTTATGTCCCCATAGATTTTTATAGGCAGGGTTATGTCCCCATAGATTTTTTATAGGCAGGGTTATGTCCCCATAAATTTTTATAGGCAGGGTTATGTCCCCATATATTTTTTTAGTCAGTGTATAGGTAGGGTTATGTCCCCATAGATTTTTATAGGCAGGGTTATATCCCCATATATTTTTATAGGCAGGGTTATGTCCCCATAGATTTTTATAGGCAGGGTTATGTCCCCATAGATTTTTATAGGCAGGGTTATGTTCACATAGATTTTCATAGGCAGGTTATAGGCATGGTTATGTTCCCATAGAATTTTATAGGCAGGCTATAGGCAGGGTTATGTCCCCATAGATTTTTTATAGGCAGGGTTATGTCCCCATAAATTTTTATAGGCAGGGTTATGTCCCCATAGATTTTTATAGGCAGGCTATAGGTAGGGTTATGTCCCCATAGATTTTTATAGGCAGGGTTATGTCCCCATAGATTTTTATAGGCAGGCTATAGGCAGGGTTATGTCCACATAGATTTTTATAGGCAGGGTTATGTCCAAAGATTTTTATAGGCAGGGTTATAGAGGTTATGTCCCATAGATTTTTATAGGAAGGCTATAGGTAGGGTTATGTCCCCATAGATTTTTATAGGCGGGGTTTATTTCCCCATAAATTTTTATAGGCAGGGTTATGTCCCCATACATTTTTATAGGCAGGCTATAGGCAGGGTTATGTCCCCATACATTTTTATAGGCAGGGTTATGTCCCCATAAATTTTTATAGGCAGGGTTATGTCCCCATAGATTTTTATAGGCAGGCTATAGGTAGGGTTATGTCCCCATAGATTTTTATAGGCAGGGTTATGTCCCCATAGATTTTTATAGGTAGGGTTATGTCCCCATAGATTTTTATACGCAGGGTTATGTCCACATGGATTTTCATAGGCAGGTTATAGGCATGGTTATGTTCCCATAGATTTTTATAGGCAGGCTATAGGCAGGGTTATGTCCCCATAGATTTTTATAGGCACGGTTATGTCCACATAGATTTTTATAGGCAGGTTATAGGCAGGGTTATGTCCCCATAGATTTTTATAGGCAGGCTATTGTCATGGAGGCTGGCGCGGGTGCCGCTGCTCCCCACGGCTACCCCCCTACCCGCAGGGGGTCCGGCTCGGGTGCTGCGGCTACCCGCGACATCCCCCTGCTACCTGAGGTCTGGCGCCGCTCCACTTACCCGTTCACGCTCCTGTGTACGCTGCTCCTGCCTGTACCAGCCGCCGTGCGCGTACCTGCTGCCTAGGGCGCGCGCGACGGCTGGTCAGGATTTAAAGGGCCAGTGCGCCGGTAATTTGGTCAATTGCCGGCCGCGGGTCCTATATTAGGAATATGCCCCCAGCACTCTCTGCCAGATTGTTGGTGTGCGTTCAGTGTCTTAGAGAGTGTTGGAGTTCCGTATTGATTACCCGTGTACCAGTCTGTTCCGCTACGTTTCCTGACCTTGCCTGTTTACCGCCTGCCCTGACCCGTCTCTGACCACGAACCTCTGCTGCCCGTCCTAACCTCCTGCCTGTCCCCGACTACGTCTCTGGATTACGATTCTGTACTATGCAGTACCCCGGCCGCCATCGCAAGCAAGTCACGTCGGGGGTAGCGACCTGGTAGTCTCACGCTGCAGCAAGTCCATCCCGCTTTGCGGCGGGCTCTGGTGAATACCGGGGGCTACTTAGACTCTGCTCCCTGGCGTGGCTTAACTATCATCGCTTGCGGTGGTCCAGCAAATCCACCGAACCCTTACAGCTATAGGCAGGGCTATGTCCCCATAGATTTTTTTTTTGACTGTATGTTTTTCTTTTATTGATATTTGAACCAAAGAAATAAAGGCGTAATACAAGTATGGGTATACAAACAGACCCATTAGGCAAAAATAGGCATGGAAAATTAAGGCAATACAACTTATTTCTATCGCGCCATACCATGTACATAATGAAAACGATCTTAAGACACTTTATGAACCTTACATGAATTGAACTAAACCTGATAGACAAGACAAGAACAAGCGGGGAGGGGGGGGGGCACATAAGATAGCCTGAAAGAGGGGCCCTGGGGGACCACCTCTACCTCTGGAATAACATCAGATATCATTAGTTTAAACATAGACATCCCAAGATGACCAAATTTGAGTGAACAAATCAGTCTTGTTATGTACAGACGCTGTAAGGTACTCCATGTTCCTAATATCTCTCATTCGCCTATATAGCTCGGCGAGGTACGGTGCCCTTTTGCTTTTCCAGTGAGCCGATACTAGGCAGCGAGCTGCCGTGAGAACATGCAGCATTAGTTTAAGCGAACATTTCGGTAGCTTGTTTGGAAATAAATTGAAAAGAAAACACATTGGGTCCATCGGCATACAGATACCTAACAAATTATTAATGAACATCTTAACCTCTGTCCAAAAAGTTTGGATCGAATGACATTCCCAGAAGATATGGTAGATACTACCTTCCTGCATGTCACATCGCCAGCATCTGTCCGGAATTGTCGGGTTTAATTTGTGCAACAGGGAAGGAGTATGGTACCAGCACATTAAGATTTTATATAGGTTTTCTTTGTACGTTGTGCATTGAGAGGTCTGCGAAGCCCGTTTCCAGATAAGGTCCCATTCCTCCACTGAGATATCTCTACCCAGCATTGCTTCCCATTTTGACATATATGCATGTTTTGGTGCTTCATCTGGAAAGGGGTTCAACAGAATAGTATAAATTCCTGATATTAATCCCCTAGTGGATGAGTTTAATCTGCATAGCTTCTCGAACTGGGTAGGGGCAGAGACCGTCCTTGAATGTAAGATACACGACATATAGTGAGCAATTTGCATGTAAGTAAAGTAGCAATTCGTGTTCTGTCTGAAGTGCTTGAAAGGGTTTAAGGCGTTTAGTTCTATGATCCACTATGTCGGCAAAGCGGAAAAGACCCTTGTTAAACCACCACCTCATGGCCTGACCCCCCATACCCTCCAGGAACGACTGGTAAAACAAAAAGCTAGTCATGGCTGACGACGAAGAACATAATCCAAATTTACTTGCACATCGAAGCCATATTTCTCTCATGAGGGCCATTGGGCCTAACAATGCCCTGTCCACTGGTGTATGCGACGTGGCCCACAGGAGAGAGTTAGGGTGTATAGGTGCCAGCCATAACTTCTCAATTTCAAACCATACCGAAGACGGCAAAAAGGGAGGACCAAGCAGGGATTCGCCGTAGCTGGGTTGCCCAGTAATACCTAGGCAAGTTTGGCACTGCAAGGCCGCCGTTCCTTTTCCCACTTATTAACACACTCTGTTGGATTCTGTGTCGCTTGTTAGCCCATATGAACCTGAGTACAGCCAATTGGAGAAGTTTCAGATCTCTCATTGGCACCCGCACGGTTAGAGTTTCAAAAAGATATAATAATTTGGGCAATAAGGACATTTTAACCCCTTAACGACCTTGGGCGTATGAGTACGTCCCAGGGCCGCTAAGGTGCTTTGCAGGGGGATCGCGCCGCGACCCCCCCGCACAGCCGCCGGGTGTTAGCGGCAAATCGCCACTTACACCCGGCAGTAACAGCGCCGGCGGGTGGCTCCGCCCGCTGGCGCTGTTTTACCCATCAGACACCGCTCCAAAGATGGCCGCGGCGTCTGAATGAACGCCGATCGGTGCCGCGCATGGTGGTGGGGAGCCTTCACAAGGCTCCCGTCACTTACCCTGGCCGGTTTGTCCCACTTCCGTCCGCAGACAGGAAGTGGGGAAACTGCCATCTTTGTACACCCTAATGCATTGCCTATGCAATGCATTAGGTTGTATTAACAATCGCGCCACCTAGTGGTCAAGTACCATAGGTGGCCTCAATGTTACAGTAAAAAAAAAAAAATAATAAAGTTTTAAAGTATAAAAAAAAGTATTAAAAGTTCAAATCACCCCCTTTTCCACATTTTACAAATAAAATCATTAAAATAATAAAAAAGTTACACATATTTGGTATCGCCGCGTCCGAAAAAGTCCGATCTATAAAAATATAACATCATTTATCCCATACACTGAATACCGTAGAAGAAAAAAAATTCCAAACGCCAAAATTGCGTTTTTTGGTCATTTTACGTCACTGAAAAAATGGAATAAAAATGATCAAAAAAGTTGCATGCATTCCAAACTGCTAGCGATAAAAACTACACTTCAGCCCGCAAAAAATGCCCCCTCACTGACATCCGTAGGTTTTAGTACAAAAAAAATATTGGTCGCACAAAATGGCGCCGTGGCGCAAATTTCAAAAATAGAAAATGTTTGGAATTTTTTTACGGTACCAAAACATAATGGAAACCCTACATGTTTGGTATTGCCGAATGCGTAACAACCTGTAGAATACAGATAACACATTATATTTACCGAAGATTGAACACTGTAAAAGCAAAACCCCCGCAAACATGGTGAAAATACATTTTTTTTCACAATTTGCCTCACTTGGATTTTTTTTGCGGTTTTCCAGTATATTCTATAGTATAGTGAATAACACCATTAGAAAGTACATCTTGTCCCACAAAATAAAAGCCCTCATGTGTCTATGTAGGTGGAAAAATAAAAAAGGTATGGCTTTCAGAAGGCGAGGAGGGAAAAACGAACGTGTCACCAAAAAAACACGCCTGGTCCTTAAGGGGTTAAACGCTGAGATGCGCCCGAATAACGATAGCGGTAGCCCCATCCACTTAGCCATGGTCTGTCTAATTTCTTGGAAAACTACAGGGAAGTTATGTCTATGTAAGGACGCGTAAGACGTTGTTAAATGTACTCCCAAATATTTGATATATGAGGATTTCCAATTATAGGGGAAGTTGGCCATCAGAGAATTTACCATCTGTTTAGGCATGTTTATTGGTAGCGCTTCTGTTTTTGCAGTGTTAATTTTATAGCCTGAGATGGTGCAAAACTCACTATGCAATCTATGTAGGTTAGGAAGGGATATATGTGGTGATGTTAATGTCAGTAAGATATCATCCGCGAAGAGAGACAACTTAAATTCCCTCTCCCGCAGAGAAACCCCATGGATGCTCGGGTTAAGGCGGACAGCGGAGGCAAGAGATTCCACACATAAAGCAAAAATCAATGACGAAAGAGGACACCCCTGTCTAGTGCCATTTAGGATGGAGATCATTGGAGACATAGTGTGTCGCAAGCGAATTGTTGCCGTCGGTTTAGAATACAAGGCTCTCAGCGCCTGGAGAAAGGGGCCGCCAATTCCAAAGGTTTGTAGCACTGCGAACATGTAGGCCCAACCGATGCGGTCAAATGCCTTCTCGGCATCAAGGCTCAATACTAAGGCTGATTGATTAGATTTATTAACGACATCAATCAGGTCCACCGTCCTCCGGATATTGTCTCCCCCCTGGCGATTCAAGATAAAACCCACCTGGTCTTTATGGATAAGTCTAGGTAGGAGTATTGAGAGTTAATTAACTAGTAATTTAGTGAATAGCTTTGAGTCTGCATTAAGCAGCGCTATGGGTCTGTAACTGGAGACATCCATAGGATCTTTATTTGGTTTAGGCAGAAGGGTGATGTAAGAGTGCAAAAAAGTAGAGGACAACTCCCCCCCTTCCATCACATAGTTGTAAAGCTTTAGCAAATACGGTGATAATTCTGGGCTAAAAACCTGATAGTAAAGATAAGTGAGACCATCTGGTCCTGGGGCCTTGCCATTGGGCATAGATTTCAAAGCTGCTTCCAACTCCTCCATTGAGATCGGAGCGTTAAGTGAGTCCCTAGCTTCAGTGGGGAGGGTCGGCAGCCCGCAAGATTTTAAAAATTGACCCAGGATCTTGGACCGAGTATCGGAGTCCTTTGGGAGGGAGTCCGGGAGAGAGTATAACCCAGAAAAGTATTTGAAAAATAGCTGAGCTATCACCTGTGGGTCGTATGTCACCTGTCCTTTCGGATCCCACAAAGCTTATGGTGTTCTACTGCGTCCTCCCTCAACTGTCTGGCCAGAAGCGTGTGAGCCTTATTCCCCACTCATAGTATCTCCTCCGTGAATACACTAGCATTTTCTCCACTTTGCCTGTAGCCAAGGTCTTCAATTGTGCCCTAAGGATCACTATTTTTCTCAACATGGATTTAGACGGACGGTTGGCCAATGCGGATTCTAGGGATGCCAACTCGCGCCGTAGAGTCTCGCTCTGTAGCTTAGCATCCCTTTTAATCCTTGAGCCTATGGAGATGCAGGAACCCCGTATGACAGATTTGTGGGCTTCCCATAGCGTGAGAGGAGAGGGGACTGACCCTTCATTAATAGAGAAATACTCCCTAATATGGGACCTAATTTTCTCCCTATATTTGGGGCTTTTAATAAAACTTCTTTTAAGCGCCAATGACAATTTCGTTTTTGGGTTTTTGTCTGCCTTTTGAGTGTCAGAAATATAAGAGCGTGGTTGACCAGGTGTTTGCCCTACTCTGCCCCCCCCATCCCCCCTTAAAGGTGGCACATTCCCAAAAAAAAATCAATTCGGAGTGTGCCGTGGGGGGCAGAGAAAAAAGTATCGATCGCCCTTGGGGGGGGGCTATTCCCAAAATAAAAAACAGGGTGCCCCCCTGATCAGCTCCCAAAAAAAAACCCCCTGGAAAGGTGGCGTTGGCCCGTTTTTGACATTGGTTACCACATGTCTTCCCACCACTTCAAAAAATTTGAAAACATTAAAGTCTCCTCCACCACAATAACGTAAGAGGGAATCTATTAAATTTTAGAGAGGACTGTTTTAAAAACCCTTTATTGGGATTGGTTGGGCGCTAAATTTCATAAGTTAAAGTAGTGCCCTTATGTCTCCTTAAGAAAATAAATCGTTGGTCATCTACTGGGTATCTGTGACTTGGGGGGCATGACCGGAAAGCAGAATTGCCCCTGCCTTTTTCTTGGCTTGGGGGGGGTACAAAGGGAAATGGGGTATTTATTCTTGGCGAAGGCAAAATTGCCCTCTTTGTTAAAGGGGTTTTTCTTGAAGAAACACATTTTCTGTTGGTGCGGCTTTGACGAAGAAACCCGCCTTTTAATTTTGGGATAATCCCTTTTTTTTCGGGAACATCAACTTGCCCATAAACAAAACAATTGACCTACAATTCGCAAATTGAGTACCTGAGACCCCAGATGCGATGGTGCTATCCAAACAAACAAAAAAGGGGGAAGGGGGAGAAAAAGACGAAAACCAAAAAATGCAAGTGGAAAACATAAAAATAGTGAACCCCTAGTAATCCCGGCCCCTCTGCAAGAAGAAGTATGGGGAAAATGGTGACCGGTTTTGGGGGTACAGTTGGGCGTAGGTAGTACAAATAAGGGGGAAAACTACCAAAATGTTTCCCCTGTGATTCCCCCTGACCGGTCAGCCGTAAACAAAGTGCTTAAACCGATTAAAGGCCCCCCGTGGGGGAAATAGTGTCAGCGCTACTAATCAGTAAGAGGTAACCACCCCCCTGTTGAGCCACCGTAAAAAATGAGCAAGAGCGAGAGGCCGGCTACGCACGAGCCGACCTGTTCAGTAAAAATATAGTGGGAGGGGGGGGAAAAAATTAATGGTGAAAGGAGTAATAATACAAAAAATAAAAGGAGAGGAGGGAGGATAGAGAAGAAAAAAAAAGAAAAAGGGAGGATGGGGGTGGGAAAACAGGGTAGAAGGAAGGGCAGGGGATGGGATGGAAAAATATCATAAGGGTTTGGGGTGTTTCCATGAATAAGGAAAGGGTTTTTCTTTTCAATGGCAAGAAAGTAAACCTGTAAGAGTCAAGTTTTCGGAGGAGATGTAGAATCTCGGGGAGAGCGAACTCCAGTCAGCGGGGGAAGTCTCTTTCGGTGTCTCTGAACCTTTTGCCACAGTGCCGGTGGTGGGGGGGGGGCAGCTCCAGATCCCCGTGTTTTCTTTTCGGTGTCGGGGATGTCCAGTGACGAGCAGATTTTTCGGAAGTCCCCTACATTTTTGAAAAAGATGAACCCCACATCTTAGGCCAGCAAATAAAAAGGGAAAGCCCCATTTGTTTTTTAAACCCTTTTTTTTTTAACTCGCAGTAGAGGTTTTTGGATCCCGCTATTGCGGGTGATCCATGATAAGTCTTGAAAAAAATTGAACTTTGGGGGCCCTTGGTATTCAAAAGGACCCTTTTATCTAGCGAGCATAAATTTGCTCCTTTAGCTGTAGTCGTGCAGGCAACAGATCAATTCTTGGGGAATTTGCGGTGCTTTTTGGCGGTAAGGCCCCGGCGGCCCCTTTCGAATTTAATGCTGGGACGAAGGTTCTCCAAGAATGGTTTAAGATCTCCCCTGGGGGTGTTCTCAGGTTTTTTTGGATTCCTTGGCTTCAGGGAGACCTCGGGTCTGAGGTTTTACGCCTCTTCATTTTCCAGGCTTTTAAGTGTCTTGCCATACCGAGGACATAAGTTTTGGGGGTGTGGTAGGTTTACAAAGATCAGAAACCCAAAAACTCTCGGGTTTCTTTCTGTGCTGTTTTAGTTATCGACTCTCAGTTGTTTACTTTTGAGGTCTGCTTTCATTTCTGCACTTTTAGAACGGAATGTCTCTTTTAATTCCAACACCCATGCCTTGAAATCATTTTTAGTGGTCAGATGATCAGTGTAGGATTTCCAATCCTGCATTGATATAGATGAAGGCATATCACGCTCTTGCGGTTCGAGCAATGATTCAGAAGAAGAGCGCCAACCACTATCTGATGGTTGTCGTGACTGGGACTGGTTAGAGTGTTCCGCCATTACGTCCGCCGGTGCCGACCAGGTGTGACCTTTATAGCCAGAGGTGTTCCCGGACTTTTTAGAGGCCCCTGGAGTCCGTTGTGATTTAGGTGGTTTAGATGGCATTAGGCCCGGGAGAGAGCCAGAGAGCTCAACAGCTGTATCAGGGCTCGGTGGGCAGCTGCTGTTGTTCTTAGCTGGACCGGACAAAGGCTGCTGAGAGATTGTACTTAGTGATTGATTTATGCCTGGGTTAAGCGGGTCCACAGTAAGAGGAGTAACCGGTGATGCTACGGTCCCTTGGCGCCGAGGGAGATCATTAGATGTGTCACTGAGTTCTGCAGTTTGCGCTATAGAGGAATAGGGACTGTCCTCCAAGGCCAAAACTCCACTATTTTGCACTGTGGTGACTTTAATGCGTTTAGAGCGGCCCCAAAGTGAAACAATACTGTGTTTTTCAGTTTTTAGTGACCCTGGGCACCTTTTAAGCTTGTGTGGCCCCGTTCCACTCGCCTTAGCCAGTTTAACCCTGTAGATGCAGAAGGCCCAAGATGGCCGCCGTCTCCACGTGGATGACAGATTAGACGCGGAGCAATGGCGCCTCAGCTCCGGAGCACTCAGTGGCAATGTCTATGACTACCAGCCAGGCCCACCAGTATGAGACTTTACAGGCTCTCCCCTCGCCAGATGGCTACTCACAGCTCCTCTGTCTGCTGCCTGCGATCCTTCCCGTCTCTCTCTGCGGCCAGTCAATCAGTCAAGCAAGCAGGGAAGCGCTGCGTCGCTGAGTCGTGCTGAAGGACATTGTTCCCGCGTTCAGGCTCCGGCAATGTACCTCAGACTGGTCCTCTTTACGGCCGGAGCACAGGTCTCTCCTCCGCTTAGAGCTGTCTCCTCCTCGCGTCTTGCTGCCCTGTGCCTTCTTCCTCCTCACGGAATGGCCGCTCCCGCCAACGCGCCCGCAGACCGGCAGAGGATTCCGGGACTTACCTGCGCTCAGCCCGGTAGTCCAGGGGGATAGAAATATCTCTGCTGGCTCCCAACAATGTCCGCCGCCGATGCCCCTTAGAATCAGGTCAGTAGGCTCAGGTTTTCAGCTGTGTAGCCCCAATTTGTAGCAGGTGGTCTGCAGAGCTCTACTAAGCTACGGCCATCTTGTGCAATGTCCGGACACGCCCCCCCCCCCCCATAGATTTTTTTATAGGCAGGGTTATGTCCCCATAGATTTTTATAGGCAGGCTATAGGCAGGGTTATGTCCCCATAGATTTTTTATAGGCAGGGTTATGTCCCCATAGATTTTTATAGGCAGGCTATAGGCAGGGTTATTAAAAAAAAAAAATACAAGTATGATACTCACCTGAATCCCCCACGACTCCAACTCCTGGGCGCTCTGCTCTGTGTCCAGGCACAGGCAGGGTGATGTCATCAGGCCGCGCACTGTCTGCTTGCGGCCGTCCGGAGTCCACTGCGGTGCAGGGAGCACTCGCTCTCTGCTCCGCAGTGCTATCTCTTCACCTGTATGCGCCTTGGAGGAGTTGCATATAGCTGAAGGGATCGCCGACAGTGCCCGGGTCACGGCAGCGCCCGGACGCTGTCAGCTGACTCGGCCTTCAGTTATATGCGCTCCCTGAACTGAAGTGTCCCTGCCGGCGTTCGGGCCATAGCAGCACCCGAACGCTGACAGTGCCTCAAGTATAAGCCGAGGAGGGATTTTTCAGCACATTTTTTTGTGCTGAAAAACTCGGCTTATACTTGAGTATATACGGTAAATGGACACAAAAGTGTCACAAAAGTGTGCCTTTAGTGGGATGTGATACAGAAGGACATATCAGACAATTATACAATCACAATTGTTATTTATGGCAGTACAATTAATATAGTGTTAAGTAACTCAAAGGGGTTTTATCATTACATTAAATGGTCTTCAGAATAAGGGGACAGTGAAAACAAGCAACTTTGCAATTGGATGTCATTTGCTAAGCTGTCTTGTTTTCACTGTCTTCCTTATCTTCGTTTTCTGTAAACACTGTTCCCCAGTGCCAGTTGGATTCCACCTCCTTTCATTTCATTGGCTGACAGCTCTAGTAATTTACATTCTGTCCGGCCCGCGGTCATATGCAGGGGAGCGTGCATTCCTGCCTCTCTCACTCAGAATAAGGGGCCAGCAACATTTCACTCTGCACAGCCAGCAGCTGCACAGTAAGGCCATGTTCACACGGCTTATTTTGGGACATATTTCAGTCCATAATTCGTGCTGTACTGCACGAATTACGGGCTGAAATACGTCCCGGTCATTACGGTAATCCACAGTTCTCCTCTCCCTGCTCGCACAATATGACGAGCGGGGAGAGAAGTACCATGCTACTTATTCACGGCGTATATGCGCCATGGATAATGCATGTCTATGGGGCTGGCGAGCTGGCCCCGCCCGCTCCCGCCCCACCCCCGTGCACACGGCGTAATTGCGGGGGAGGGAGGGGGGATTCATCCCGCAATTAAATCGTGTGAACATGGCCTAACACTGCATCTGCTTCTACAATCAGAAAACAGCAGAATTGTGCTCAGTGCCTAATGCTGCTGCATGTAAACATAGAAAGGAGACAGATCTGTGCTGCTCTGGATGAGTTCATAGAAGACTGGATTCAACTGTAACAAACCTCCAGCTGTGAGAGGAGAAGAGATCAGTGCTCTGAGTTCATAGAAGACTGTCTAGACTGAATGCAGGGCTGTGGTATGTAAACAAACAGCTCTTACAAAATAAGACTGCATAGGGAGAGGAACAACACAGTGACATATGGACTCAGACAGAGAGGGGGTGGAAGAGCAGGGATGTGCTATACCCTCCCACTGATCTCAAACACACTGACTCAGGAGGGTGCACGAACAGTGTAGGGGGGGGGGATGAGTCATCCCCTTCAGTTAAGAAACACCCAGCTGGGAGGGGAAGAAACACCCCTGGATTTGAGGAGCTGAGAAACTGAAAGTACAATGAAACAGACGAACTGATGAAGCGATAAATCCCCTTTAAAGGTGTTGTCCACTTAAATTATTCAAAGTAGGAAGTCACACTGTCATCTTATTACTAAGGGTAGGAATTTAGGCTATACCATTTTTTTTCTAGATATGGGTCTACTTTATTGGTATAATAGCAAGTCCGCTGCCTTGGGGTAACCCTTGACTCCGCTTTGTCCTTCAAACCACACATCCTAACCCTCACCTCTATCTGCCGCCTCCACCTGAAAAATATTTCACGAATCCGCTCATTCCTCAACCCTGACACTACAAAAATGCTGGTCCATGCCCTTGTTATCGCCTTGATTACTGCAACATCCTTCTCTGTGGCCTCCCGTATAGCACTCTCGCTCCCCTTCAATCCATCCTCAACTCTGCTGCCCGTCAGATTCACCTTTCCCCTCGCTACTCCCCTGCCTCTCCCCTCTGCCAATCCCTTCACTGGCTACCCATTGCCCAGCGAATTCACTTCAAGTTGCTAACCATGACCTCCAAAGCTCTCCATAACCTCTCCCCTCGATACATCTCTGCCTTAGGCCGTGTTCACACGGCTTATTCCCGACGCATTTGTGCGCCGTATTGAGCGCACAAATCCGCCGTGAATACGGGGCGGGAGTGGGGCGGGGGCGTACGCGCCGTAAATAATGTGCATGTCACTTTCTCCCCCCGCGGCGGATTCGCCGAGCGGGGAGGAGCGACGGATTCCACTGTTCTCAATGAGAGCAGTGGATTACCGTAATTGCTGCCGCGGATTGGCGCCGTACTGAAGCGCAAATCCGGCGCGCAGTACGGCGCCAATACGCGGCAGAATAAGCCATGTGAACGAGGCCTTAATCTCCAGATATCTCCCCTCACGCAATCTATGCTCCTCACAGGACCTTCTCCTCTGCTCTCCTCTTATCAGCTCCTCACACAGCCGTCTCCAAGACTTCTCCCGTGCTTCCTCCACACTCTGGAACTCATTTCCCCAACACATCAGACTCTCTGCCACTCTCAGCATCTTCCAAAGCAACCTGAAAACCCATCTTTTCAGGATAGCCTATAAACTATAGTACCCCTTCTGTCACTACACCCTCAACAAACAGGTCTGTCCCTCACCTTCTGTCTCTTTCCCCCTTTCTTGTAGATTGTAAGCCTTCGCGGGCAGGGTTCTCTTTCCCTCTGTGCCAGTTGATTGTCACATACTGTCAGCATTGAACTTGTTCGACTTATGTTATGTTTGTAACCCTCTTTAATGTACAGCGCCCTGGAGTCAATGGCGCTCTAAAATAAATAATAATAATAATAATAATAATAGTAATTTTTAATAGCTGTACAATATCTCACAAATGTGAGTATACACCTCACATTTTTGTAAATATTGTATTATATCTTCTCATGGGACAACACTGAAGATATGACACTTTGATAACATGCAAAGTAATCAGTGAACAGTTTGTATAATAGTTTAAATTTGATGTGCCCTCAAAATAACTCAACACACAGCCATCATTGTCTAAACCACTGGCAACAAGAGTGAGTACACCCCCTAAGTGAAAATGGACAAATTGTGCCGACAGTGTCAATATTTTGTGTGGGCACCATTATTTTCTCAGTCATTCAAGATTATGTCACTACATAAAACATTTTCATTTAAATTTTAATCATTCCTTGAGTAGGGATATAAATTTCATCCACATATCATATTATAATCATTCTGAAATTATACATGACCTGTATTCAGTTCAAATAGATTTCCTCCTTTGTGTCAGCGTTTCATCTCTCCACGCTGCAGAAGATAGCGTATAGACGCTTTCATTGGACGCAGTATGTCCTAATCCGATTGTGGCAGGACGTCTTACTTGCATCTCGGTGTGCCATGCAATGTCCAAATGCTACGTTTCGGGGGTAGGAAAAACCCCCTTTGTCAAGCTTGACAAAGGGGGTGTGTCCTACCCCCGAAACGTAGCATAAGACGTAAGACGTACTGCCACAATCGGATTAGGACATACTGCGTCCAATGAAAGCGGCTATACGCTATCTTCTGCAGCGTGGAGAGATGAAACGCTGAAACAAAGGAGGAAATCCATGTGAACTGGACTACAGGTCATGTATAATTTCAGAATGAATATAATATGATATGTGGATGAAATTTATATCCCTACTCAAGGAATGATTAAAATTTAAATGAAAATGTTTTATGTAGTGACATAATCTTTAATGACTGAGTAATTAACGGGTCTGGGCTCCCGTGTCACTACTGGACACTAGTCCGTAAAAGTGTCAAACTGACTTTGTTTAAGTGCACCATTATTTTCTAGCACTGCCTTAACTCTCTTGGGCTGAGAGTTCACTAAAGCTTCATAGGTTGCAGCCACTGGAATCCTATTCTACTCCTCCATGATGACATTACAGAGCTGGTGGATGTTAGAGACTTTGCACTCCTCCACTTTCTGTTTGAGCATGCCACACAGATGCTCAGTAGGGTTTAGGTTTGGAGACCTGCTTGGCCAGTCCAGCAGCTTTAGCCTCATTTTCTTTAGCAAAGCATTGGTCGTCTTGGTCGTCTTATCACGTTGAAATATTGCCCTGCGGACCAGTTTTGTACATTACATGTTGGCATTCATGGTTCCCTCAATGTACTGTAGCTCCCCACAATATAGGGAGTAATTTTTTTGACTTATGCATTATGCTATTTTTGATTTTAAAATCTCACTGTACCCCAATGCACCTAGCCGCTGCTTTCCCTAAATGTCAGGTCTCTGAGACAGATTTATTCCATGGTATTTGAGATTGCCTGGAGTCTCTGAAATTTTGGGAGGAAGTCAGTGGGCTCATAGTTCAGACTTCGAACATAAATATAGATATATATAACCCCTCAATCTTTTCATAGTTTTATCAGTGATTTATACTATTCTTCTGATGGCCAACAGATGTTTCCTGTAGGGTTGGCTTTTAATTGCATCCCATCTATACCAAAAATAATCACCCTCAAAAAATTTTACTTATATTTAGAGGGTAAGGAATCACAGACATGCACATTTTTCATTAAAAGGAATGGATCTTCATTTGCTATTTTTTAGTGAACAGGACATGAAAGAATTTATATTACCATTGAGATATACAGCTTGGTATCTAAAAGCAGACATAGCAGGATCAATAGGATCTTTAAAAATACACTGAAAATATATGGAAATTACACTGAAAATTTTTCTTCTCCACTGGAAGAAGCAGATATCCAGAAAGGACCTCCACGAGTCTGTGTGTGGGGAAATGGTTGTTCTAACACTAAATTGTGAGACATCTAAAAGGACAATATCTTTGCAGGTTGAGACATGAATCTATAATATTAATGAATGTTTTTGTTGCATTATTGCTATATTTTGAATCCCCTTAAGAGCCAGGAATTATTTTGAATTTTGTTCATCATTGCATTACAAGAACCATAACTTTTTTATTTTTCTGTCGACATAGCAATATGAGGGATTGTTTTTTTCGAGACAAGTGTTATTTTTTAATGGCATCATTTTGAGGTACATATAACTTATTAATTTACTCTTTCAGGGAGGACTGAAAAAACACTGTTTTTTTTTCATTTTAAATTCACGCCATTTACCATATGGTTAACATACAAAGATAACTTTATTCTATAGGTCAGTACAATGATGAAAATACCACAGTTATATTACTTTTTCCATTTATTTTTCACTTTTTCACTTTCTAAATAAAAAAGGTTTGTGTGTATTCCAAGACTTTGCTTTGTGGGAACCCGCTTATGCAATACATGTTGGTATAACACTGCCATGCATCCTATTGGACCCTATCGCCGGCAGGGCCTTAAAAGCATACACAGAAATCAGACCAGGAAGCCTTCATTAGGTTCCTGGCTACTACATTTGAAACCAGAAGTTTACATACACTATATAAAAAGACACATATGTATGTTTTTCTCACTATCTGACATGAAATCAGAATAAACCTTATCCATTTTAGGTCAATTAGGATCTACCAAAATTATTTATATTTGCCTAAAACCAGAATAATGAGAGAGAGAATTTTTTAAGGCATTTTTATTACTTTCTGCAAATTCAAAAGTTTACATACATTTCATTAGAATCTGGTAGCATTGCCCTTAAAATGTATGACTTAGGTCAAACGTTTTGGATATCCTTCCAATTTTGGCCCATCCCTCCTGACAGACCTGGTGTAACTGAGTCATGTTTGTAGGTCGCCTTGCTCGCACCTGCCTTTTCAGATTTGCCCATAAATTTTCAATAGCATTGAGATCAGGGCTTAGTGATGGCCACTCCAAAACATTAACTTGGTTATCCTTAAGCCACTTTGTAACCAGTTTCGCAGTATGCTTCGGGTCGTGGTCCATTTGGAAGACCCATTTCCACCTAAGCTATTAACTTCCTGGCTGATGTTTTGAGATGTTGCTTCAGTATTGCCACATAATCTTCTTTCCTCATGATGCCATCTATTTTGTGCACCAGTCCCTCCTGCAGCAAAACAATACTACAACATGATGCTGCCACCCCCATGTTTTAAAGTTGGGATGGTGTTCTTAGGTTTCCAAGCTTCTCCCTTTTTTCTCCAAACGTAACGATGGTCATTATGGCCAAACAGTTCAATTTTAGTTTCGTCAGACCATAGGACATGTCTACAAAAATGTAGGCTTATGTTCCTGTGTGCATTTTCAAACATTATTCTGGTTTTTATATATTTCTGTTGGAGTAATGGCTTCTTCCTGGAGAAGTAGCCTTTCAGCACATGTTGATACAATACTTGTTTCACTGTGGTTAATGACACAATCTTACCAGCTTCCACCAGCATCTTCACAAGGTCTTTTGCTTTTGTTCTTGGGTTGATATGCACATGTTGGACCAAAGCACGTTCATTTCTGAGACACAGAAACCCTCTCCTTCCTGAGTGGTATGATGGCTGACATTCTCATATTGTTTGTACTTGAGTATAACTGTTTATATAGATGAACGAGGCACTTTAAAGTATCTGGAAATTGCATCAAAGGATTATCCAGACTTTTGCAAGTCCACAATTTTCTTCCTGGTATCTTGGCTGATTTCTTTAGACTTTCCATAATGTTACACACAGAATCAGTGTGTTTCTGGTGTGTATAGAAATATATCCAGAGGTGTGTCTCTAATATTGCCAGTAAACCTATCATAAGCTTCCAGACATTGCATCATCATAGGATCTGTCTCACATTGTTTAAAGACATAGTAATCCCAGTGTATGTAAATTTTTGACTTAGCAGAAAGTAATAAAAATTCCTTAAAAATTCTCTCTCTCATTATTCTGGCATTTGGGAAATATAAATAATTTTGGTTCCTAACTGACCTAAAACAGGTAAGGTTTATTCTGATTTCATGTCAGATAGTGAGAAAAACATGCCTATGTGTCTTTTTATATAGTGTATGTAAACTTCTGGTTTAAACTGTATGTAAAACCATTTGCTTATTGGGCACACATTTTAGAGGGTGCCAGCGGGGTGAGAGAGGAAACCATCTCCCTCTAGAACTGCATAGATGCAATGATTACTATTCACTGCAGCATCTAAAAAGTTAAACAGCTTAGATCTCAGGTCTGTCCACTCTTTGCCATTAGAGCAAGGTCCTGGCTGTCATTAGACACCTGAGCCCCTGCTTCATCCAGGATAAAACAATATAGCTTTACTTGACTGTACAAGCTTAGTGTAATACTTCCGGTGAACCAAATTCATCACATAATTCTGCAGGCTCAGATAATTGGATTATAAGTCACTCAAGTAGTACAGAAATTGTACAATTCAACAAAATCCTGATTGGTATCATTAGCAACAATGGAAACAATTATCTAATGAGTCAGTCCTAAATCATCCCTCGAAAAAAAAAGATAACAGTGAAAGATAAAAATCGTAAAATACCAGGCAAATTATAAAGAAATTGCTCATATTCCAAAGTTATATAAAATCCAGATTTGATGGTAGAATCAATCATTGCCAGCAGTAATTGCTTCTTTGGAGAATGAAAATCTGAAAACTTAGTAAAAATGCCTACATGGAACAATTTTTCTTTATATATCTCAGAGAAATCTGAAAGCCAAGATCCTGACTCCCTTGTATAATGCTGTCTGCAAGAATTATTTCCTCTATGCACATTCCTCTACTACATTTAATGTTGAGTAAACATGCAGGGTACTAAAAAAGCCTTCACCTGCAGGACCACCCTTAGGCCTTATGTGATAGATCAATATTATTATTATTATTTATTTTAGAGCGCCCTTGGCTCCAGGGTGCTGTACATTCGGGTTTCATACATAACATAGGTCAAACAAGTACAAAGGTGACAAATTAATAACTAAAAGCTGGTACAGAAGGAGAGAGGTCCCTGATCGTGAGGGCTGACAATCTATAAGGAAGGTGGGAAGAGACAGAAGGTAAGGGGCGGACATATTTGTGGAGGGTGTAGTGACAGCAAGGTTATTATTGGTTATAGGCAATCCTGAAGAGATGGGTTTTCAGTTTCCTTTTGAGGCTAGTGAGTGTGGGGGAGAGTCTGAGGTGTTGGGGCAGTGAGTTCCAGAGTGTGGGGGAAGCACGATAGAAGTCTTAGGTGAGGAGTTGACACAGAGAGAGCAGAGAAGAAGGTCCTGTGAGGAGCGGAGATTGCGTGAGGGGAGGTATCTAGAGATTGCGGCAGAGATGTATGGATGGGAGAGGTTATGGAGAGCCTTGTAGATCAAGGTTACTAACTTGAACTAGGCAATGGGCTCCAGTGAAGGGATTGGCAGAGGAGAGAGGCAGAGGAGTATCGAGGAGAGGTGAATCAGATGGGCCGCAGAGTTAAGGATGGATTGGAGGGGAGCGAGAGTGCTAGCTGGGAGGCCACAGAGAAGGATGTTGCAATAGTCTAGTCATGAGATGACAAGGGCGTGCACAAAGTATTTGTGAAGTGTAAGGAAAATAATACATGCATTTCCAAATTCTTGGCAATTAAAAAACTGAAAAGTGTTGCGTGTACATGTATTCATAGTGTAGACTTCACTATTGAATGCCATAAAACAAGCGTATGCACTGGGAAATAAAGCAAACATAGCCCACGCTGGGCTACGTCTGCTTAATTATCTTCTAGGGGGCTGCCGTGGCTGCGTCAGAGGATTCACCAGGTGCCTTTTTTCACGGTACCCTGGCGGATACCTACAAGGAACATACCAGACAGCTCAGGGATAAAATTATGGTGTATTAAGGTGTATTGTTGAGTTAGGTTGTAAACAAAAATAGCCAACACTCTCAACCTCTCAAAGTGCACTGTTCAATACATCAACTGTAAATTGAAGGATTAGGGTACAACTGCTAACATACAAAAACATGGCCATCCACCTAAACTGATAGCCCAGACAAGGAGTGCACTAATTAGAGGAGAGTCTATATACAGGACAACTTTTAATCGTGTGCTCCACAAATCTGGCATGTATGGAATAATGGCAAGAAGAAAGACTTTTTTTAAAGCAGGCCATAAGAAGACCCATTTCTAGTTTGCAACAAGCCATGTAGGGGACACAGCAAATATGTGGAAGAAGGTGCTCTGCTCAGATGAGACCAAAATTAAACTTTTTGGCCGAAATGCTATGTGTAGAGGAAAGCCAACACTGCACATTACCCTGAACTAACCATCCACACCGTGACTGGGAAGCTGCTCATAGTTAATGGGAAGATGATTGGCACCAAATACAGGCTAAGCCTGGAGGAAAACTTGTTAGAGGCTGCAAAAGACTTGAGACTGGGGCGTAGGTTCACCTTCCAGCAGGACAACAACCTTAATCTTACAGCCAACGCTACAATGGATTGGTTTAAATCAAAGCATATTTATGTGTTAAAATGGCCCTGTCAAAGTCCAGACCTAAATCTGTGGCAGAACTTGAAATCTGACTGAGCTAGAGCTATTTTGCAATGAAGAATGGGTAAAAATTCCAGCCTTTAGATGTGCAAAGCTGGTGACATTGCAGCTAAAGGTAGTCCTACAAAATTGGTTCTCAGGAGGGCTGAATACATACTAACACCACACTCTTCAATTTTCTAAATAGCAAAAATTTGGAAAAGCACATATTTTCTTTACACTTCATAAATACTTGCTTCTTTGTGTTTCTCTATCACATAAAGTATGAATAAGACACATTTAAGTTTGTGGCTGTAACGTTTAAAAATAAGCAAGAGTTTAAGGGGTGTGTTTTTGAAACCCATGGTATCTATGTAAAATCACATCTATTCCACCTGGTCACTTTACATCTATTATACCTAGCCATTTTATTTTTGTGCTATGTGTAAGGGATCCGTCAGGGGAGCACGAACAGACACAGACAGCGTGAGGCCCTGACGCTGATCCCTACCCCTGTCCCTGCCTTTTGGGGTGCCCGACTCCTTAATAGGTTGGCCCCAACCAGAAGACTGAACACTATACTGAATAGCGTGGAAGACACAAGACGCAGACAAACAATACAAACATAATAAGGGATGGTCAAGCAAGTCAAGTCGGTAACTATCGGGAATGCGGTACAAAGTCAGAAGGCAGAAGAATAAACGTGAAACAAGCAGAGTAAGTTAACCAGGGAGGTACAGAATAGTGAGGGCGAGTTATAGGCAGAAACAGACCAGTATAACAGGCAAGGAGAAGAGACAGAAGAACCCTTAAATACCTTCCAGGAGAACTAAGGACAAAGGCAATAGGAGGAAGAAACAGAAGACCAGATAGGAAGGTAGAGCTGTCAATCACCCAGGAGCAAGGAGCCAGGTTAACCCATGGAGTGCTGGAAGATTCCTGGCCCAGGCGTCGGCCAGGAATCAATCAAGATAGCAGGGAGAAAACCCAGTTCACACTAGGAAACACAAATGAGACACTATGTCAGAAACCATGGCTTACGTCGCATCGGCCGCGGCCGGCGACCAGAACTCAAAGCTGGGGTTCTTTCTGGCATGATCATGACAGTACCCCCCCTTTATGAGGGGATACCGGACCCTCAACAGACCCTCTAGGTTTAGCAGAATGGACTTGGTGAACTCTTTCCTTTTCCAGCTTGTAAGCATGTTTTGCAGATGGGACTTGGAGACGGACATATTTTGGTCGGGTTCGGCGGTTTTTACTAGGTTTTTTGATTTTTAGTTGGGCGTTTTTTAGAGTCTTATGACTCCTAGCCCAGACTGTGCACAGTCGATTAACAGCGATTTCTATTTTAGTTTCATCACCTGTAGTGGCGGAATACGTGAAGTGGGAACCATCATCACGGAAAAAGCGGGCCAGCTCTGGAGGAGCAGAACTTTGTGAGCTGGTGGTTGAGGACACTAAATCTGAAGGCAAGGTGGTGACAACTACTCCCGAAGAAAGAATATTTTCAGGTTTCTCAATTGACAGATGCATAGATTCTCGTTCCGGGGCAGACGAGTTGAGCTTTGCCCCTGGAGTGAGGTCTATAGGACAAATATCAGGCTGTTGTGGAGGCAGATGTTAACCAACATCCCCATCAAAGACGCTAGAATTACATTCTGAAATATCATGAGCATTAATTACAGCACACACCAAGGGATGCACTATCTTCAAATGAGCACCACAAGAGTCACCCCATTTGATCAACTCGGTGGTTCTCCAGTCGAACACCGGATTATGGAGGCGGAGCCAGGGCAACCCAAGAGTAATATCTGCAGAGAGTTTCTCCATGACAAAAAAATGAAAGTTTTTCAGTATGCTAACTCCCAACATTCAAAGTGACCTCAGCAGTACAAAATTGTATTCTTCCTCCGGTTCGTGAGGTAGAATCTACACCTGAAACCAAGATGGGAGAACACAAAGGAACAAGTTCCAAACACAAGGCTTTAGCAACAGCCATACTGATGAAATTAGCAGCAGAAACCCAAATCAATCAGGGCACGACAAGCAAAAGTCTTGGAGCTAGAAACTAAGGTTACGGGCAAAACAAACTTGTTATTTGAGTTAGGAGGTACCTGTACATCCGAGTTACCTTCCTGGAAATTGTGCAGACGTTCAGTGTTACCTTGGGGTGAGTTAGGCCTAATAGGACAGTTTCTCAGGAAATGGTCAAACTTCCCACAATAAAGGCACAAGCGTTCTCCAATCGGTGTCTCCTCCTGGTGGCAGCAGACGTAAGACCCAACACCATGGGTTCTTCTCCAGAAGACTGAGAGGGGAGATGGGAGAGAACAACTCTCAAAGAAGGAAGAAGCAGGTTTTACAGGAAAGCCTGACTTGAGCTGAACAGTCAAACCCCCTTGCTTTTCCCTGCATCTCTCCCTCAGTCTTCTGTCAATAGTCACAGCTAGAGTCATAAAGTCACTCAGGGTCTCAGGGATTGGATGGCTGACCATAGCATCCTTCACCGCATCAGACAGTCCTTGTCTGAAAAGGGTCTTCAGAGGTTGGTCCGACCACCCAGCCAACATGCACCATTGGCGGAACTCAGAACAGTAGTCTTCAGCCTAGCGGCGGCCCTGCAAATGAGTCTCCGCCCATGCCACACGGTTGGGGTTATCATAAACCTCTCCTAAAGCCCAAAAAAATCTGTCCCATGATCTCCACTCAGGGGCTTAAAGAGGGTATAGCTAATGCCCAATCCTGAGGTGGGTCCTGGAGGAGAGACACAAAAACTGCTACTTTCTCAGCTTCAGTGGGAAAATAGTTGAAGCGAAAAAATAAATTACATGATTCCCTAAAGGTTCGGAACCTGTCAGGATTTCTGTCAAAGCGATCAGGTAGAAGCATCTTAGACTTATGACGTATGCTAGGATCCACAAAAACAGGGGCAGGTAGGGACACAGACGGGGCGGCAAGTCCAGGTACCGGGTTAGTTATGGCATCCAGACGCTGCGAGACTTGATTAATAAGTCCCACCATGCCCTGAAGCTGAGTTGTCAATCATCAGAAGCGGTCAGTGACCGACAAGTCGGTTACTCTATATTGAACCGCGAGGGGAGTCGACTGGGGTAAGGCCTGTTATAATGTAAGGATCTGTCAGGGGCGCACGAACAGACACATACAGCGTGAGGCCCTGACACTGATCCAACCCCTGTCCCTGCCTTTTGGGTGCCCGACTCCTTAATAGTTGGCCCCAACCAGAAGACTGAGCACTATGCTGAATAGCGTGAAAACACAAGACGCAGACAAACAATACAACACAATAAGGGACGGTCAAGCAAGCCAAGTCGTAGTAACTATCGGGAACGTGGTACAAAGTCAGAAGGCAGAAGAATAAACGTGAAACAAGCAGAGTAAGATAACCAGGGAGGTACAGAATAGTGAGGGCGAGTTATAGGCAGAAACAGACCAGTATAACAGGCAAGGAGACGAGACAGAAGAACCCTTACATACCTTCCAGGAGAACTAAGGACAAAGGCAATAGAAGGAAGAAACAGAAGACCAGATAGGAAGGTAGAGCTGTCAATCACCCAGGAGCAAGGAGCCAGGTTAACCCATGGAGTGTTGGAAGAGTCCTGGCCCAGGCGTCGGCCAGGAATCAATCAAGATAGCAGGGAGAAAACCCAGTTCACACTAGGAAACACAAATGAGACACTATGTCAGAAACCATGGCTTACGTCGCATCGGCCGCGGCCGGCGACCAGAACTCAAAGCTGGGGTTCTTTCTGGCATGATCATGACACTATGTCCTTTATATCATTGTGTTTTATAATACTGGACTTTGTATGACAAATTTGTATTTTTTAATGAAATGCTATTAAACCATATTTTTTTATCAAGGTTGTTAAATTGATTTATCCTAGTAAAGGTGCTTTATAAGTATTACTCAGTTCAGGATGTCCTCCTTTGTATTATTTAACCAGATTTTGCAAAGTCAATTTCCTGTGCCATAAATATCTGATGGATGTAAGTCCTTCCCCAACTTTGAACCACTTAAATGCAACTGACTAAGGTGGCTGTGATTGCAGAAAGAGACCAGCCGCCTGTTCTACACTATTTCCATCCCTACCATAGAAGTGAGCTTGGGCCCCTAGTTTTTCATTTATGTCAATACCTGCATATAGAGTGATAACAAAGGGAGATAAAGAAGATAGTAGGACTATATACAGGTTTGTGTCTGAAACTGGACAAAATCTCTATTTATGCCATGTACAAATATGTTAGAGAACAATATATAGATCTCTTGCATGATCTTTTTACAGCTAGGTCTGTAACAACAACAATGGGGCATCCTCTATGTCTAGAGAAAAGACGGTTTCCCCATCATCACAGACAGGGATTATTTACTGTAAAAGTGGTAAAACTATGGAACTCACTGCCACAAAAGGTTGTGATGATGGTGGATTCATTGACCAAGTTCAAGAAGGGTTTAGATGAATTTCTTATAAAATGTATCAAAGGTTATGATTAATAAATTCTAGAGATAGGATGCTGATCCATGGATTATTCTGACTGTCATGTTTGGAGTTGGGAAGGAATTTTTTCACTTGTTTGGGACAATTGGTATCTTCCTAACAGGGTTTTTTGCCTTCCTCTGGATCAATGCTGTAGGATTATAGGTTAGACATGATGGAACTGTTTTTTTTTTTTTCAATCTTATTTACTTTTCTTTTTAGTTATTATTATAAAAAAATTTAAACGAGGTATAGTATATAATTAATTTGCGCTCATTTCTAGAATATGTTTGCTATGAATTCCAAGTCTGGAGTTCTCGCCTAGAACATGCAGATGCTGCTATCCCAATTTACATTTTATAAAACCCTTCACCTTCTCTTCTAGGCTTAGAAACTGCCTTACCTATTTATACTTCAGGGGCATAACTACCGGGGTAGCAGACGTAGCAGTCCTTAGGTGGCCCAGGCCCCAGGGCAGATGCTACCATGTCTGCCACTCCGGTAGTTTGGCTACTGTGTCCGCCGGCAGTGAACATAAGAGTTCACTGCCAGCAGGGCGGAGCTGCGGGCGCTTCCTACCTCTGAACGCCCGGGCCCTCTGGCTAGAGGGTTCAAAGGCAGGATTGGCCTGTGTTAGCAGAGAGGAGTGCCTCCAGTGCTCTGCTCTGCTAATCTACATGCTAGGCCTTAAGCCTAGCAGGCGCCAGCCCACAGTACTGACGTGGGTGCCGCAATGACGTCCCATCATCGCGCTGCCCGCGTCAAGCACAGACTGGCCGGGAGCTGAGCTGGTCACATTGAGAGATCGCGGCACAGGTGAGTAAGTTACGTCTTCTTTTTTTTATTAATGATGCCTGCCTGCTTATATAAGGCCCCTATAGCTTACCTAAGCCCTGCCTGCCTACATATATGGCCCCTATAGGCTACCTAATCCCTGACTGACTACATATATGGCCCCGATAGGCTACCTAAGCCATGGGTGCCTACATATAGGTCCCCTATAGGCTACCTAAGCCCTGAGTGCCTACATATGTGACCCCTTTAGACTACCTTAGCCCCGCCTGTCTATATATATGGCCCCTATAGACTACCCTAAGACCTGCCTGTCTACATATATGGCCCATATAGACTACCTTAAGCCCTGCCTGCCTACATATATGGCCCCTATAGACTACATAAGCCCTGTCTGCCTACATATATGGCCCATATAGACTACACTAAGCCCTGCCTGCCTATATATATGGCCACTATAGAGTACCCTAAGCCCTGCCTGTCTACAGATATGGCCCCTATAGCCTACCCTAAGCCCAGCCTGCCTACATATATGGCCCCTATAGACTACCTAATCCCTGCCTGTCTACATATATGGCCCCTATAAACCACCCTAATCCCTGACTGTCTACATATATGGCCCCTATAGCTACCTAAACCTTTCCTGCTTACCTATATGGCCCCTACACCCTACCTAAACCCTGTCTGCCTACCTATATGGGTCCTATAGCTACCTAAACCTTTTTTGTACACATATCATGTTGTCTATATAAAATATTGTATCTTAAAAGCAAAAACATTTTGTCCTGTGGAATTATATTCTGATATTGTGTATTGAGCTGCAACACTTATTCTACTAGCATCTACCTCCTACCTAGTGCTGGACATTACTTATTTTTTTGTGACAATTCTTATCATCAATAAATACCCATGGCACTTGTAAGGGCCAAGAGGCTTGGTTTCTGCCTTATGTTCTCTTTCTCATACAAGCTAAACTGACTACATCCCTGTTACGAGTGTAGGCTCAATGGAAGGAATGCATTCCCACTCTCTAGTGATGGCTGGTCAGGCTTACTGGCCTCTCACCATTTGTTTCTGTGGCAACAAACAACACATTACTCCAGTCATTAGAATTCATGAAAGCCATCTCACCCCTGTAAGGTAACATATGATAGGTAGATTCCCCTTGACTTAATGTTATCATCCTTATTCCTCCAATTGTGGGCATATCTTTTATCCTTTTGGCAAGAGGTTAACAATAGGTTATCGATCCCTTTCATAGGCGCAAACAATGGCCTGCAGGTTTTCCCCGTGGTTCCGACTGGGAAGCATAAAGGGTGGGGCTTTACAGCTTTACAGCCCCACCCCAAAATTTGCATTTGCATGATTTTGAAGAAAAAAGTCGGGGGCAAACCTGGTTTTTAGTAGGGAAAGAAAAGCTGCCTGTGCAGCGTGGCCTATGTACATTTTAACCCCTACCTACAGTCAAGTTGTCCAGGTCTGCCTTCTGCATGCTTCAGTACTACTACAACCAGTAGTTGTGTTAATTTGGACTCCTACAATAAGATGATTTGCCTTATTTTACCTAAATCTTTGTTGCAAAGAAAACCGTAGGTATTCGATGAATGGATCAGAAATCCCTATCAGTCTCTAAGAAGTTAATAATTAATGCTGAGTAAATTTGTGTATATTAAAACATAGGATGCCTTGATCAAATTTAGAAAGTGTTAGTGAATAGTGCAGTTCTTTCACACACCCAGGCACTTCACGTCAATTCAGTACTTTTTTTTGTACTAACTTTACAATGAATGTAAGTATATGACCTAGTATAGAATTACTTTTTTGTACTTTCTGGAATGTATAAACTTTTTTTATGTCAGTAACATAACTGTTGTTCTGTGTTTGTACCACTCTCTTACTTTTAATAATACTATATTAAAAACAATTTGAGAATTTGCCTTGTTTTGTATCCCTGCCCCTTAAGAGATTCTAGAATATTGAATATTTAAATTTTTTTCTTATTCTGTGCAACTCCCTTAGCTCAAAAGGGCAATTCCAACCAAAGTGACTCTCAGTTCTGGACATTGCTATCCAATATTTCCAACAACTCAAAGTTTTATTTACTGGGAGTCTATAGTGTCAGAGATCAAAGGCAGAAAAAGTGCAGCAAGAGATTATGTAACCTTTTCTCCCTATGAGAGCATTTCAATTTTGTCCAATTATACAAATTAAATGGTTCCAAAAAGTTATTTCACACCAGTGACACTGGTTTGAATGCTCAAGATGTGGTAGAGCTTGAGGTACCTTGATACAAATTATATGCTAAGTTATGCAATTCTTTTGAGTCAAGGTTCATCATTTTCTTAAAGGGGTTTTGCCACAATCTCATTTCATACCTCCTGTATCTGCTCTTCAGCTCTGTGTGCTCAGAAGGAGGCGTGTGTGATTTGTTTGAATTGCATATCATGTGACCGAGCAGGCTGACATCACCAGGCCTTTCCTCTCTGTAGTCAAAGAAAGGTCTGTTTATGTATAGCATTGTGAGTAGCTGAGAGGTAATGCTTTTGCTTCACAGCACAAGGGTCCTAGGTTCAAATCCCTGCAGGAACCAAACCTGTGTGGTTTTTTTTCACTTTCTCAATGCACATACCTCATTGAGGTTTATTTTTTATTTATTTGCAGTGTTTGGCGAATTACTAAGGAGCACAGGGGACGGGAGTAGAGTGAAAGCACCTGGGGTTTGAACACTCAGTAGCTGCCTGAGAGGAGAAGTGATGTCTGAGCATGTCTGACCAGGACTGAGAAGCTCTCAGCCCTGGTCGTATCCCCTGGAGACGAGCTGTAAACAATGGATCACTAAAGGAGCAGCTAAAACAAAAACGATGCAGAATTTTGAATAATAATGAATGGTGAAAATGTTTGTTATTTCATTTGCAAGCTTCCCACATCAATTTTACTTCGTGGCAAAATCCCTTTAATACTAAATTAGGCCTCACAGGTATTTGCTCTCCTATAAATAGTCCTCTGGATCTAGCAGAGGATCTCCTTCTCACAAAATATGGTTGAAATCTTTATAGGTTATTAATGTTCTATACGAAAAAGTCTATCCTAATAAATAAAATATGAGCTAAATGTTGTAGTAAATCATGAATAATTAGGGATATTATAGCTCTGTAGCCTTTGTTGGAGAATTATAAAACGTGTGGGCATTGCTATGTTCCTGAAACATCTGGGGCCCAGGCCCTCTGTGTTACATTTCCCTTGGTAGGATTGGGTTCACAAAGCATTTTTTACACCACATCGTGGTTCCTGTCACTGATTTTAAATGTGTTACACAAAGATCCAGTACATCACCTCAGCACTGTACAATGAAAATCAGCTTTGACAAATTTACTTTTTTAAAAGCGCTGCACTATGCATGACAGTGTAATACCTCATACAGTCATACAGTTACCAAATAATACACCAATACATTGAGCAAATATACCACACGAATGGTTGTTACTAAATAAACTCTACAATATCAAGACCCAATAATACTACTACTTAAGGACCAAATGACACTGCAAGACCATGACCAAATGCATCCATCACATGTGACTACTAGTACGCAGGCATTCTGCAGACATATATTACTGCGATACAGTAACCAGATCATGGTAGATACCAGTTGTACACAGGCTGTGAAGACTGTATATTACCACCATACAGTCACCATATAGTGGTACATACCAGTGTACAGAGGCTCTGCAGACTGTATATTATCTTATATAGTTGTAGATACCAGTTGTACAGAGGCATTCTGCAGACATATATTACAGCCATACAGTGACCAGATCATGGTAGATACCAGTAGCACACAGGCTGCGAAGACTGTATATTAGCTCCATACAGTGACCTAACCATATAGTGGTAGATAACAGTTGTAACTGGTGTTCTGCAGACGTATAAGTGATTACATTGCAGTTACATGTAGTGACTCACAGGTGACGTTTCCTCTGATGAGAGTTGTTCTCTTTTGTTTTTCTTCTCCATTTGGTCCAGACCGTGATAATGACAGCCACAACTCGTCTCTGCAGAATTTACCACACAAACATTTTATAGATTATGTACCTCCCTACCTAATGGGGGGCCATAAAGGAAAGCAAGGTGATGCTACATCCCCACAGCGACCCGGTTTCATATAACAGAAAAGCCAGGTACCTGCTGCAAGGGATGGGAAGTCACTCATCATTCATATATAGGCCCCCATTAGGTAGGAAAGTATATAGACTTCCCCAGTAGGTATGTATATAGGCCTCCACAGTGGGTTGGTATATAGCCTCTTGATTGGTAGGTATATAAGTCCCATTAGTAGGTAGGTATATAGGTACCCTTGGTAGATAGGTATATAAGCCCCCTCAGTATGTAGACAGGTATATATGGCCCTTTGTAGGTAGTTTTTATGGTCCCCACAGTAAAGAATTAGGTATATAGGTTCTATCAGTAAGTATGTAGTGCACTCCAAAAAACAATAAAGTATATAGATAGGTATATAGGTCAGCATGGTAATTAGGTAGCTATATACAGGAGGTCCCCAAGTAGGTAAGTAGCTACACAGAGCCCCCGTGTAGGTAGATATATAGCCACATTCAGTAGCTAGGAAGGTATATAGGGCCCCCAAGTAGGTAGGTTAATTGTTTGCTTCGGAAGGTGTGTATATAGGTTATCCCAGTAGGCAGGTAGGTATATAGGTCCCATAGAAGGTATATAGGTGTATAGGATCCTCTAGTAGGTTGGTAGGTATGTGGGTTCACCAGTATGTAAATAACTATAGAGATCCCCCATTAGGTTGGTAGATATATTGGTCCCCCAGTAAATTGGTAGTTATATAAGGCCCCCCAGTAGGATGGTAGTTATATAGGGACCCCATTATGTATGTAGGCATATAGGTTCCCCCAGTAAGTTGGTAGGACCCCCCAATAGGTAGGTACATATGTCCCCCAGTAGGTTATAGGTATATATGGCTCACCAGTTCATTGGTAGGTATATATGCACCCCAGTAGGTTATAGGAATATAAGGCTCCCCAGGCTATAGGTAGGATTATATGTCCCCCCAGTAGGTTATACAACTCCCCAGTCTGTAGGTAGATATATATGCCCCCTAGTAGGTTATAGGGGCCCCAAGTCTGTAGGTAGGCATATATGTTCTCCAGTAGGTATAGGTATATAGGTTCCTCTGGTCTGTAGGTAGGTATATATGTCCCCCAGTAGATATAGATATATAGGTTTCCCCCTAGTCTGTAAGTAGGCATTTATTTCCTCCCAGTAGGTTATAGGGCCCCTCAGTCTGTATGTAGGCATGTATGTCCCCCAGTAGATATCGGTATATAGGTTCCTCCCAGTAGGTGTAGGTATATAGGTTGCCCCACAGTCTTTAGGTAGGTATATATGTCTCCCAGTAGGTATTATATAGGTTATATATAGGTTATATATAGTTATAGTCATATAGGTTTTCCCCCAGTCTGTTGGTACAGTAAGTATGTTTGTCCCCCAATAGGTATAGGCATATACAGTACGTTTTCCCTCAATATGTATAGGTATATAGGTTGTCCCCCATTCTGTAGGTAGGTCTATAGACTGATTAAAAAAGAAATTACTCACCTCTCCCCGTTCCCCTGATAAGGCTCTCGCTGCTCCATGTTCCCAAACAGTCATAGTGACACCATCATACCGTACAAGCAGCGTGATAACATTCTCACACCACCTGTGCTGTATACTTCTGAGGGCCGCAAACCTGCTTGCGACCCACCAGAGTACTTAGCAAGGCAGGGAGCTCTCACTCTCTGCTCCGTGGTAGCCTTCAACTGTATATATGCGTATACAATTGAAAAGACCGCCGGAGCTTTTAACCACTCCCACCTGCTTGGAGTGATGTCTGCATGGCAAAGACTGAGATGTAATTTAATTTAAGAAGAAAGATTTTGTCATTTTTGCTCTCATCTACACATCAAGGACTTTGAATAGATAGAGTCTAAACAAAGAAGAATGCATTAGGCCTTCAAGATTAAATATCTCCAATTAATGCACATGTATAAGATGCACATGTATTAAAATATATATACTTCTATAGTGAAAAAGTTCTCATATTTTGATAGTATATGGCCCACTAAATGCTGGTGTGATGGACGGAGGAATAAAGAGCTCTGTAAAAAAAACTGCCCAATGCCATGGTTCAGCAAAGACTCCAACCTTAATACCACTGACCCTTAGTATGTTTAATTCATCAATTTATATAGGCTAAACTAAATTTGCAAGGAGCCAGGATCCCACTACTGCACTTTCATTTGCTTAGTGGAATTGCACAGTCCAGTAGGGCAGTGACCCTTGGAAATGAAAGAAAAAACACACCTATGTGACCTTGCACCTCTCTGAAGTGTAGTATATTGCCGTTATTGAAAGCATTAAAGGGCTAGTACACTTCACTTTCAGTGAGATTTAAATAGTCTAATTCTAACCTGACATAAGAGAAGGTGAGAATTCATTTATGCATAGTTGTCAACTCCTCCTAATGTCCTATAATAGAACCAGATTTCTCTCTCAGATTGTTCTGGGAATTTTTATCTATAAACAGTATAATTGTCTGAAATCTGAAATTCTTCCAATGACTTGTAAGCCTTGAGGCTCAGCAATTTATTATACCACACCATTTTTAAAAGAACAATGGTGTAATTGAATGAACTAAACCTGACATAATGATGATGAGATTTGTCCATAGTTTTCATATGCTGGATACATTTACTTTGAGGGCAAGGACACTATTGAACCCTCCTAATGTCTAAAGAGGGCATGTTCTCAACAGCTAAAACCATGAGTGAACTCATTTTCTCTGTGCTAGAGTATCTTTTGAAATATGAATGAGATGACTTGGCCAAGAATTGTCAATTTTTCTTGGGAATATAATGTCAAAATCCAGTTAGTTGTGTTATCATGACCAGGTAGCACCGTAATATTTTCATCTTGAAGTAGAAAGGGAAGAGGCCAAGACAGAAGGCCAAGGTCAACTGGAGATTAGTCTCATAGGATAATTATCGTTACATTGTGATGCAATTGTTTTAACTGTAAGAATAATCTCTTTCTATATACAGCAGGATTCATTCAGTTTATTTCCTGTTGCTTGAATTATGTCAACACATTCGCCAGCACTCTCCAGTTATTGTCATCACACACATCAGTTTCTGTCCTGAGTGGGACTCGCAATCTACTTTCCCTATATTAGACACTCATGCTGAGGAAAATTTTGCAGAAAGCTAAACAACCTATCAATATTTTTGGAGTATAGGAAAACAATGGAGAGAAACCATGTAAACACTCGGAGAACAGACAAACCTCATGCAGATGTTATGATTTTGTCAATTTAAACCCAGTACCCTAGTGTACAAGGCTAGAAGAGTTTTCAGACATGCTGCAGTTAATAATATTTTCAAAGGCTTCTCACTGAGGCCGATTCTACTAGTAATCACTTCTACCAAGAGTTTTTTAAGCCATTAAAGATCACCTTGTCGTACTTTGGATTAAGCAGTTGTACTGAAAGATCTAATAGATCATCCATATGATTTACTTAACCATGACAAGCTTAGTTTCCTGTTTTCGAATATGACATGATGTTTCCTTTGTAAATCCTTGTACATCTTAAAATTGCTATTTTCTTCTCCATTTACAACACTTCTAGTTCTCCTAGAGCAATATGGGCGCTAACAGGCATTTAGAGATAAGCTGTGAGGACGCATGGTTGATTGCAGAGAATACCTATACTGCAGTCTGTTTCCAAGGGCAATATGCAAAATGTTTGAAAGCAACATAATATAACTAAAAACCAATATACAGTTAGGTCCCTATATATTTGGACACTGGTACAAATTAAATTTTTTTGTATCTGATTACTGAAACATATTCAAGTTATAGTTATATAATGGACATTGACATACAGTCCAGACTTTCAGCTTTCATTTGAGGGTATCTACATTAAAATTGTATCAAGAGTTTAGGAGTTTCAGCACCTTAACATATGCCACCCTGTTTTTAAAAGGGACCATAAGTAATTGGGCAAATTAAGTAATTGTAAATAAAATGTTAATTTCTAATACTTGGTTGAAAACTATTTGTTGGCAATGACTGCCTGAAGTCTAGAACTCATGGACATCACCAGACTCAGTGTTTCCTCATTTTTAATACTCAGCCAGGGCTTTACTGCAGCGGTTTTCAGTTGCTGTTTGTTTGTGGCCTTTCTGTCTGAAGTTTAGTCTTTAACAAGTGAAATGCATGCTCAATTGGGTTGAGATCAGGTGACTGACTTGACCATTCAAGAATATTCCACTTCTTTGCTTTAATAAACTCCTGGGTTCCTTTGTCTTTATGTTGTGGGTCATTGTCCATGTGTATTATGAATGTCGACCAATCAGTTTGGCTGCATTTGGCTGGATTTGAGCACACAGTATGTCCCTAAATACCTCAGAAATCAAGTTCAAGACTTCAGACAGTCATTGCCAACAAAGGGTTTTAGAAATTAACATTTTATTTGCATTTATTTAAGTTGTCCAATTACTTTTGGTCCCTTTAAAAACAGGATGGCACATGTTAAGGAGCTGAAACTTCTAAACCCTTGATCCAATGTTAATTAGGATACCCTCAAATGAAAGCTCAAAGTTTGGACTTTATGTCCATGTCCATTACATAACTATATCTTGAATATGTTTCAGTAAGCAAATACAAAAAACTAAATTTGTGTCAGTTTCCAAATATATATGGACCTAACTGTATATAATCTGTACAGTGAAAAATATCCAGCTTCTACACACACAATAGTAATGAACAAATTGTCCTCTAAACTAGAAGGCGGTTACCTTAAAAAAAAGCGCGAATATTCAAAGGAATAAAGTGAAAAATCATCAACGAAAATCTGGCTAAGATCAGGGGTGAAAATAATCACAAATAAAAAATATAGCTAGAAACATTTGTCTGCCCTCCACCAAAAGAGGCCACAGAAGGCCAAAGATAGTGTTATTCAGGAGAAAACCTCAGTTGGTGTCCCTAGATCTATGGTGGTACCACTGTATTTTCCTAGTTACTCTGTACTATGTGTAATTTTTTTTCTGGCCATTTGTCTAATTTCTTTATTTGTCCTAAGAAAGGCTCTCGTGCATTGACGGCCTCATTTGTCAATGAACATTGGATGCTAATAACTGAAGGGCTTCCTTTATGATATTCAGCTCTAAAGGGAACCTGTCACTTTGAACATGATATCTGATCTGCCAGAAGCATGTTATGTAGCAAAAGTTGCTGAGCAGATTGATATATAGGGCCACATGTATGAAAACTGTTTAGGTCTAAAACTCACTTTTTTGCCCATAGTAACCCATAGCTTGTCAGAGCTTGTTTTAATTTAAATCCCTGATGATTCTGGGATGAGGAGTCCAGTGGGAGGTATCAGTGATTGACAGCCTTCCTGCTGTATAACATGCTACCAGTCGATCAGATGTGACAGGTTTCCTTTATACCTAGTGGTATACTCCAACCTTGCCTCCCAACAGTTCCTAAAGATGCTGTCAAGGCAAAAATCTATAAAAAAAATGTGAAAATGCCATTTTATAGGCTGCTAGTGGACACCAAAATCTAAACACCGCAACAAACTTGTAAAACACATATGAAGAAACATGAGAAAACTATTTCTTCATACGTTTGTAGTGGTTTATATATTATATATTTTTGATGTGTCTCCTAGCTGCATCACAGTTTAGTTTTTACGTTTGTTAATTAATCTGGTCTGCTAGTTTGGTATTTCCTGTCTAAGAGGGAGTGGTAGGATGAAGTCTGTAATTATAAAGCAAATATGTAAGAAGAAATAGTTTTTTTATGCTGTATCACAAAAAAATACAAAAATATTTTATTTAACATTCAACATAACTATATACAGTAATATATATCTATTACTTTTCCCTTTCTTTAGAATATCACTAGTTCTATGTATAACATTGCCTTTTCCAGTCTGTGCTTTGCACGTATTTCTGTTACATCTGCATGCAAGCTATTGTTTACATATATTTAGATAAGCTACAGAGATCTTGTTTTCATTGAAGTGGAGATTCCTCAAACAGTTAATGGAAATGCCTTCAAAATCAGTTCAATATGGTACATAAAGTAGAGAGGTTCTACAAGTGGGACACATCCCTCCTTTTTCCACCAATAAGTGAGGAGAAACAGGTCCAACACCCATTTTCTGGGACTATTTTACAGACAGTTGGTGCCTCATCTGTGATTCCTCCTTTCAGCTGTGAGATTTCCAAGAGACAAAAGAGTTCCTCATTTCTGAACACTTTTTACTTGACAAGTAGAGGTAACTGAATATAACCAAAAGAATAATAATAATAATACATTTATAAGACTGTAGCATTGAAAAAATATTTATAAAACATAACTTATTGAATTTTTGTGATTTTTCAAAAATTTTACAGATTTTAAATTTAATGTTACCTAAATATAGAGAAATTTTAACAATTTTATACCTTTTTGCATTTTAACTATTTTTCGCCATGTAGTATATATTTGTGTACTATAAACTCTATAATGTGACATTGTGCTTTTCTATTTTATAAAATGTGTTCATTCTTAACTTAAAACAGTATTTTTTAAATTCTATTATTATAATATGTACAATGCTTTTCTATTTGTTTTTCTTTATGATATCATACAATGTACTCGTGCCGCAGAATATATTGCAAATGTAAATGACCTATACTATTTTACGCAACAAAACTCAGAGATAATATTAAATTCAAAAATATCGTAAACAAGTTGGCAGATACTGTTTCTTAATACCCACCATAGAACAATACACGTACATGTCATTATGTAACTTTATGTTGCATATTTTTTATTATACTGCATGTTCCAATAACATTGATCTATATGTAAAATACATTTTTAAATGTTTTGCATTTTTATTAGTAAAAAAAAAGATAAAAATAAGTAATGTATTTACAAATTTAAATTCATTATCTTTTGTTATCTTTTTTTTACAATCTGAATTACATTTTACAAATGTGTAAAATCATTAAACTATTTATAAAAAGTAGCATTGCACATTAGCAGCAAAATAGCAATAACAGTAACAGTGCATTAATGTTAATGTCTTTATTTTCTAGAAAATGCAAACAGATTCCTACGTCATCCAGGTGAATGGTTCTCCTGTTCACCCTAAAGTTCTGGATGTTCATGTTAATATTCAGAGGTCTAATAGCGTTGAGAAGATTAAAAACCGAAAACCACGATGGGCTGTGAGAGCATCGGAGATGTCAAAGAAGACATTTAATCCTATCAGAGCAATTGTGGACACAATGAAAGCTAAGCCTCATCCTGATAAGCCAATGATTGCCTTATCTATAGGTCAGTATCTGGGTGATGTTCCTTCCACAGTTAACGTACTTCATATAATTCTAATAACAGACAAACAATATGTTTTATTTAACCTTTGAAGTATGTAGTTTTATACTGTTTTCGGGTCTTGAAAGCAACAATTACGTGGTCATTATTACAGGATAGACATTGAAGCTACAAAATCAGAATTAACCATAAGTAACCATAAGTAACCTTTATTCTAGGTGATCCCACAGTATTTGGAAACTTACCTACTGATGATGAAGTCGTACGAGCTATGAAGGATGCAATTGACTCACAAAAGTATAATGGCTATGCCCCAAGTATAGGTAAGCTTGAAGACCACTTATCATTTACTAATAATACATTATACAGACTTCTTTTTAGTCCCCATTTGCATTATGCTTTGTGGCTTCATTAGGGTATATCACAGTTGAACAATAGGAAATAATAGGGCAAACATATTCTTTTTTTGACTGTTTGCTCCTTTTCATGATCATACACGTTTTATGAGCTGGACTCAAAAGCCTGATAGATAGATCTCGAGGGATACTGGTGGTGGAGCCGCAAAATGTGATGTCAATGGGGTTTTAATAACAATAGCTGTAGTGATAAGCACTGCAAAACCAGGACAGTAGTGTCATTGGTATAGTAATAATTGCTATAATAAACTCCAGAGTAGTAGTTTCCTCACCATTATAAAACACCCAAGAACAGTAGTCTTCAGTTTCATAGAATCCAGAAAAACACTAGCATTACTAATACATAATCCAGAAATACAGTTTAGTATAGTAGAATCCATAAAAATATGGTAGAATACAAAAAGATAGTAGATTCATCAAATCGTAGACTCCCAAAAAAAAACCAAACAGTAGAGTTAAATATCATCTAAACATGTATCATAGAACATGTAATTCTGCTCAGTATCCAAAACTATACTTATTCTCTTAAATTCGCAGGATACCAGTCTAGCCGGGAAGTGATTGCCAAGTACTACACTTGCTCTGAAGCTCCTTTGGAAGCCAAAGTAGGTGTCTGATTGTTAGAAAACAACCTTTCTATAGAGTTGTTCTACTTAGAGGACTCTTTAACTGTGTTATGTGATAATTACATTGACAACATTATTTCTTTTAGGATATCATTCTCACAAGTGGCTGCAGCCAGGCTATCGAATTGGCTCTTGGGGTTTTGGCCAATCCTGGTCAGTAGATTTTGGCCCCACGTCCTGGAATCTCTCTCTACAAAACACTGGCTTTGTCTCTAGGGATAGAAGTAAAACTCTACAATCTGATAGTAAGTTACACATTTTATTGGATAAATCTACATTTTAAGAACTAATGGCCACATGTGTGAAAACTATCTTGATCTAAGGCCTTCTTTGTTGCCCATAGCAACCAATCAGAGCCCCCCTTTCATTCAGAGCTTTTAAAAAATGAAAGGGCAGAACTGTTTATCTCTGTTGCTTTGTAAAACAAAGAAAGTCTTAGACTTATACAGTTTTCATATATGTGGCCCTAAGAACTTTAATATCTTTGTTATATGAGTTTGCAAATTCCAAGAGAATTGGAAACTTAGAGGATACTCAGGAATGTAGAAGAACAAAGTGGCACATACATTTTTATAAGCAGGCACATATTGGTTGTTGACTCTTCCTCTTTTCTCAAGTTGCTAAAATTGTAAGATGATAGTTATTAAATAATTGAGCTTACTCACTTTATTGTCACCAACTTTGGTCATCTTCAAAGGTTTAACTTAAAGTTTCTAGGCAAACCCCTTACCAACCATGTACTATTTATAATATAGTGTTTCTGTATGTGGTAGATGGTTCTTTGGACCCCTCAGACACCAGTGCCAGGTGCCACTGCTCACTCCACATCCCCTGTAGCTATACCCCTGGGAATCTTTAAATAGATAATATGAACAAAGTCAATATTGAAAATGAAGAACCATTTGGTTTTAGAAAAAAAAATTAGCTGTTAGATTCAAACACTTCATAATTTTGGATATCCTTTATAAAGAAATGACAGTTACCAGGAGAATAAAACTAAACATCAATATTCTGCATTTCCAGCCAGAGAGGTCCTGGGAGATTGATCTGAAACATATGGAATCTCTAGTGGATGACAAAACAGCCTGTATAATCATTAACAATCCATCCAATCCCTGTGGCTCAGTGTTCAGCAAAAAACATTTGCAAAAAATCCTTGCTGGTGAGTAAAATAAGTTGTGACTAGTAAACTTCTAACTAGTCTATCTAGCTTGGTGGAGCTATATAAGGGTTCATATACAAAATGTACAATTCACTAGAAAACCACTATCGTATAGCCCACCTACAGATTCAGAAAGTCTGCAGAACATCATCAGAGGTTGAAGAGATGTAATAAGTCTACCTTTAAGAGATCTGACTTCTTATGTAACAGTAAATTAATTTTCTCAATTACTGTAGATTCTCATATACAACATTCTTACCAGCCTCCGATACATCTTACAATAGCAGTACTTGGGCAGGCACCAGAGAGGTACCACTATAGAAGATGCTGGGAACGCTGTAGTTGTACAATCAGTGCACTGTGGCTTACAATGGGTACACTGTGCTTTTTAATGGCACTGTTATCTTCCAATAAAAAATAGAGGCATGCTTCTATAGTAGAGCTGATTAACTGTGAAACACTAAGTGTGACATGTCCCATTAGGGCTACACCATTTTTTTGGGTGTATTTTGCACCAAAAAACTGTTGACACCGTATTCTCTATATAAATGAACTGTTGTACACCAAAACTAGGCACATTTGACACTTTTGAATGCGCCTAAAGTAGGGGCATCACAATTACATGATATGCAATCGCTTTTTTTTTTGGTAACGCCAAATTAGCGCATTAAATATGCCACAAGATACCAACAGATTTTTGGCAGGTTTATTTATGCTATGAGTAAGGGGAATCTGCTTTGTTGTCCCCGAAACGCGTCAGTTTGAGGGTCATCTACACGGGCTGCTTGTCTACTATATGTGCCTATGCACCATGCATATATATTTTTTATGAAGATTTAAATAAATGTTTGTGTTTTTAACTGCTATATATTGGAATTGCTGGATCGTTTTTCGTTCCATTATTTATTCAGGCGCATTATACACTCATTGAATGCGCCTTAAAACTGACATGGAAGCGCCTCTTTTCTAACATGTCACCCTAATTTTAAATGCATCCTGTTATCATACTTTATTCTAACAGTACCATTTCATTAAATTAGCGCATCTTTTTTCCACAGTGGCGTCCAGGCAATGTGTACCCATTCTGGCTGATGAAATATATGGTGATATGGTGAGTTTATTTCCTCTCCTAGGGCATATTTGTCTTAATAAACACTGTTTATTTCACTGGTATATTGGTTATTTAAAACTTATAACCTGCACTGAGTTCCTGATGAGTTTGTGGTGGGCTTGTGCTCTTAGGGTACGTTCACACGATTTAAATGTTCAGCTCCGAGAACGCTTTGGTTTCCTTCCTTGAAATTCCGCACTTGCAAGCGTGGAATTCAAACAAGTAAATAACGCGGAATGACCAAGGCAGATTTCTGCCTCATATACATTAGACGGTGCATAAACGCCTCAAAGACGGACAGTACGCACTGAAAAATACTTCAGTAAAGTCATCCTCATCTGAACGTTGATTTTATATTGCCATCAGTGAGAGCTGTCCTAGTACATTGTTTGATGCTTATTTTGGGGCGTATAAAAATGTAAAACAAAACCTGTATGAACACATCAGAAAGAAAAAATTTGCAATATAAATAGCGGAGAAAAAGAACAGCAGCCTGAACCTCTGTTTCTGGGTTAACTTCACAACAAATTAGTGACTCCTTCAGGGCCCCTCACCTGATACGAAACTCACCCTTTATGACACTTACAGGCACCAGATGTCACAATGACTTTGCAGTTTATGCATTCTTTTGATGTTATCTTTTTTTTGGCCTCCATGTTCAGTTTCTGGTCCACTAAGCAGATACAGATGTTTATTTCACACAGGGTGGAAAGTGACTCACGCACTACAGAACAAATTAACTCATTTCTTTGGATGCAACTACAGTAAATTAAAGCAATAACATCCATATGATTTCTAATTAACTTTAATCATTATAACTAATATAAAAAGTAGAAACAATAGTTCATGTTAAATATTAAATAGCTTCATATGGTGGGTGGGGGTGTAAGAAATATTTGCATGTGTTTTTGTTTAAAGTGTGCTACTGTGGGGGAAGGTGATGTGTCCTTAACCAGAGTTCAAGAATCATGTTCAGGGTTTCCATAGTATATATTCAGCAAACTATAGTGTCCCATATATGAATGCAAGAACGGGTAGAAACATAATGTGTTGTCCATTGCAATCAAATTAGTATATTAGTTGTTATGGGACTTCTCATCATATTTTTCTGAAATAAACTAAAAATATGAACATGAAATATAAGAGAATGCAAGATGGCAATGTAAGGCTATGTTCACACGGCGTAATTGCGGGGCATACAGTGTTTGGGAGTCGCGCTGATCAGCGCATACTCCCACGACGCAGGGGATCCGGCAGCCCGCCTGCCTCATAGACTGTCATTACATCATTACATAGACTGTCATTACATAGACATGTTACTTATCTCCCCGGGCGTACAATACGATCGTATTGTATGCCCGGGGAGAGGAGGCGTAATCAATAGTTTTCTATGAGAACTGTGGATTACCGTAATTTCGCCGCACATCTCGTCTGTATTACAGCACAAGTACGACGCGAAATGCGCGCCAAAATTTGGCCATGTGAACATACCCTAACAGTAGCATATGGAAATTATGTCAGTAAAATTGTACAATATCCACCTGTCTGCAAATCTGTCTCCCATCATGACTATTTTACTAAATAGCTTAAAAGAGTAATAAAATAATGTAATATTATTATACCATTAATAGTAATATAGCAATAATTAATCAAATTAATAAATACATTTTATTTTTTTATCTCAGGTTTTTGAGTATGGGGCTTTCCAATCATTAGCCCCATTGAGTACTAATGTACCAATCCTGTCATGTGGTGGTCTCGCTAAACGCTGGCTGGTACCAGGATGGAGAATGGGGTGGATCCTCATCCACGATCGAAAAGAAATTTTTGGCAAAGAGGTGAAAACATACAGATATTTCAATATTCTTATCATTGCTATTAAAGTAAAATTCTTTTAATCTGGTATTAAAGGGTCACTCAAAAAATTCAGCCTTTGGCCAAAATCATGGTGCTATTTGTGCTCCCTAAGTTTCATTCACCTGAGTGGTGCTGTTACAGAGATGTTCTGCAGCTGAACCACAGGGCAGTAACAAGTCACTTCATAGTCAGTAGAAGGAATATACTCAAACACCATCCCGAAATTTTACAGTAGTGACATAACACTAGTAATGATGAGACTGAGCAGATAAAGTTGTATAATTATCTTAGCTCTATGCTTGTCAGGCCCCATCACATATCATTTCTAGCTACTCATTGCGTTTGCAATTCTTTTGATGTGGGAAAAGCTTACTTGTGTGCACCCGCCCACTGCCTTCAATATGAGAAAGGTAATGCAGCTCATTCAGTGGATTCATGGAGATAGCAGCCAATTTGTGCTACAATGTGGAAAATGCATAGTAAAAAATAACAGAAAGCGCGAACAATGTAAAAGTAGGGGTTGACACCTGGTTTTTAATTTTTACTAGAATGATCCTTTAATGGAAATTTAGTACATGCTAGACTGAAAACCTCATGAAGAACAGCTGCAAAATAATGTTGTTTCAGTTCTTTTTTCAAAACTATGAGATATCAGATTGAAGGATGTACTGCTTTTTGTTATTAATTCTATTTGTAAGTCTTAAAAGAACCCATTTTCAGTAAAGGAAAAAAAAGAGGGATAACATTGATGACAAATGATTTTCATTTTATATTACAATACTAATGGGCATTTAAAAAAAAAACAAACTGGAAGCCCTAGTGATTGTAAAATATTGCAGCATTTTAAAGAGGAGCTGTGACGTCTCCTGACATGTTAGTAAATCCTTGTGTTCCCTGTGAAATAACAATTCTGGAGCATCTTCTCTTATAACTCTGTATTGCGCTGTTCCTCTGTTAGTCCTTCAAGATGTGTGTTACTGAATCAGTCAGATGGGTATTACCATTCCAGTTTCAAAAGGGGTGTGTTTCTGCACACAGTGAATATGTCAGCACTGATTGGACAATGTCAGACTGTGCAGGGGCAAACCACACATTAGCAACACCCATCTGACAAATTCATTAAAACATTTGTAGAAGGAAAAACATAGGAAAAGCACAGCATCTAATTAAAAGAGAAGATGCGCCAAAATTGTTATTTCACAGGGAGCACAGGTATTTACTAAAATAGACATATCTGAAATGCCCATAGGTCCTCTTCAAAACAAAGTGGACAGTCATCAGTGTATAGACATGAAATAAATAAAAATTAAAGTTATATTCGTAATACGCAGGCATTTTCAAATATTGCATTTTACATCCAATATTATTCATGCTGCGTTTCAGATCCGAGAAGGACTTGTGAGACTCAGTCAAAGGATCCTGGGCCCATGTACCATTGTCCAGGGAGCTCTGGATCATATCATGAAAAGGACACCTCAGCATTTTTATGAAAACACCATAAATTTTATCAAGGTAAGTCTTCAATAAGACTGTACTCTACCTTAAACCTTACATGATAATTGACAATGTCTTACTGACACCACTTTTATGTCAGAAAAACAGTAGAGGATCTTTAGTAGTCATGGGCTTTGCTTGTTAGTCATCTATTAGTGAGCGGCTTCCATAAATGTGATGCTTGCAGTTAATGCTGTATTGAAAGAAAATAAAAGAACACTTACCTAGAAATTCTTTAAGGGCTATCTTTCTTTCTTTGATTTGAGGTAATATTTTAGTTCAGTAAGAAGAATAACCTAATAGTAAAATAACCTAATTTATAATGTTCTTCAGATCAGAAAGTATCCAAAACTAAAGATCCACAGTCTTGATATTATCAATTTTTTCTTGTAACGTCACCTAGCATATTCTGGTTTTCTGTAAAATAAACTTGGTTTTCACTAAAAGGATAATATGCCATACTAGTAACTTAGCCGTTGTAGACTATGTCTACACTTCAGTGGACAAAAAATAACCAGAAAACCAAATACTAAAAACATTCATAAAACAAATTTTTTCATCCACTGTCTGTAAAAAAGCAGTAGAAAAAACGTCTGTTTTTTGGCGCATTTTGTATTTTTTTTTGCAGACATGCACAGCATCGTAAAAAAAAACGAAAATGTTTTTCTGTGCAGTGGAGACACAGCCATAGACTCCAATAGTTTATTTTCTGCCCTGCTCAGTTGGTTTTTGCAACATGTTTCAAAAAACGAGAAGAAGCAAAAACGAGCAGAAAAAAAGAAGCTCAGTGGAGTCAGCAGGACGTTTTTGCTATAGAAGTCAATGGGAGCTGTTTTCTGTCGTTTTTTCAGCGTTTTTAGAAAACGAAAAACGATGAAAAAACTGACGTTTTTCTGTGCAGTGGAGGCATAGCCTAACAGATCAAGAAACTAAATTATAAAAATTAAGATACTTTACTCTTTGATTGCTGGAATAAAAAATGTGTTAAAACTAGCCTTTAGCCTTTACTGATACATCTCTCATATCATATTGCTCTCAAAAGATGTACTTTATTCTAAATGGTAAAGGAGGGATCTGGAAACATTATTCACTGCTGCGGCATTATTAGGTGTGCAGGACATATGTATGAGTGACCAATGGATAAAAATTATATTTTAGTTTTGTGATGTGTTAGAGCAGGGCTAGGTTATTCTTGGGGCATACTATCCTTCTAGTCAAAATAAGTTTACACTAGGAATAAATTCCCTTTGCTGATCATTGAGCATTCCACTATAAGGGACAGGATTACTGTAAAATGGGCAGGACAACCCAAAAAGTTAGTTTGTACCAATGCTACAACACATAACATTTACACTAAATTCACCAATACTTTAATCAAGAAATCTTCTCTTCACTCCAAGGTCAACATTTTCTGCTTAGGGCTTCCCAAAAACATTGTAAAAAACCCATACAACAAAGATTAAAATAATCTGGTTTAATCAAATTAGCAATTTGGGTCACATGTATGAAAACTGTCTAGGTCTAAAACTCACTTTGTTGCCCATAGCAACCAGAGTGCCGATTTCATTTCATATAGTGCTCTAGAAAAATGAGAGGGGCGCTCTGATTGGTTGCTATGGGCAACAAAGTGAATTTTAGACCTAGACAGTTTTCATACATGTGGCCCATGGTATCTAATTCTGAAATATGGTGTGGAAATGATACTGGTACCCTGACCTTAAAAGTGCCCCCAAAGCGAATGCAATTCTACATAGCATTGCACCACAGTTTTGTGATCACTTCAAAATCAGAATTAGGCAATGCTTTAAAAATAATTAACTAAACTGCAAGAGTATAACTATTGACTCAGCAAACAAGTGTCAAATATGTCTGCCAACATGGCATTCATAACCCACTTTGACATCTATCACTTTAACATGGTCTTTATACATCTTGGGTCTACTAGGAGACAAACTTGGAAACGTGACAGTAGAATAATGCCTATTAGAATGTAACTAGTTACTTTTACCTTTTGGACCACCACTGTTTTGAACGTAATCTAAAACAATTTTGAAGTTCCTCCAGAATAGTTTTGGCCTAGGTTTATGTCATGTTGGTCTAAATGTTTAATAAGTCTGTGTGGAAAGAACATTTGTGTAATGTTGAGTTGTTGCGTCAATTTATGGGTCATGGCTGTGGCACTCAACTTATCTGACACAATATCACTAACTTTAGTATTTACTTTAGCATCATATTGTTCTGAGCCAACTATTTTCTGGAACATCCATTGAAAGTTATTCTTCCTTGTGTATTATTGCAGTCTAATGCTGACCTATGCTATGATGCCCTCTCTTCTGTCCCTGGACTTTGCCCAGTACAGCCAGCAGGAGCCATGTATTTAATGGTAAGCAATATATTGGCCAGATAAAAAGTGTTGTAATATTCAAGTCTTCGTTTGATGTAGAACATCTGAACCAGAACAAGCCCACATAATGAACAAGTCTAAGACCAGCTATAGCATAAATGTATTTGGATTAGACATCTACTTAACAACGGAACAAAAAAAGCATATCCTCTGAAAAACAAGAATATTACAGATTTAGTATTTCATCAATATATTAAAAGAATACAATCAGATTTTACCTCCAATCATTGCACGACATAAAGCAACAGTTGTTGAGTTTAGACTTTTAGTAGACCTATTGGATTCATTCTAGACTAATACCACTGGAAGTAAACATGATTGGGATTAACTGTAACCCTCTTGTCTTACACATTTCTTCACATAATTATTTTCTACATTGTACCATGTTCCACTGAAATGAATTAAAATTTATGGGAATGCAACCTTAATAAATAAGGAATATGACACAAGGAAGCTGGCACTGTGGGACACTAACATAAGGATCAACTTAAGGCAATGGAGGGTTCTCCCTCTCACACGAGCATCTCACTATCATATTTTGGATCAATGAGTGTACAGTTTAAATAAAAGCTATCTTCTTAAATGCAGTTTTACATTTAAATGAATAAAACATTAAAGAGGTATTCCCATCTCACTCATTAGTTTTAAACATATTTGCAAAGTTTAATAAAGATTATAACCATATGCATTGCTGTTGCAGTTAAGCATAAATTTTGGAGTTACAGCAGTTATTATCTCCTGTTTGTTTACATGGGCTTCTCTAGGTGACCATCACCTCTCTCTGCTCAGCACCCGGTTGGTGACATCACTCCCTTTTGTGTCTTATCAGCAGCACAGATTTTCTCTTTGTACTGAAACTTTAACCCTTTAGTTACTGACCAGGCAGAAGCCTTGTACCATCCTGCCAGGTCTGCAGAGCACATATCTACAGTAGGTACGGAAAGTATTCAGACACCTTGAAATGTTTCACTCTTTGTTTCATTGCAGCCATTTGGTAAGATCAAAAAAGTTAATTTTTTTGCTCATTAATGTGCACTCTGCACCCCATCTTGAAAGAAACAAACCCAGAAATGTAGATATTTTTGCAAATTTATTAAACAAGAACACTTGTACTTCACATGGGTCAGAAAGTATTCAGACACCGTGAAATTTTACTCATATGTTCATTCCCTTTAATCCTCAAAGTTAGATGTTTACTCTTATGTAACCTCACCATCTAAAAACGATTGTTTTTAATTATTAAACATGAACATGAACTTCAGGCATAATTTCCCCAACTCAAACCCTGTCCCCCCCTCCCCCCCCCCTCACCCTTATATAAGACCTCAAAGCTCACAGTGCATGTCAGAGCACATGATGTCTAAGGAACTGCCCAAGGAGCTCAGAGACAGAATTGTGGCAAGGCACAGATCTGGCCAAGGTTACAAAAGAATTTCTGCAGCACTCAAGGTTCCTAAGAGCACAGTGGCCTCCATAATCCTTAAATGGAAGAAGTTTGGGACGACCACAACTCTTCCTCAACCTGGCCGTCCAGCCAAACTAAGCAATTGTGGGAGAAGAGCCTTGGTGAGAGAGGTAAAGGAGAACCCCAAGATTACTGTGGTTGAGCTCCAGAGAGGCAGTATGGAGATGGGAGAAAGTTTCACAAAGTCAATTATCACTGCAGCCCTCCACCAGTCTGGGCTTTATGGCAGAGTGTGCCGACAGAAGCCTCTCCTCAGTGCAAAACATATGAAAGCCTGCATACAGTTTGCATAAACACACATAAAAGTCTCCCAGCCTATGAGAAATAAGATTCTCTGGTCTGATGAGACAAAGATTGAACTTTCTGGTGTTAATTCTAAGCGTTATGTGTGGAGAAAACCAGGCACTGCCCATCGCCTGCCCAATACAATCCCAACAGTGGTGGCAGCATCATGCTATGGGGATGTTTTTGAGCTGAAGGTACAGGACAACTGGTTGTAATTGAAGGAAAGATGAATGCGGCCAAATATAGAGATATCTTGGATGAAAACCTCTTCCAGACGCTCTGGACCTCAGACTGGGCCGAAGGTTCATCTTCCAACAAGACAATGACTTTAAGCACACAGCTAAAATAACAAAGCAGTGGCTTCAGAACAGCTCTGTGACCATTCTTGACTGGCCCAGCCAGAGCCCTGACCTAAACCCAATTGAGCATCTCTGGAGAGACTTGAAAATGGCTGTCCACCAACATTCACCATCCAACCTGAGGGAACTGGAGAGGATCTGCAAGAAAAATGGTAGAGGATCCCCAAATCCAGGTGTGAAAAAGCGTCATTCCCAAGAAGACTCATGGCTGTACTAGCTCAAAGGATGCTTCTACTCAATACTGAGCAAAGGGTCTGAATACTTAAGACCATGTGATATTTAAGTTTTTCTTGTTTAATAAATTTGCAAAAATATCTACATTTCTGGGTTTTTTCTTTCAAGTTGGGGTGCAGGGTGTACATTTATGAGCAAAAAAAATGAAATTTTTTGATCTTACCAAATGTCTGCAATGAATCAAAGAGTGAAAAATTTCAAGGTGTCTGAATACTTTCTGTACCCACTGTATGTATTTACATCAAAGATAAAGAGTTATTTAGCAGCTTACAATGTGTTGGCAACATGTGAGTTTTTCTATCTTACTAGAAGCTTCTCTCATGACAAATACAGCTGTCCTAGCTCACAGTTATAGCCAGTCATACTGCTAGGACAGTGTCAATGTTTTCACCACCCATCCATCACCAATGCCCCTCTAAGAGGCAAAGCTGTGAATAGGAGCTAGCAAGGCTGAAATGTCAATCACTGCTGTAGAACTGCCCACAGCTTGCACAGGGAGCTTGATGCGGTGAGAGCTTGATGCAGGGGGAGAAGAACAGTTTCTTTGAGACACCCAGATAGAAAAACCTCTTTAAAGGGGGTTGTCTCACTCCATTGATTCATCTTACCTCTGTCCTGTTTTCTTGGTTTCACTTTGAATTCAGGGGCATGTTTACTGTCTTCTACTAGACTGCAGTAGAAGCCAGGTCTGTAGCTATAGCAACCAGTGCTGACAGTCTATCATGAGAGATTGAACAGGTCTGTAGCTATAGTGACCTGAGGAGCTGATGCAGCCCATACAAGAGGGGATATCTCAGAATAGGTAGGACACTGTTAATGGATATATTGCAAAGTGACTTGTTTTTTGCAAGATCTTTAACATAAAAAGCAATCCTTGTAGTGAGACAAACCCTTTAAGCTTCCTAAAGCCATTTGAGTGGTTCTTTACATTTAACTTACCACATAGTATTGTACAAAAGTAAACTATTATGGTAGTAATAAGTGTATAGTAGCAAATATGATGCCAAGCTCTTCAGTCTCAATTTATGTTTTTTTAATCATTTAATTGACTATACTGTACAGAAATATGTTTTATCCAGATCCATAGAGTTCTTAGTTAACCATAAGCCACCAGTAAAATTATTAATTTACCTATTATATATTATATTTATTTGAGATCTAGTCATGTAGAAACAGACTAACAGCAGATTATCCTAAAAACATCAGTCTATTATTTAGTAATATTATTCAATATGTTATATTTAACTGAGTAAGGTTCTGGAAATTTAAGTAACCCATGTAATTCTGTGTCCTTTTGAAGGTCGGTATTGACATGGAACATTTTCCAGAATTTGAGAGTGATGTGGATTTCACAGAAAGAATGATTTCTGAGCAGTCAGTATTCTGCCTCCCTGCTACAGTAAGTCTTTCATTTTATAAGTGCCATGCTTATTGTGTTCCAGGTTACACAGATTTGCATTTTGGGTTAATTGCTAATAAATATAAGGCAGTTGCAATATATAGCTATGACACTCACGATACAATAAAATAGTGAAATAATACAGCTCCAATATTCGTAACACAATAATAAAGTGAAATATTACTGCTACAATACTTGCAGTACAGTAAGGGCATGTCCACACTGCATGGTTTTTCGGCTGGTTTTTCAGACTGTTTGCGGTTTTTCAGACCGCCTGAAAAACCGGCCGAAAATGAGCACAATTGTGCTCTATGGAAAACCCGTGCAGCAGCCCCCACTGCACGGGTTTTCCGCCCGGCGGTTTTGTCGCCGGCGGACCGGGGACCAAAACATTACCATGGCCAATCTTCCGTCCGGTTTCCGGACGGAACATGTGCATCTCAATGGGAGGGGGGAGGGCTGTTCTCCGCTCATCGCGAAGAAAAGCCGTCCACCCCGCGGCCGTGGGGACGGCCGCAAAACCGGACAAATACCGGCCGGCAAACCGGCCGGTATATGTCCACTGCCGTGTAAACGGCCCCTAATACAGGGTAATAATACAGCTACAATATTCACAATACAGTGTTATAGTGCAATAATACAGCTGCAACACTCACAGCACAGTAATACAGTGCAATAATACATCTGCAACACTCAGCAGTAAAGTAATATAGTGCAATAAAACAACTACAATACTCAGCATTACAGTAATAAAGGACAATAATACAGCTTCAGTACCCACAAAATAGTAATATTGTGCAATAATATAACTACTCAATACTCAAAATACAGTGGTACAGTGCAATAACACAGCTGCAATACTCAGTAGTAAAGTGATATAGAGCAATAATACAACTTCAATACCCACAATCCAGTAATATAGTGCAATAATACAGTTGTAATACTCAGCAGCGCAGTTATATAGTGCAATAATACAGCTGCAATACTTGCAGTACAGTAACATAGACCAATGATACAGCTCCAATACTCAGCAGAACAGTAATAGGGTGCAGTAATGCAGCTGGAATACTTGCAGTACAGTACTATAATGCAATAATACAACTACAATATTTGCAGTACAGTAATATAGCGCAAAAATACAGTTGTAATACTCAACAGTACAGTAATATAGTGGAATAATACAGTTGCAATACTCAGTAGTACAGTAATATAGTCCAATAAATACAGCTACAGTACTCAGCACAGTAATGTAGCGTAATAATAGTGCTAGCCAGTCTGAGGATGCACCAGATTTATTACAGTGGCTCATGATGTTTAATCAATTTCGCCCATCTTTACAGACTAAATTTGTATTCCAAAATGTAATCTTAATTCTATGCACAATGTTATTTGTAGGCCGTACCCCCTTTACACTGAGGCTGAACCCATTGCCATGTTAGTCACATACACCCTTGTCGGATGAGTCCTAAAAGTGTCTAAAAGACATAATAAACCTATGTGTGCTTGAAATATACCACATTTTGGCACAGCTTTACGACACATTTTTTTTGCCAAAAACACTATAGTAAACTTGCCCCCTTGCTATTAATAATTTGGTCTCTATGAGGCAACCAATTTATTTAGCACAGCGCCATGTGGAAACTTAGCTCTGTTGTATTTCTGGCATAAATAAAATCGGTAGTATATCTTTATTGAGATGAATGCTATGGGGTGATAAGCAGCTGCAGAGACGGCTGCAAAACCTTAAGATTGTTCCTAAGTTCCTCCCATTCATCTTGACAGTGCTTTGAGTATCCCAACTACTTCCGGGTCGTCCTCACGGTTCCTGAGGAGATGATGGGTGAAGCCTGCCGACGTATTCGTGAATTCTGCATAGAGCATTATCAAGGCGGAGATGTCTCACAGGACCTGGAATGTGACAAATGAGCAAAAAGCCAGGATCTTAATAAATAACTCCACCACGGCATCCCAAGCCAAACATGGTCACCTTATTTCCAGCTATACTCCATGTCCTAGTATATATCATATTTTCTTTACATTTTTTGTATATCTTGTCAAGTCGGACAATCCAGTTTTTTCTCTGTTTATGACTGTGTAAACCCCAAAGTGAAGTTTTGCTACTACAGGCCTGGATCGGAGGGAAGGGCCTCTATCCAGATGTACCCATACTATGTCTTATGCAAACGTTTTATTTTTATATCTCTAGTTATTTGCTTCAACACTTCCCAATTATTTATTATCACTACCACGTTTGGCATCCAATATATCGTGTTAAGGACCTAACACGAGGCAGCGCTTTAATATGGCTGCAGTCATTTTGGTCACTTTTAAGAACACCGCAGATTGCGCCGGAGTTCTCACATAGCTTTTCCTGATTCCTGAACAGCAAACCAGTCTAGTCATACATTGATGGATCCTCTGCAGCGCTAATTAGTCAAATGAGCTGGGAAAAAGTGCAACAACCCCTGTGCTTATTCTAATGGTTGTCAAATGGTTGCTGGCATAACATATAAATATTAAAGCAAATGCTTTTTAGTGTATAGAATTTCCCTAACTAGAGACAACGACGGAAGGGCAATAAAAACCTGGTGTCCTACCTTGTCGCTACAGTCCTACAATCCTAAATTATACTGTATTTGAATGTAATATTATATATAATGTTCTATATATCGATGTAATATTATATATAATGTGACTGTATTAGGCTTTATGTCATGTACTCGAACTGCATGCAGTCTACCTACACTATCTATCTATTGTAAATTAAATAAGTTATTGTCTTTTTTGTATGAATAAAGGTTACAAAATAACAACTGTGTTCTCACTATTATGGGGGGGGAGGGGGGGTTCCTGGTGATGTCTAAATTAAGACTGTAGACATTACATCATCATCAAAATCATCCACCAAATCTCTGACCTGGGATTGATGTTTGGAAATTCAGACCAGACAGATTGAATGTTACCTATTATTTTTTACTTTAAAGCGCCATTGATGCCAGGGCGCTGTACATTCGATGGGGGGGAGGGGGGGTAAATATATATAGCACACAAGTACAATGGTGACAATAAATGACTATCAGCTAGTACAGAGGAAGAGAGGACCCTGCCGACGAATGTATTGTATTGACTCCCATATTATCATGCATCATCAGATGTGTCTATCAGTTTTTCATCTCTGGAAGGGAAATTTTGACATGTCAATTATTCTGTGATCCACGCCATCCCAAGAACTGCTCACTCACTTCAAAAGTGGATATAAACTACGTACAAGAAATGGAATGTTTATTATATTCTTATATATTTCTAAAAAAAAAAAAAAAAAGCTCCAACGTGCCCATTTTTTCCCCTAACATTGTCTAATAAAAAGGCCCACACTGGTCATCTGAGGAGCAGATTCCTGGTGCCCTGCTGAGTCCCAGACTACACCAAGTATTTAGGACACAATTTATTTCTGGTCTCCCATGAGAATGTGGATGCAGTTAAACACTCTGGCAGAGAGACATTGCCTTTCTGCTACACCATATCCTTTCACAGGACACAGATGGGTCGCATTAGACAAGCGCCTGAACCAGCTGGTGGCCTATGAGAGGAGAAAATAAAGAAGATAGGAGTAAGCCTTCCAGAACAGGAGTAGGGCGGAGGTTTCTTTTTTTTTACTTTTAGGAATGCAAAGGGACACAATTTCTTAGAAACTGGTTTAGAAAGGACATTATTACTGTGGCAGGCAGAGGATGCACTAATATTGAAAAGAAGTTACAGAAAGGACATTATTGCTAAGTTGAGGCACAGGGGGACATTATTACTGAATGGTGGTTCAGGAGGACACTAATAATGAGTGGTGGCAACGGGGGCATTATTACTAAGTTAGGGCTACAGAGGGGGTATTATCACTAATTATAATCACTAATTATTACTGAACAGAGGCATGAAGGGGATATTTTTAGTTAATGGGGCTAAAGGGGGCATTATTATTTAGCAGGAACATAAAGGGACATTATTTCTGGGATCTCAAAGGATGCACAATTATTGTGTAAGGGGAACAAATTAGTTATTCTGTGTGTGACACAATGAAGACCACTATTGCCATCTGTGGGGAGTTTGTGTACAAATGGGTAAGGTCTTAGAAAAAGGACTAGCCCAAGAAGCCTGTATGGTTAATTCTGTAGAGACAAGGTGGAAGTGAGGTGGAAGTCATGAACAGACAGAGAAGGAAAGGGAATAACTCTAATCAGAGATGTTGTCATCTGTGAGCTACTGGATATAATTTTTTTATTGGATCAGTACTGTATTCGTTTGTCTAGTCTGCCATCTGATAGAAACCTAAACTGTTATCTGACCCCTATGTGGTCACTGTATGAAAGTTTTACAGGCTACATTGATGCTAGTATTGTGGTAGGATATACTTTTCTTGTAATTGTAAAAACAATTCTACACCTGTCCCTGTGATTAGGTATTTCCAGGCTCAATTTTCTTTCTTTCTTTTTTGGGTTGAGTGTATGGTGTATTTTAGAGACTTGTGAGGTGTATAACAAAGAAGTGCAAAATGAGCTTTTGCATCCATCCTGTGCCCCTATTTTTAGGTTATTTGGGTGGGAAGGGAGTGTTATTACATGTGGGCTTGGGGAGAATTTTGTGCCAGGGCTGCTCTTAAGCCCCAGTCTTAAACACAAAATACAGCAGCATACAGCAAGCACTAAAACCCATATAATCATTGGACTTATGAAACATTTAAGATGCTGCTATCCTTTGTACATGCATAAAATTAAGGTTTGTAGTGCACATTTTGATCCCATGGATCAAATCGGAAACAACATTCAAAATCAATCTCTTTCTACATACACAGGACACAGCTATAGGAATTGGTAAGGTAGCAGTTGCACCTGAGCTCTGGTGTCTGAGGAGATACGATGACCCCTTTAACCACCTAAGAAGAAGCTAGTAATATCAATGGCTAATGCTACCTTTTAATTAATCTTTGGTAAATCAGGCTTTTATCTTATTAACATCTAAATATTACAAATTACAAAATCCTACATATCAGATATGGTCATGTAATAAAAAGAAGAAATAAATGGTAAACAAAATCTAAAGAATATAAAATATTTCCTAAAGAATTATTCTCCTGAAAATATAGGGTACAAAAGCATCCTTTGGCGTTGTATGACAAGAATCGGGGAAAAAGGAGAAAAAAAGTGGGCTAAATAAAATGGGATTATATACCCCTTAACTTTAATTGGATGCCAAGCACCTGCTTAGGTACGTGTGGCCTCAAAAGTCGATTCAATAGAACCAAGTATGTGTTAATTTGTTATTTAGATAATCAATGTTGTTCTATATGCATACTAATTGTGTAAACCATCAATATATTTCCTAGCTGTTGGCAACCCTGAGAACTTCCAGTGCTATGGTGTTACGTGTCCTACAGTCTGTACAAAGTATCTCAGTAACCCTTTGATGAATTTAGTAAGTGATCTATGAGAGTATAGCAACAGAATCAATTCTCGGGTAGCTGTCACAGATACAGAGCAAAATTATACACATTAAATACTTTTTCCCCAAAAAAAGTTGAATGATAGACAGGACCAACAAGTATGTTTTAACACCACTAGGCTTCTCTGTCATCTCCAGTAGTTGGGTTCCTCAGATGGTTATATGGATGAGCTGCTCACTCTGCCACAGGCCGGCCACTACTACTCTGAGCAGTTTTTGTAACTTCACTACACAAACATTTCTTCCTTAGACTGTAGAAGTCTTTCAATCCAATGTTCAAATGATTTTGCATGATCTGTGCTCAGCCACATGAAACCACTTATGTTTCTGTTTTATCTGATGCAATAGTCTGAGAATACTGGCAGAAAGCATCACTTTCAAGGATAGAAGCATTGTATGTTTTGCCAGATGTGGTATTCCTCAAGCACTGCACTCCAACTATGTACACAAAAAAGAAAAGCAATTATTGCACAAATGCTAGAAGAAGACACGTTTACTTATGTTCATCTTGTTTCTATGTATTTTTCAAGCATTTAGGCAAGTACATATATAGAGGATAGGGGGCCCCAAGTTCCATGCATCTTTCTTAAGATTAACGGGATTTTAAAAACTAAAAGTTCTTAAAAAAGTGGGAAGTGCTCTAGAGCGCTAAAGGAAATACTATAGCTTAAAAGATATACAATTTATTTCACATATACATTACGCTTTCACGAGTTTCAAACTCGCTTCCTACATCTGAGGAAGCAAGTTTGAAACTCGTGAAACGCGTAATGTATTTGTGAAATAAATTGTATATCTTTTAAGCTATAGTATTTCCTTTAGCGCTCTAGAGCACTTCCCACTTTTTTAAGAACTTTTAGTTTTTAAAATCCCGTTAATCTCGTGTTTCGTTGGCATCCCATGTGGAAATAAAAGGCGGGAAGTTCGGAGCAGCTTCTGTGACCAAAACTACCACGGTGGGAGGTTATCAAGCGACTAAGCGTGCTGTACCGTAATTCGTACAGCCGCAATAGGTGAGTACTTGACCTCCACTGAAAATCTAGAGTGGTATGTTATGTAAGATTTCAGCTGCGCTTTCTTTTTTCCAGTTTTTCATTTGTACTCCTAGAGGAATTTTTGAGGTTATCTTAAGTTTTTTCTACGGAGGACACTCTCTTTGTATGGATCTTTCTTAGAAACTCACTGCATTAAGCCTATGCCTGTCAATGAACACCGTTTTAAGGTTTATATGTAACTCTGTAAATACACTGTATCACTTGTGTTGTAATTATAGTTAGGCTAGGTCTACACTGTTTGTTTTCAGATGCACGACCGCAGTTTTTCTCACATTTTCCACAAAAATCACAATCGGTTCTCGTTTTTTGCTGTCGGCCCATACAATTGATTGTATGGGAAAACAACAAAAAAAACTCTAAGTGCCAGCATATTATACAACATGTTGTATAATACGTCGGCACCAGAAAACGAGCAGAGAAAAAAACAACCTGTGCAGACTACAGGTAGTTTTTTTCTATTATTGTCTATGGGCTGCCTGAACGATCGTATTTTCAAGGTCCACGGCCCGAATCCAGCCCGAAATTTCAGTTTATGTGGCCTGCTGGTACATTGGGGAAAAAGTATTTAGTCAGCCACCAGTTGTGCAAGTTCTCTCACTTAAAAAGATGAGAGAGGCCTGTAATTGACATCTTAGGTAGACCTCAACTATGAAAGACAAAAGGCGACATGTATGATTGGGAGTTGCGCCTGTTTTCTGGCGAAAACTGCGGCTCACCGATCCGAATCCCCTGTCGGACGCAGGGATGCGATGTTAGGCGCAGCCTTCGCCACTCTCGGCTGCGCCTAACATGAAGGGGCGTGTAATGGGCGCGGTGTTGGCGTTCTGGGGCGGGACATGGCTCATTCGTATACTCCGAGGCATGTATGATCGCGGGTCGGAAAAGTGTGGCACATTGCAGCGCTCGCCAGCTCCGACAGGCAGACCTAGTTGAAGTTGGTCTAAACAAGCCGGTGGAGGCAAAGTGAAGCGAGAACGTAACATGAGAGGAAACTTATAGAAGATCGCAAAAGAAATCTCGGCTCTCAGCGCCGTGCGGCATGGAGTATGATTCCAAAAAAATCGCTTTTATTAGGTGTAAAACATTATCAGAAAAAGAGCTCAAACCTTCCAAAAAAAAAAAATCACTTTACAAAAGTCTAGAACGGCGCTACATCAGGAATTAGGAGCTTGGGAATTGCCGGGAAATACAGTAATTCAAATTCTGTAAGTGCTTCTCATTGGTCGGCAGAAACCAGCCAATCAGAATAGGAGCGACAGTGAAAAATGCAGAAAAGAGCTGATTGGTTGAGCTAGCAGGGGCTTGGCAATCCTGGCCAATCAGTAGGAGCGACAGGGACCTATTCTAACCTATGGAGAAGTATTGACCAATCAAATTAAAAGGCGGGACAGTTCAAAATACAGTAAAAATGCAGAAAAGAGCTGATTGGTTGAAGTAGCGGGGGCTTGGCTATCTAGGCCAATCAGAGCGCCAGCTACTTTCTCCCACTGTAGTCTATGGCCAAAATCGGGCAATGAAATCTCGTCTCAGCGCTGTGCGGCATGGAGTATGATTAAAAAAATCGTTTTTTTTAAGTGTAAAATATTATATGAAATAGCGCTGAAACCTTCTATAAACATAAATCAATCAAATCCCTAACAACGCGTTTGTTGCCGAAACCGGCGCTACATCAGGAATTAGGATATAGAGAATTGCCGGGAAAATACAGTAATTCAAATTCTTTAAGCTCTTCTCATTGGCGGCAGAAACCAGCCAAAACAGAATAGGAGCGACAGTGAACCTTTTATAACCTATGGAGAAGTATGGACCAATCACATGAAAAGGAGGGACAGTTCAAAATACAGTAAAAAAGGCAGAAAAGAGCTGATTGGTTGAGACCAGACGGCAGATATGAATCCACCAATCATATGTAGTGCGTTTTTAGGGAAAGGGTTTTTGTCCTGAAATTGAGATATCATTTTACGACCAAGCCCTTCCCATAGATTATATCTACCATCGGTATTATTTATAAAAACTTAGTATTTTCTGAGAAAATAACAAGTTTATGTACAGGTTGTATTAATCATAAAATCTTTGCTGACACCTGTTGGCTACTCCTGGTATATCACGTCCACAGGATAGATTGAAAATCTGTTACTAAGAGTAGCACAAGCATTTCAAAACTAAGAAACTGAGACTAGTTATTACAGGGTTACCTAATGAATTTAATGGGAAACAAGTATGACAATATTTTACAGTAATGGATATTTATAGTACATTCCATCATCAAAATGACCATATTAGCAGCAGGATATGGGTAATATATTGGGTGACCAATAATCCCATTAAGCCATTCAGATGCTGGTGCTAACATCAGGGTTCACAGCAGAAGGTTAGAATGCGCTGATGTTGTTGGCCATAGTAACCAGAAAGAAATGGGTGAAAAAAAGGCAGGTATGTAGGAAGAATAGTTACAATGTAAATGTTCTAGAACCATAGAAATGATATATAGGGTGTATTGGATAATTAAAGCCTATTGACATCATCACATTGTGAAATTTCATAAACACTGATTTTATCACAGGGTAAAATTACATTGCTTACAATATAAAATTGACAGAATGGATTAGTTTCACAATGCCATGTTGCGAAAAAGTCTCCATTACCAAGTAAATAAGCAAATATTTCCTGTTTTATTAATTTCACAGTACACCATCTACGCCATAAGTGAGTAAATGGGAATATTACCGTATCTGCCAGTAAAAGACAACGGGCTGGGAACAACTGCTTTATCAACCAAAAGGAAAAGGCAGAAGATTTACCCAGGTGAGCACCTCATTAAATGGACTGTCTTACAGCAAAGTATCACAGAGGGACTATAGAAAAATAATATAATGAGTATGTTGCACACAATACACTATGGGCGACATGTATGAACGGGGCTGCGCCAGATATCTGGCGTCTTTTCAGCCCGATATCAGGCGCAGCCCCATTCGCTATATTTTTAAATGGCCCGTATGCCACTCCTGGGCGCATTACAAAGCGCAAGCAGCACTTTGTAATGCGCTTGCTTTCGGGGAGCAAGAGGGTGGCGGGGCGCACTAGAACCGTACGAAGCTATAGATTTATAGCTTCATTACGGCATTTATAGACGCATTACAGCTGGAACAGGTAGAGCACTTTCAAAGTAGTATACCTGAGCCAGAAATGGCGCCCGAGCACTGTAATGCACCTGATTTATGACCCGCAGTAGACCGGGTTCATAGATTCAGGCGCATTCTAAACTATAATTATGCGCATAAAAATTGTCGCCTGGGCGACAAAAATCATACATGTCGTCCAATGTTTCAGTTCATTTACCGGTACAATCAACTTACAAATTACAGCCTGCAGTATGGTATATTCACATGATGGATTTTTCTGTTGGAAACATCTGTTGCAGAATCCACATAATAGATCTGAAGTGATACTTTTGGATTTCTTTTGCAAATTTTATGTATAAAGGACCCTTAGGGTACGTTCTCACGGCATATGTAAAATGCCGATTGGATTGTGTTTATTTTATCATCTTTTCAAAGGTTTTGGGGGACGCATCTGTCTGTGGTTTGCGGATTCGTCCATCTCCCATAACCATTGAATTTGCACACCTTCCACCCGAAAACCGGGCGGAAGATTGTGCATGCTCCAAGTTTTTAGGAATGCCGGTGGCTGAAAAGCCATCTGGCAGAAAATCCATTCAATGAAGACTACTGAACGGATTTTATTTTCAAGTCCATAGGGATGGTTTCTTGTTGGTTTTCAGACGGTTTGAAAATCCGAACAAGAAACCATGTAGTGTGGACGGAATCATGCTCTCAAACCGTACTTACTATTCTGCAGCAGTCGCTGTATATTACTTATCTTGTACTAATCCTGAGCTAGGATTCTTTCACATGGCATATTGATGTGCGTACAGGTATAAGGCGCAGTACACCTTCAACGCAAGCCATCTCTCTACCTTGTGTACCTTTCTATTTCTCGACGAATATTACTAGTGTATATAAAGTGCCGAGAAATACAACAATAATTTTTTTTACCATGTTTTCTGGGCGTATTTTGCCACAATTATGCTCTGAAATACGCCTCGCAAATATACCATGTGAACATAGCCTTACAGTCTATAAAACAAAGAAATACAAAACTCACCAAGAAAAACACAAACCCAAAACATAGCATATTTCCTCTCATTACAACATAAATAACACCAGTCCAAACCAACATTCACTAGCCCACAAAAAACAATATACAATATTTACTACACAGTAATACAAAATTATAGTATTTCCTAAAAGTCCTGGCCTAGATGTATATTCCTCTCTCACCCCTCCCCCCCCCACACACACACAACAAACAAGATAATGTAGAAAACAACAAATCCAGACACCAAAGCTCTAACACAGCATGTATATAGTTTTTTGGTTTTTTTGGTCCTGAACTGATCCCACATCCCATGCTCAGAGAACATGATAATGGATGTCCATGAACCAGCCTAGGATTGTTTCTTATATATCTAAAGTCCCCCAAAGACCATTATCCTCAATGTCCCACTAAACTCTCCCCCCTTTTAACCACCACCCAACCTGACACTAAAGCCAAATTCCTGACAAGATATACACCATACAACATATAGAATATATACAAACTACAATGACAATATATACACAACAATATGGAAAATTGAAACGCATAGTGAGGCCTTTCAGCCACACACAACCACTAAAGCTCAAATTCATGGCCTGCAAGTCCTGTTTTCATATAGTCACCAACACAAAACAAAAATCTTACAGTGCCAGCATCAGTTTACCACCAGGAAGGGAGACAACAGGCTTAGGGAACTCTAAAGGCAAAGCCCTTCCAAAGAAGAGAGGCTTCACCTGCCCTGATTTCACGTACTCCAAAGAGCGCACCTTCAATAGGTCACCGAGACCTATTGAAGATGCGCTTTTTGGAGTATCAAAACTAAGCACCATGAGTGCCATGTGTAATACCTGACCACTGAACTGACTAGGGAATGGAGTACTCTGGTCCCATCCTCCGAGGTGTCTGAATAATCCATAGGTCCATTCCGCATGGGAGAGAGTGGCCAGCCTGGGCCAGCTAATGGAAGTCCCCATCATGGTGCAAACCTCTTTTTTAAAGAGAAAATTAAGTAGAAAGTGGTCCATGCTCTCCAGTATGCCACCACACTTCTCGCGGGCACACCCCTGGTCCTCAGAGCTCCTACACTTCAGATTGTCCCACACACACAGTTTCCCATGGAAGCAGTGTCAAGCCAAGTCACAAAACTTCAAGAGGATCCCGATGGACTTTAGAAGCCATAACCAAACCTCCAGACCCCGATTTGGGCAGTCCATGAGTGCCAGAGGTTTATGGAAATGGGTCAACAGAACCCTCTTGTCAAGGAATTTCCTTGACTGAGTCCTGATTTCCTACATCCCCAACCCTCACCAACAAAACACCTTCAGAACCAGCGCAGCATAAGCTGGGAGATGCCCATGTGGTGTGTGCAGATCCTTCACTTGCCCTCCTGTCTCCCATTCCTGGAGGAGAGCCTGAAACTATCCCACGGAGGAACCCTTCCTTTCTAGAGGTCTGGTAGGTTGATCTCAATAAAGGTTTTCCCAAGGAATTAAACAGGGTTGAACATACCCAATCCTCCAAGTCTCCTCGTACAGTAAGTAACTTCCCTCTTGACTAGTTTCATCCAATTCCTCCATAACATCTGAAATAACAGACTGTAAACCAAAAAGATTCCCCCAAGATACACACACTGCCCAGATACAACAGTTAAAGGGGTTTTGCGGTGAAGTAAAATTGACGTGGGAAGTTTGAAAATTAAATAATAAACATTTTCAAAATTCATCATTATTAAAAATTCTGCACCATTTTTGTTTTAGCTGCTCCTTTAGTGATCCATTGTTTATAGCTCATCTCCAGGGGATACAACCAGGGCTGTGAGCTCCTCAGTCCTGGTCGCACATGCTCAGACATCACCTTTCTTCTCAGGTAGCTACTGAGTGTTCAAACCCCAGGTGCTGTCATTCTACTCCCGTCCTTTGGACTAGTTAGTAATAAGTCAAACAGTGCAAATAAAAAAAGAACCGTCAATGAGGTATGTGCATTGATAAAGAGGAAAAAGGTTAAGTTCCTGCAGGGATTTGAACCAAGGACCATTGTGCTGTGAGGCAAACATGTTACCTCTGAGCTACATTGTAGCTACTTACATTTCTATACAGAAACAGACCTTTCTTTCACTAGAGAGAGAAAAGGCCTGGTGATGTCATCCTGTTGAGTCACATGATATGCAATTCAAACAAATCACACACGCCCCCTTCTGAGCGCACAGAGCTAAAGAGCTGGATGCAGAAGGTATGAAATAAGATTGTGGCAAAACCCCTTAAAGGGACCAACCCTTCTAAGGCTCCACCTCCATGCTTTTTCTGATCCATGGTCAGCAAGTACCCCTTCCAGTGACCCATCCTGACCTGCAACATGATCTCTCGGACACAGAGCACAGCACTTAAAGTACTGCGGCCTGGAACAGACCTGTGCTGGATCCCCGAAAGGACAAACTTGGGGTGCAAATTTCACCAGCCAGTTAAACAGCACCGTCACCAGAATCTTTCTATACACGTTGAGGAGTGCTATGGGACACCAGTTCTCAATGTGAAATGAATCTTTACTATTTGACAGAATGATCAGGGCTGACCTTCTCATTGACTTTGGCAGAGCACCTGAGGAGAGACACTCATTTATTACCTCAGTCAAGAGCGGAACCAAGGTGTTCTTAAAGGTCTTATAGAACTCAGATGTTAAGCCATCTGAACCTGGCGATTTTTTGGGAGAGCTCCTCAGTCACCAGACTGACTTCCTCTTCCTGGATTGTTTCTGTCAAAACATCAAGGGGTCTACTCCTGGTTCAGGAACAGTTTTACCCAGGAAAGCTGTCATCAAGATCCCTCTTCTCCATGAGATGTGAGTAGAATGACCTCCAAAAACCCTGATCTGGACCTTTCAGGGACCCCATACTATCATTGAGTCCTGACACAATTTTAGTACTCAATGACATATTGCAGTTTCTTTAAGGGTCGAGGAGCGGTACTTCCCTCTCAAAAACCAAATATGCATGTCTATTGTACTGACACCTCATAGGCAAAAACTTCACTCTGAAGATCTCCTCTTGGCCACCCCCAGTCAAGACAAGATATTTGAGTTTCCTCCTCAGATCCTGACACAGAACGTACTTGCTCAGTCTTCTGAAGCTCAAGAGCTGGTGGAAGAATTTTGACACCCTTTGTTTGAACATCTCCCACATCTCTGACTTATCTGACAATCTAAGGGGTCCATGTAACATTCAGAAAAAAACTAAATTAAACAGGGGTTGGAGAATTCCACCTCAACAGTCGACATGGCTGAAGAGACAGCTTAAAATAAAACCTGTCTATTCTAGACCTACAACTTCCCTTATGATAGGTGAACCCTGCATGGCCTGGGGTGTGTCAGATGTTAACATCCACCAGGCAAGCATCACTAGCTAGGCTATTCAGCGCAATGCTGTCATAAGTCAGCTTGTCTCTGGAATCTCCCTTATGCTGAGGCTTTGTGACAGTATTGAAGTCCCCCTGAAAGACCACTTCCCGACTTGTAAAAAGATAGGACTTGATTCTTATAAAAAGACACTTCTGGTCCCACTTGGACTGGTGACCATAGATGCCATTTAGGCATTTAACGTTCTTATCGCTTCATGAGGACATCCAAAATCAGGCACCCTCCCATTTCTAATTCGACAACCCATCAGCATTCTACCAATGTGGTATAAAGGACCGCCACTTCGCTGTACGTCTTGGCCGCAAGAGGCTGCACCTTCACTCCCTTTTACCTTTAAATACGGCTGCCAAATCTGGCAGCCTGGTCTCTTGCAAATAAATCTTTCTGTAGCTGACTTAATGCTGACAACATTAATGGATGTCAGTGTCAATGTAGTGGATGCTGCCATCCTTGTTGATTGACTGAGACAACTTTCTTTCTCTTATCCTTTCTCTTATCCTTATCTCCATCCTTGTCCTCTGGCTCCAAGCCAGTCCCCTTCCCTACGAGGACATGTTTTCCACAGGAGGAGGAGACTCCATTCCCATTGTAGACCCTGATGTCACCGCAGCCTCCAGAACCTCACTCCTGGCCCCCCCCTTCGAAGAGGGGGTGATGTCACTAAGGGCACAGAACCAGTTTGAGAAACCACTCAGTGGGGGGTTGGTTGTACCCTCCTTTGGCATCTGGAGGGTGGGAGAAGACCGTACATCTCCCTTCCTTTCATACTGTTTTTTACCCTGCTTTTTCCTTGCCATCTCTCACCTACCCCATCCATACTTTCACCATGGGGGGGATACTAATGATATGGCACCATCCTCTTCCTGGATCCTCCTAATTTCTTCATCCAGTTGATTATCCTTTAGGGTCTCAGTGATAGCATCAACCTCAGGGGTAGGATTAGAGGTTCAGTTACCCTGTTGCATGAGGTCCCCAAGATTCGCCCATCTCCCTCTCCCTTTGGCGTTTTTCCTGGTATCTAAGTTGAGCGGACCTTCTGTTTACCTTTCGTCCCCGACCCCTCACCTCACTTATACCAGCCTCCCCCCAGCAGAATCGGTCTCAAAGCTTTCTCCTGCCAGGGCATAGACTGCATTGGCAAAGGAGGAGGGACAGCGACTGAATGGGTGATCTAAGTCACCTGCGAATCTGCGCATAGGATGCAGTGAGATGGCTGCGGAGTGTGTGGGGCTGCTGCATCTTTGACACAGCTTCGGCTAACCATGGTAGAAAATCTGGATGAAATTCCTTCCAAGGAAGGTTGATAATGGTATTTGGGTAACCATGTTTCTTGAAAGCCTAAATTTGACCATAAACGTCGAGGCCCCAGACCAGATGCTAAATTCGTCCCTGTTTTTTTGGGTTGTCTCACCATCTCCCCATATTGGTCAAGCCATGTCATGATGTCAATTATAAAGAAATACCTTAGCACTCCTCTGGTAAAGTGAGATATATGGAGCAGGAGATATCTCCTGCTCCATAGGCCTCTTTCTGACACTTACCAGACTGGACTGATGAAGGCCGGTTCTGGATCTCTTGCATTGCATGGCATCACTCATTTGGAGATATGTTCACCATAATAATGTTTCAATAAATATAATTTATCCTTCACTTTACCCAATGAGTGCTAAGGCATTTCTTTATAATTGAGTGCAGACGGTTGGCTACCCTACCTCAAGCACCCGAAGATTTTCTAATACAATCTGCAAGTTGTGCGGCATCCTTTCCATAACTATGTCATGATGTCAGGGAAAAAAAGTGATTCATTACTGGTTAGAACAGTCACACTTTTGATGTTATTTTGACTAGTTACTGCTTGGTTTGCAAAGTCTCGCCTGCCGGTCTTTTCCTTTGCCACCTCACAGTTGGATTCAGAGAGTTCAAGCCCCTCCAGCCAAGCAAAGCTGACATCGAACGCAGAGGGCCTATAGAGATGTATCAAGGCATAGATGTCCGTCGCCTTGCAGCCCATCTTTAGCAGGAGCTCAATCACTTTAGCCTTTGAAGCACATGTGTCATTGCCTATTAACATCAGAAGAAAACTTTCCTACGGAGACCACTCTGCCCAGCTGTCGGGAGAGACCACACGTTTTGCCCGCCCCTTTTCTCTCAAAAGGTTGAGAGGCCATGCCTCTCTATCCAGAAGGCAATATTAACCTCCTTACTCTCTACATTGATTGTTCTCTCACCCCTCTTTAGAGCCACCAGAAGACTCCACAGGAAAAAGCCATTCAGAGCCAGAGGACAAGGAAGGACACCTACTCCTCCCAGCTGAGGGTTTGTCATAGCTGGGTGGGGAGCAACTGGACCAGCTGGATCTCTGCTATCATAGCTTGATCTCTGCTATCAGGGTCTCTCCTGAGCTTCAGGACTCACTCTCATCCCTTAAGCTGCCAGACCCGCTCAGAGTGACATTGCTGCTTGTTGTGCAGGGAGCTCTCTCTATGGAGCCTGCTGCTGTTTCTGTAGGCTGCCAGGTGGATCTTGCTGGCAGGGCCAGGACAAGACATTTTGGTGCCCTAGGCAAGTACAGCCAATGGCGCCCCCCCCCCTCCTCTCGCTCCCCAAAAAATTGCACCCCCCACACTAATTCCTCTCACCCCTGCGCCAGGTCCTGTCACTAATTTTCTGCACATTGCACATAGATCCCGTCCATCTCCTCAGCAGTCACTGCACAATGAAAATCAGCCCTGACAAATTTGCGTTTTCAAAATCGCTCACCTCCGTATGACAGTGTAATACCCTTAAATAACAGTCACCTAATAATCCACCGATACATGATGCAAATCTACCGGACGAAGGATTGTTACTAAAAAACACTCCTACAAAGCCAAGACCCAAAACTATTACTACTTAAGGATCAAATAATCCTGCCAGACCCTGACCAAACGCGACCCCCACATGTGACTATCAACTGTACACACTCTCTGATTACATATACCACCGCCATACAGTGACCATATAGTGGTAGATACTAGTTGTATGTAGGCTCTGCTGAAATATAAGTGATTACACTGCAGTTACATTTAGTGACTCACAGGAGACACCTTTCTGATCAGCGTCGTTCACTTTCCCTTTTCTTCTCCATCCGGTTCACACCTTCATGCGATTTCTCCCGGCCAATACTCGTCCCTGAGGATTTGGACACAAATATCTTAGAATCCTCACATTTCCAGTATCTCCTTAATTATAGGTATATAAGTCCCTCAGTTAGACAGGTATATATGTCCCCTCAATTAGGCAGGTATATATAGGTCCCCATCAGTTAGGCAGGAATATAGATATGCCCTCTCAGTCAGGCAGGTATACATATATGTCTCCTCACTCAGGCAGGTATATAGATATAGGGTCACTCTCAGGCAGGTATATAGACATAGGGTCACTCTCAGGCAGGTATATTGATATAGGGGCACTCTCAGGCAGGTATATAGATATAGGGGCACTCTCAGGCAGGTATATAGAGGCACTGAGGCAGGTATATAGCTATAGGGGCTCAGGCAGGTATATAGGGGCACACAGGCAGGTATATAGCTATAGGGGCTCAGGCAGGTATATAGGGGCACACAGGCAGGTATATAGCTATAGGGGCTCAGGCAGGTATATAGGGGCTCAGGCAGGTATATAGGGGCTCAGGCAGGCATATAGGGGCTCAGGCAGGTATATAGGGGCTCAGGCAGGCATATAGGGGCACCGAGGCAGGTATATTGGGGGCACTGAGGCAGGCATATAGGGGGCACTGAGGCAGGCATATAGGGGCTCAGGCAGGTATTATAGGGGCTCAGGCAGGCATATAGGGGCTCAGGCAGGCATATAGGGGCACTGAGGCAGTATATAGGGGCACTGAGGCAGTATATAGGGGCTCAGGCAGGCATATAGAGGCTCAGGCAGGCATATAGGGGCTCAGGCAGGCATTATAGGGGCTCAGCCAGGCACTATAGGGGCTCAGGCAGGCATACAAGGGCTCAGGAAGGTATATAGGCGCACTAAGACAGGTAAAAATAACAACATTAATACTCACCTTACCTGCTTCCCGGCCACGCGCTCCTCTTCTGTCCTCTTCTTTTCCAGCCGCGCGCTCCTCCGGCAGCTCCTCGGGCACACAGCCTGTGACGCGCTGTGCGCCCGAGGACAGGCAGCGGCATGATGAGGTCATTACATCGCGCCGCTGCCAGCTGAACGCACGGAGCCGCGACGGGTCCTCAGCGCTATGAGGACCCAGCGGCCCCGCTGTGTCGGACCCGGTGCCAGTCCGACACTGTCTGTGGAGCAGGGAGTGTCCAGCGGACGCACATACAGAGACTGCTGGCGCTTCAGGCCCACGGCAGCGGCCTGGAGCCTGGCGAAGTTCGGGAACCCTTTTTGTGCCCCTAAGGGACAGGCAGAGGTAGGCGCCCTAGGCGATCGCCTACCTCTGCCTACCCGTCGTCCCGGCCCTGCTTGCTGGTCGTTCTCATCCACTACTGGGGACTCCTCCACCTGGTTGTCTGGCTGCTGCCCCCTCAGCCTTCTCTCATCCTCCTCCGTCATCTTCTGGAAGCAGTCTTCATTTAATGCTTTTCTTTAAAAGGACTGTTTCTCTCTCTCCGCATTGTCCTCCTTTCCTCTAGTTCACAAATTTCAGATTAAAGGTGCTTCATTTGGTTTAGCAGCTTCTTTATTTTTCTCTTGGGGGACACCTCAGCCCCCGCCCTCACACCATGCAGCTTCTCCCTATCAGGGTCTTACTCACGTCTTCTTACTCACTGAGGTGACTCATGACCTGGGAGCCGTAGGTGGAAACAGACTCCTGGGCCCTTTGAATGCCCCAGCCTTCCTCCTCCAGGGCAGCTTCTCCCCATGAGCATTCAGCTTTCTCTTGGCACCGGAAAGAACACTCTAATCTAAGCAGGCAGTATTCAGATCTTCTTTGCTAGACGACGCCTTGCAGCTTTTCTGTGTCTATGCAGATTTAAGGGGGAGACATACTGCTGCAACTCTTGCTCTGTCTTCTCATCCCTGAATCCTCCTTACCAGGTCAAACGCTGACCCCTTCTGTCCATTGATACTGGAGCCTGTGGCTTTCCTCCCTCACCCATGTCTAAAAACCCACTTCCTCCCTGGGGAGGAGAGAGCAGGCCATAGGTGTGTGGATGCCTTCCCCAGATGAAGCAGCAGTAGCAGAACACAGCCCAAAATTGATTGGACCCACCTGAGAGCTACAATCACTATTTTGCTGATGGGATGTCTGTGCACACAATATACTTCTTATTCTATACTCAGTTACATCCTCTATTATGCTCCACAGCTGCACTCTCTCTTGCTAGGGGATTCTCTAGTTATAAGAATAAGTCAAAAATGAACTCTGGCTTTAGAATTCATTTTAACTAGATGCCAACCATCTACAGACTACAGATGACATCTAAGTCTATGTCTACACGGCATTGGACAAAAACTGTCTGAAAGTCGACCAGTTTTTGGCCGATGCACGACAGCGGTTTTAATCATGTTTTGAGCAAAAACCATGGTAGGTTCTCGCTTTTTTGCATGGGCAATTGATTGTATGGGAACCTGACGGCAAAACTCAAAACGCCGGTGTATTATACAACATTTTGTATAATATGCCAGCACCAGAAAACGAGCAGAGAAAAAAAACACCTGTGTGGACTACAGGTCGTTTTTCTATTAAAGTCTACGGACAGGCTGAACAATCCTATTTTCCGCGGTTTTAGGATTCTAAAACCGCAGAAAATACGATCGTTTTTCTATGCCATGGAGACATAGCCTAACTCTTCAGGACTCCAGAGAAAAGGCGGGGATGGTTTATTACAATGAGCACTGAGCACTTAATGGGCACTGTATATACAACTCAGATGGAAGCCTTTATGCTTTATGGCCCCAGAGGTCAAGTGATCACTAGGGTTTGGTAACTGCATGAGCTTCTGAGTTTTATCAGATTCAGATTAGCACTGCTGTCAGTGTTGGGGCCTGCATTCAGATAAAGACCTCTGGGACATTTTAACATAACACTAACAACCCAAAGTGGAACTTTTATCTCCCACCCCCGTTGACCCTAAAACTTTATATCATCTATATACAAATGTCCATATGTGACACAATTACAAAACATTTTTTTTTTCCCCTCTGCTTTTCTATACACTCTATGGGAGACATGTATGAAAGGGGTTATCACCCTTTTCTGGTGTAAAATGCGCAAAAAAGTAAGCAGATTGTGATGTATAAATTTTATCATAGAAAATTAATCTAAAAATATATAATATCCCAAAAATATAAAAATATCTCCAATAAGATGTATTTAACATTAATAGAATCTAAAACTAATCTTACATTAAATAGCCCACTGATGATATTGTTAAAATTTTTGAATTTTTACCACATTAAATTTGGAAATTTATTTTTTCTGCTCTCATACGACAAGAGCCAGCACACCACAGGACCTGTGGTCCACTAAGCAAGATTGGTACCATAGTTTCTATTCACCAACATGCTTTTCTAATTACTTTTCTTCTATTTCCAGCCTATCTATAGCTTTTACACATGTTTGGCGCATTACTAATGCGCCAAAGTTCCGTAATGTGCCTAACACATAGGCGCAGCGAACTTTAGACTCCATTTATAATCGCACTATAACCACTTTCATATGTTCAGGCGCATTATACACTGAAAACGAGACGCGATAATTCACTTCAAAGCACCTTCTTTCATATATGTCTCCCTATCTGTCAACAAGTTTTTGTATTCCCTCATTAAAAATGTTTTAGCCTGAACTGTGAGCCATGAACATACTGCTGTCTTCACCTCTTCTTCAGAGGTGAATCTTTGACCTTTTTGAGGCATCTTTCAGAGGACCAAACAAGTGATAGTCTGATAGGGTGAGATCGGGACTAAAGGGAGGATACTTCAATAATTTAAAACAGATTTTTTGGAGAGGATTGACAATATGGGCAGTAGTGTGCAGATGTGTGTTGTGATACAGCACAACAACCTTAGATACCAGTTCTCCTCTTCTTTTATGGCTAACACTTGTGTGATCTTCCTTAGACTTTTCCATCTATTCATCCACACATCTTCAAGACAGAACACTTTTTCTGTACTGCCCGCAAAGTCTTCGATAAATATTGGCACCAGACACATCCTCAGACTGCAAAAAAATGAAGCACTGCGTGGCCCTTGGTCGATATATAGGAGTATAGAATGTGACAATTTGTATAAACCTGTTGTATGTGGGTTCATAAATCTGGTGCGTGGTATGTCTTGCATAGCATATCTTTGGCACATATCTGTGATGCATAACTCTGGCGCATTTAAAAGTGCTGTGTTTAGTACATAATGCGCCAAGTTTGGGCATATGACTTTTCATGCATCTATCGAACAGGGCTACGATAGATTTTTTTACTCAAAGCATGCCAGAAACCTGGCGCAGCCCCATTCATACATGTTGCCCTTGTGTCGGTAGTCCAGCATGAAAAGAATGTTGCACCACACAAAACAAAGACTAGCAAGGAGCATCGCAGTGGCAATACTTGACCCTGGCACCATGGATCTGCACTAGTCCTTTAAAACAACCCCCTCTTCAAATTCACGACAATCATTGCCCGAGGACAAACCCATTACCCAATATTTCCCCCTTTTAAAAGACAATAGACACAGACTCACAGCTTGGATTTAATTGCCTGCAAACAGTTAAAGTAGCTTTTAAATAAGCACCAATCATACCAAGCAGAGGCAGTCCTTGGAGCTACAAAAGGTCTGGCGAACACTTATTTTACCAAAATAAACGTAAAAACAATATTTTACCTCCAGCCGTAAAACACACCTGCTCGGAAGCACCAGCAACCAAAATAATGGCTAATGCCAAAAAACGCCACCCTGTACGAGCCCCACAACTTTCGCCAGACCAAGGAGAAAGCTCCAAAATTGAGGGGCCATCACCATGATCAACCACCCCTCACCAAACTTTACCACCACCTCCAAGGTCCCCCTACTCATCACAAGACGATGTGACTCCACCCCCAGCAGCACCTAAAGGATCAACAAATAAGACACCACCCAATTCCTCTGCTACATGAACAAGACAACACAGAATAACATAGATGTTAAAGGAGCGTGGGTGGGACCACTCGCTACAGGCCACGTGCGCAGACTGTCTCCTGCTCGTCCAGCTAAGCCCCGCCCCTCAACCCACTAAGTCTGCGTCTCTCTTGGCATTCGTGCGCCCCATTGGCTGGGTCATGCGTGGCCTCCGTCCATGTCAGGATGGGAGTAATGCATCTTGTGTATGTATGCATAGTTTATATTGTTCAAAACAAACAAGAAGAAACAAGAGGACTTCATACCCATAGTTACAAAAAAATACCATTTTATTCATAACCTTTCTAAAACATGTCCATCAATAATAGTACAAGACAACATATTGGAACAACAGCTAATACAGCCAATAGCAGGGAAATAGGTTCACAAGATAAATGTAATCATCTTTCAAAAATATACAAGAATAAAGTATCCCATTCATAAATCTTGTGAGCAAAGTGCACATTACAGCATAACAGCCATTATACATATAACATATCAAAAATAGGTTCCATTACCCATGATAGCGTCTGCTGCACCAGCCTTTCCCTGCACCCCAACGTGCGTTTCGCCTCTGCTTCATCAGGGGGCGTATCATAGCCTCCAATTAACAAACCATATATACCCACCCATGTGGATCATGTGATCTATTATAGCCAATGAGATTAGCCCCATATTTAAATATAATACATATCTCTTTAATACATAACATATACACTCACCGGCCACTTTATTAGGTACACCTGTCCAACTGCTCGTTAACACTTAATTTCTAATCAGTCAATCACATGGCGGCAACTCAGGTGCTTTAGGATGTTAGACATGGTCAACAATTCCTGCAGTTCAAACCGAGCATCAGTTGGGGGGAAAAGGGGATTTTATTGCCTTTTAACGTGCATGGTTGTTGGTGCCAGAAGGGGTGGTCTGAGTATTTCAGAAACTGCTGTCTCCTGGGATTTTACGCACAACCTCTCTAGGGTTTACGAGAATGGTCCGAAAAAGAAAAAACATCCAGTGAGCGGGAGTCCTGTGGGGCGGAAATGCCTTGTTGTGCCAGAGGTCAAAGGAAAATGGGCAGCTGGTTCGGTGTGAAAGGAACGTGACTCAAATAGCCCCTTTTAAACCCAAGGTAGGCAGAATATCTCTGAACGACGTCGGCAAACTTTCAGGCAGATGGGCTACAGCAGCAGAAGACCCCCGGGGTGCCACTCCTTTCAGCTAGAACAGGAAATGAGGCCCCAATTTGCCCAAGCTCCAAAATTGGACGTGAAGAGGGGAAAAACGTCCCTGGTCTGAGAGTTCGATTTCTGGTGCGACATTCAGATGGTAGGGTCAAAATTTGGCTCAACAACATGAAAGCATGGATCCATCCTGTTTGTATCAACGGTTCGGGGGTGGTGGTTTTGGTGTATGGTGTGGGGAAATATTTTCTTGGCCTCTTTGGGCCCTTGGTCCCAAAATTTGGCATCGTTGAAAAACCCTTTGGAATCTATCCCCGAAAAATTTGAGGCGTTTGAAGGAAAAGGGGCCCAAACCCCGTTACTAGATGGTGTACCTAATAAAGGGGCCGGTGGTGTTACCAATCTATTATAGTAAAAGAGATGGCCGAATCGGCGCGCAGATCATATGAAAGCCTTCTTAGATAGTCAAAATACGGGTTGCATTGCAAGTATGGATGCGCGGCAAAGTGCCCCGATATTACGGCTTTTTATACATGCACCACTTCCCGGGAAAAAGCTTATGCGCATGCGCGTGGCTTGTCTCAGGCTAAACAACACATGCCGGGGTTGTGTCGTGACAAAATGAGCGAAATTATCAAAATTTCAATGAATTCTGTGTACAGAATTTAAAAATTTAAAAAATCGGTGAAAAAGGTAAGTAAAGAGGTGATAAAGTGCATTAAAAAAGTGAAGAGGAAAAAATAAAATAAAAAATACACAAGTGAGAGTGAAAAGAGTAAGGAAATAAATGAAGTGATTGGTGATTTTGAAAATGTGAATATGTTCATTTATTATACACAGAATTCATTATACAGAACAATAAAAAATAAGATGAAATATGGGGAGCCAATATATTTAACTTCCTCGTATATGCATCATTTTATATCAATATTGCACAGCCTTTATTTTCTAAATACAAAATAAAAATACATTTCGAAAATTTTTAAATTAAATTTTTAAATACAAATCAAATATAAAAATTTCGTACATTATCATATAAATATAAATATGTAAAAAAAAGAAGGGGCTTTTCTTTTCATTGTTTGTTGACGTCATCCATCAATATGGCAGATATCCAACTCAAAAGGACACAGTCCATAATAAGTGGGCACATAACATCCGAAAGTCCATGCATTCTAAATAAGACAATATACAAAAAACACATTAGACATTGGACAGCTATAACAAAAAAATAAATAAAAATAATAAATCATAAAAAGTGTGTGTTTCATAAGAATGACGAGAAACTGAGTTTTTCATTTAAGCCTTGAGGAGACATGGTTTTTAGTATGACAACCAAAGACATCCCTTTTTTTCAATTTTTTTTTTCATGTTGCCACCCTTTTAAAATTGTCCATACTTTATCAAACCCTTTAACCTAAAAGGGTTTGGGGTCAATTTTTTGTTTCAAAAAGAAATGCCCTGGGATTGTCTTAAGGGGGGAAGAATCAAGACAAACTTTAGCCAACAAAATATCCCCAATTTGTTCAGGGTTTGACTTTCAACCCCTTTCTTGTTGTGAGACCGATATAGATTTTTGAACATTCACAAGTTGCATAGTAAATAACATTTGATGTCGTACAAGAAATGCCCTGAAGAATTTTATTACACCGCAATCCATCACTAGACAGAAATTCATCAGAACGTAAGATGTTTGGACATGCAACACATTTTCCACGTGTGAAACATCCTGTTTTAGGGCTTTGTGTGTTAAAAATACTAGTGATGGGTGGATTATAGTGACTTTTCACAAGTAAACCTCTCAGATTTTTGCCCCGTCTAGCTGTCATCAATGGTGGCCTAGGTAACTGTTTGGACAGGATGGGCTCAGTCAATAGAATAGGCCAATGTTTAACCAAAATGGATCTAACATCCTGCCACCGTTCATTAAAAGTAGATATAAACCTGATAGGTTGTTGCAAGTCATCCGTCTTTACTTTATCTTGTAATAACACATTTCTTTGTGTAAATTTGGCTCTTCTATAACCCTTTTTAATTGAACGCCTACTATATCCTCGCTCCACAAATCTCTGTCTCAAATCCTGGGCCTGATTTTCAAACCGGTCCTCAGTGGAACAAATACGCTTTGCCCTAAGTACTGCCCCACTGGGAAGCCGATAGGGTTTAAAACAATGTGTGCTGGGAGGATGTAAAAATAATTTACTTGTTTCTTTACAGAAATATCCGTTTGTAAGAAACCATCTGGTTACCTCAAACCCACAATCCAAAAAATAAAATCTTGAGAGCTGTATCCAAAAGTAAATTTTTAATTCAAATGTTTAAATTTAATCTTTTCAAAAAGGATTAAAGTCTTAACAGCCCCTGCCAAATAAAAAGACACATCTAATATCTAAACCGCACTGCAATGGAAAAGCCCCCCGCACGTCCCCCACAAAAAATCCCCTTTCCCACATTCCAAGAAATAGTTTGGGCATATGCCCCGCGCAAGGGGCCCCCCCCGGGCAGTGCCACGCTTTTGAAGATAATAGCAATTTTTAAAAACAAAAAGATTGTGAGTCAAAACAAACTCCAGAAGTTCTATGATCAAATCACATAAACGTATATAGTTGTTGGGCCTGTTCTAGACCTCCATTAGTATAGTACAGCTATCATAAAAGTCCTCCTTCCACTATAAACCATTGTGCATGAATCCACAGTACAAATGAAAACAAGAAACTCCGGTGGTAACAGTATACGCTGAGGTGCCGATCGTTGCTAAATGAGTGTGTGGATCCACTGTGATCACCACGGTCGAGATGGTGAAGATGGAGGGAGCAAACAAACATTCAAACAGGCCGCTGAGGCCCCAGCACAGGGAGCAAAAGCGAAGAAAAGGCAGGCACGGACATGCTGACTGACGGTCCAAGGCAGGGATCGCGGCGTGAACCGTGATATTACCCCTCCTCAAAGCCCTCTCCCTCCAAATCACAGAATGGAATTCCACATAGGTCAGGGGCCTGCAACTGATAGCCAGTATAGGGAAAACCTAGAAAAGGAGGTGCATGGGAGGAACAAACGGGCACTAGACAAAATGGGGGGGGGACTCAGGACGGGAGACCAAGCAAAATGGGTACGGATGCTCTGGGCGGGACCATGAGCTAGGCGGGTAAGAGTTTTGGGGGCGGACCATGAGTAGGCGGGTAAAGATGTTTGGGGCGGGGCCTAGCTTGGGGGGTAAAGCGGGACGGGACACTTGGGCAAACCCATAGCCAGCGTTACAAAAAGACATTTGGGCAAACCCTGAGCCAGGGGCGGACAGTGACAGACACTCTGGGCGACCATAACCCAGCGTCAGACAGGGACAGACTTTCGGGGCGAACATGAGCCAGGGGACAGACAGACATTTGGGAAAAACCAGAGCCAGCGGTACAGACAGGGACAGACACTCTGGGCAAACCATGAGCCAGCGGTACAGAAAGACACTCTGGGCGAACCATGAGCCAGCGGTACAGACAGGGAAGAACTCTGGGGCCCATGAGCCAGGGGGTAAGACAGACACTCTGGGAAAAATCCAAAAAAGGCCACGGGCCCCCAGACCAGGGACGAAAACTTCTGGCAACATAAAGCCAGGGTAAAGACAGGGAAAAAAACACTCTGGGCAAACCATGAGCCAGCAGTACAGACATAGACTGGCAAGATGGCAGGTAACAGCAGAGACGAAGGCAGGGTCACCACGATGGGATCCATGGTCAGTCCATACTGTAATGGAAATGAATGTGGTCAGTTCATACTGTAACGGAAATGAACATGGTCAGTTTCATAATGTAACAGAAAAGAAAAATGGTCAGTTATACTTTCATCCCGGGGGGTAACATTTAAAGGCGACGTTGGTAAAGGGGTTGGGGTCCACTGTGATCACCCCGGGGGAGATGGGAAAAATGGAGGACCATCCAGGGGACGGAGTCTAAGGGGCCCCCGTCTTTTAAAGGGCCCCCCCAAGGCCCCGGGCGGTTTTGGGCGGGGGAACCCCCAGATCGCTACCCCTGACGGGGCTACCCCGGTGGAGCCGAGGAAGGAAACACCAAAAACCCCGGAAGCAATGGTACAGGAACATAGTGTAGGGAAGCCGTCAGGGGCCCAGATGGGGCAGGGGAGGTGAGCGAAAGGTAAAGGGTAAAAGTATGCAAAGCAAGTTCACAGGAATGGCAGAAAAAGGACACTCAATGGCAGAAATGCAGCATACTGGACAGGTACAAGGCAGGAAAAGGCAGGAAAAAGGGCAGGTAAACAGCAGGAAAATTGGAAAGGAAAAAAAGGACAGGGAGAAAAACGCATAAGGGGGTCAGGACCGATGACTGCATGACACTAAAAGGGATCACAGGGGGTTAAGCACTGACTCAGCACCCAGGGGCAGGTTCAGGAGCTCTGATGGACTGAACAGAAGCCCCAACATGCAACCCAATTTAACTGACCCCGAAGCAAGGACGGAAGTTCCTTTATACCAGGAGTCACAGTTTAAAGGAAGGCAACAGGACACAAAACCTATAAAAAGGAAGGGAAGTTTCCGCACGCGGCCTAAGGGAGGGGGGCAAGGACCCCAGGAAGCAGGAGGGTGTTAGTGAGTACAGGGACACACTGCAGCAAACAGGGAAACAGGCCCGCTGGGACCCCAGACGGACCCAAAGCGGAGAAAGGCAGCAGGGACTTTGGGACGGTCCAGGGCGGAACGTGGTAGAACGGCCCTTGTATATATTTTTTAAAAAAAAGTAATTTCTTATCATCCTTTTTCCCCCCCCCCCAACTTTTTATCTGTCCAACTCCCTCATAAATCACTAAGGGAATCCATAGAGCAGACAAAAATGGGCTTCAGCTTCATGGATTGTGCAGAAGACTCCGGTTAATGCCCTTACTGCTTTTATGGGTGGCTTTTTTTGGGGCGGAAGTTTTCACATTTTTTTCGGTTTTCTCTTTCCCTCTCAATAAATTTATAGGGGCAGTTGTAACCTGATCTCACAGTCAAGTTGAACCCTATTTTCTCTGTTCAATGGATTTCTGACTGACCGAACATATAAAAATGCAGGACCAAGGTAGAATAGTTGATTAATCGGTGCAGAAGGAAGAATTTTTCTGCAATAAGATTTATAACAAAGTTTCATGCTTTCACTTTATTTAATACCCAAATGGTTTTTAAATTTAAAGGTAACTTTAAACTTCCACCTCTAATGTGAGGGGGCTTTTCTGCCCGTCAGGTCTTCTTGTGTGTTTCTGGTATGTAGTGGCTAGTAACAATACTAAAAGTAGCCAGGAAAAAGGGAACCAATGAACCCCAATAGGGTTTATGGACACTCAAGGCCCCTTTTTTATTGGCTAATTTTGGTCGATTCCCCCAATAAATTCTGCAGCAAAAATTGCTGAAGAAGTTAGTGCTGGATATTATAGGAAGGTGTCAGAACACAAAGTTCTACAGTTGTTAAAGTGCCCATGCTGAACCCTGTCCATTCCCCATATAAGATGTAAACATCAGAATGGACAAAAAAAGCAGTCGAAAAAGGTTATTATTTTGGGGTTTCTGAAAAAAAAAAAAATGACACTGGGGACCCCAGGGGTGAAGGCAAAACCCGTGGAGCTGTTGATGTTCTGGGCAATGTTCTGCTGGAAAACATTACATGGATGTTACTTTGGCTCAAACTAGCCGATAAAGGAGTAGGGGAAACCCGTAGTGAGCCACTGGGCATGGTGTGCCCCTTTAAGGGAGAAAGGCAGAGCAAAAGAGGCAGAAAGCAAAAGGCAAAGTGCAAAAGTCATTTGCAGTCTTGAACAGTAACTATACAATGAGCCCCAAGAATTAACTTCACTGGTGGGCCCCAAGAATAAACTGTACTGGTGGGCCCCAAGAATCAGCTTTACTGCTGGCCCCCATTCCTCCGACACTGCTTTGACACATACAGTGAAGGAAATAATTATTTGATCCCTTGCTGACATTGTAAGTTTGCCCACGGACAAAGACATGAACAGTCTATAATTTTAAGGGTAGGTTAATTTTAACATTGACAGATAGAATATCAAAAATAAAATCCAGAAAATCACATTTTATAAATTATATAAACTTATTTGCATTTTGCTGGGAGAAATAAGTATTTGATCCCCTACCAACCATTACGAGTTCTAGCTCCTACAGACCAGTTAGACGTTCCTAATCAACTCGTTACCTGCATTAGAGAAAGCTGTCTTAAATAGTCAGCTTTAGAAAAGACTCCTGTCCGCAGACTCAATTAATCAATCAGTCTCTAACCTCTACAACATGGGCAAGACCAAAGAGCTTTCTAAGGATGTCAGGGACAAGATCATAGACCTGCACAAAGCGGGAATGGGCTACAAAACCATAAGTAAGATGTTGGGTGAGAAGGAAACAACCGTTGGTGCAATAGTAAGAAAATAGAAGAAATACAAAATGACTGTCAATCAACATTGATCTAGGGCACCATGCAAAAATCTCACCTTGTGGGGTATCTTAGATCATGATGAAGGTGAGAGATCTGCCTAAAACTACAGAGGGGGGTGGGGGGGGGGGAGGGGACTTGATAATGATCTTAAGCCTGGGACCACAGTCCCCAAGAAAACCATTGGTAACACATTACGCTGTAATGGTTTAAAATCCTGCAGTGCCCGCAAGGTCCCCCTGCTCAAGAAGGCACATGTGCAGGCCCGTCTGACGTTTGTCATTGAACACCTGGATGATTCTGTGAGTGATTGGGAGAAGGTGCTGTGGTCAGATGAGACAAAAATTGAGCTGATTGGCATTAACTCAACTCGCTGTGTTTGGAGGAAGAGAAATGCTGCCTATGACCAAAAGAACACCATCCCCACTGTCAAGCATGAAGGTGGAAACATTATGTTTTGGGGATGTTTCTCTGCTAAGGGCACAGGGCTACTTCACCGCATCAGTGGGAGAATGGATGGAGCCATGTACCGTAAAATCCTGACTGACAACCTCCTTCCCTCCGCTAGGACATTAAAATGGGTCGTGGCTGGGTCTTTCAGCAAGACAATGACCCAAAACATACAGCCAAGGTAACAAAGGAGTGTCTCAAAAAGAAGCACATTAAGGTCATGGAGTGGCCTAGCCAGAGTCCAGATCTTAATCCCATAGAAAACTTATGGAGGGAGTTGAAGCTCCGAGTTGCCAAGCGACAGCCTCAAAATCTTAATGATTTAGAGATGCAAAGAGGAGTGGACTAAAATTCCTCCTGACATGTGCGCAAACCTCATCATCAACTACATAAAAACATCTGACTGCTGTGCTTGCCAACAAGGATTTTGCCAGAGGGATCAAATACTTAATTCTCACTGCAAAATGCAAATAAATTTATATAATTTATACAATGTGATTTTCTGGATTTTATCTTGGATATTCTATCTCTCAATGTTAAAATTATCCTACCCTTAAAATTATAGACTGTTCATGTCTTTGTCAGTGGGAAAACTTACACAATCAGCAAGAGATCAAATAATTATTTTCTTCCCTGTACCACCTGACAACATTGTTAGCAATGGCATTCTCAGCAGAGTAATGTTTGACCTCGCCTCTAAATAATCCACATCTCAGTCTGATTAAGCATCTGTAGGATGTGCTTAAAAAACAAGAATGATTTATGAAAGCCGTACATCATAACTCTCAGAGCTCAAAGAATCTGTTTCAAATGTTTTGGAGGCAGATATCACAAGACATCTTTTTAGGTCTTGCAGAGTCCCTGCCTCAATGATTCAAAGCTTGTCTGGAAGCACAACGGAGAAGTATACAATATTAGACAGGTGGTTTTAATGTTATGTCCAGTAGGTGTATTTTACAAGGTATTTTAATGCATCACTGAACCTTGCATGACATGATTACTGGTTAGAAATTCTAGAAGATGAAGGAGGGTCATAAAATGGTATAACTGTAAAAGTTCACAGAGGCGGAACCAGTGAGACACATTAAGGTGCTATCAGGAAATTAAGGTGTAAATGCAGCAACAATAGAAGACAGGTGAAGTGGGATCAGGTACACGATTGTAGCTCATAGGATTCTGGTTTCACACTGACTAAAGGTAAGACTTCCACAATACTACTTTACTGGAGTATCTTAAGATGCAGGGCAGTTAGTATCAATTTACCACTGCATCATTGATTCTGTTAAAAATACTTTTACACAACTATAAGCAAAGACAGAGTGTGAAAACGATTAGCCTCAATATAATATCAGTAGCAGCCCCCTCCCCACAAACATCAGAAATCAGTTTTAATACTACTCTCTTCTCAAATGGCAGAGGGGCTTAGGGCACACTCTGGCAACAGAGGGCCACTGTGGCTTATATATGTAACCTGTATATATATATATATATATATATTTTCTATATATATATATATATATATATATATATATATATATATATATATTTATATACAATATATTATATATTATATATAAAGCAATATAAATAAAGCAGTTTGGTAATGCAAATTTGGTAATGTGTGGATGCTAACATGTTCAAGGTCATCCTGTAGCAACATGTTATAAATTAATAAATTCATACATACAAAATCATGTAACCAGGAGATAGTTGGATAGATATACAGATAGATGTATGAACGGACCAACAGACAGACAGATATGGATGTAGCAAAGTTTAACTTGAAAGTTATATCATGGAATTTTATGTTATCTGCTCTTATCTTACAACAAAGACCACTGAACAGCATGAAAAACTTGAGATAACTTTCTGTACCGTGATGTCATGGTGTGCTGTCAAGTATATCTTTGCTACATCTGTAGATAGATAGATAGATAGATAGATAGATAGATAGATAGATAGATAGATAGATAGATAAATATCTTGATAGATAAAATAGGCTGTATACAAAAAGGGACTATGGCGCTCGTACACAAATGGTGGCAGGTGTAGAAAAATGGTATAAAGTAGGTAATTTATTTAAAAATGGAGACCTTAAATCTCACACTTAAAAGATTACAATAAAAAGGCCTGACGCATTTCACATGGAACACCCACGCTTCATCAGAGGTACTTCTGATGAAGCGTGGGTGTTCCATGTGAAACAGAATTTTTTCTTACTGTGGGAACAGAAGACGTCGGGCAGCCGTACCAGTTCAGCTCCATGAGGAGCATCTAAGCCTATATGAGAGTTGGCCTCGATTTTGAACGCACACTTCGAAAGGTGAGCAGACTTGTTATTATATAATATCTTTGTTTAAACGTACCTCATATTGTCGCTGCTGTTTCTCTCTTTTCTTTTTACATAGATGATAGATAGATAGATAGATAGTAGATATAGAAAACAATAATGACCAAATGTTTTTTTTAATGTAGTTGACTTCCTATAGTGTTGTCGGTTTTCCGATTTCTTTACCCCGGTAAAAATAATGGTTTGGGGAAATTTGTTTTAGATTAATATTTTACATTATAGTTATTTGGGCCGAGAAATTTACTAATTGCATAAAAAATTTTAATACCTGATGAAGTGCTACTATGCATGAAATGCATTGTCCACTTCTCCTAATAAGATGTTAAAAGTGAAGAACCTAATGGGTTCCCAAAGTTCTCCTATCCAACGCCACAAATCAATGGATTCCAGGAAATTGAATTTTAAGATTTCACATATCCTTATATTATATAGTTATTTAGGACGTAGACAGATAGATAGATAGATAGATAGATAGATAGATAGATAGATAGATAGCTTTACTTTTGAGTATGATATAGATTTATAGATAAATAGCTAGATAAAACTCATAGACATATGAGATAGACAGACAGACAGACAGACAGACAGACAGACAGACAGATAGATAGATAGATAGATAGATAGATAGATAGATAGATAGATAGATAGTGAATATGTATTTATTTAGGAGATAGGTAATTACATAGATAGATACATTGAAAGAAGGTTAATATAATTTTTTAGGGGATAGGTAGATAAATAGATAGATAGATAGATAGATAGATAGATAGATCCATATATATTTGGACGATGACATAAATTTCCTTTTTTGCACTTGTTTACTGAAACATATTCAAGTTATATAATGGACATGGACATAGAGTTCAGACTTCCAGTTTTCATTTGAGGGTATCCACATTAAAATTGGATCAAGGCTTTAGGCGTTTCAGCTCCTTAACATGTGATAGCTTGGTTTTAAAGGGACCGAAAGTAATTGGATAAACTAAATAATTGTAAATAAAATGTTAATTTCTAATAATTGGTTGGAAACCCTTTGTTGGCAATGACTGCCTGAAGTCTTGAACTCATGGACATCACCAGCGCGTATTTATTCCCTTTTTATGTTTACTTTCG